>CM077825.1:25948883-26548883 GCA_039720395.1 Liquidambar formosana | reverse complement strand
TAGCGCCAATATATTAGGAAATGTACATCAAAACTCAAGAATTTATCTAGTGAGTTGATCACGTCATCAAGTGCACATATACACCCACAGAGACAGTAACATATATGTAGACACACACACACACACACACATATATATGGCATAGTAGGAGCAACAAAAACTCCTAAACACATGCTGCATTGGGTAAAAAGTCATCATTTTTTTCTTCCCCTGGGAAGCTGATCAGAAATTCAGTATCATGCTCCTCAGCTTTAGTAATACAAAAAATACTGGATGTGGCCGGATATTATGCACCTATAAACCTGGAGATGTCTTCTCCACCAAACAGGTTTCCCAGCAACTTCTGTGTTCTAATTCTAATCAATCTTCCACCTGACAAAGTGTCCATGCAATAAGGCTTTCTACATCATCAGAAGAGTAGCAAGAGCATTTTTCACTTCCAATCAGATCCTCAAAAACAAATAATCAACTTGCATGAAATATTCCCAAGCCCCTCAAAAACAACATTAAACATTCAGAATGGATTAACACATGCACAAGAGCAAAATCAACTACGAAACTCAGTTGGCTTAAGCATGTGCAACAAAGACCAATAGCTGCTGATGTGGTTCAGATGGAAGGTAATGCAAGGACAGAGGAGAATACTGGAAAGGATGTGGGTCGAAGTAATGAAAAGAAGACATGTTGCCCCATGACTCGACAGAAAATATGACCCCCTAATTAAACAAAATGGTGAGACAGTATTCAAGAAGTCAACCACAAACACAGTATTAGGCTTTTGTTGAGTTGCGCTGCAGTTAGTAACCATCACTAGAAAAACAAATAAAAATTAGCACCATATCAAGACTCAAAATAGAAACTCCTGAGGACTAAATTCCTAATTTACCTCAACTACTATAAGTCAAAATTAAAAGTGAAAAAAAAGATGGAAAAGGAAAATTAGACAACAACGAAGCCCACGACTAAAGGGTTTAAAATCGTCTGATGGGTTTGTGGCTTCTAAATCTTTCCATTTTAAAATAATAGAATGACCCCTGAAACCAGCCATTTCAAGACACCCTCCCTTTTTTTTTTCTTTTTTCCCTTGAAAGAAGATTTAATTGCTTAGCAGAACTAAGCCATGACAACTATCTCACAGAAAAGATTTCCAATGAATATTGACATGACAAGAATCATCTTTAACACTGTCTTGCTATCCATCTTAAGGAAAAGATTTCCAATGAATAATAGACATTACAAGGATCATCTACTCTCTACTTATATAATGTTTTCCCTTTTACACTGTTTGAACTTTTAAGAGTATGCATCATGCAGACAAGAACAGAAGAAAAATAGAAAAGGGAACAATGCTGTCTCTGTTGAAGAGACCAGGGGAGGAAAAGCTCCTTTAGTATATTGATCAAAGAGGGGAGCAATTTTTAACCTCAAGAGACAACCATCCCAAATAAAAGTTTGAGCCGGATCATTTTGCTTTTCTGTCGAAGAGACAAGGAGAGGAAGAGCTTCTAGAGTCTTTTAATTAAGTAGGAGATCAATTTTAACCTCTTGAGAAAACTGTCCCAAATACAAAAATTAAGCCAGCTTGAGTCGGCTCATATAAGCAAAGTGATACAAATCACTAAGTTTCAGATTCTCATAATGCTTCGTAAAGGCCTGACCAAGAAAATTTTGTGTTCACTCATTCATGACAAACAAAAAAACATGTGTGCACACACACATGAGTATGGATATTTGATATAGGTTAGTATTCAGGCACTTGAAATTTCATAAAATAAGTTTGTGACTATTGGTTATGAGCTAAAAGAAGAGAGAAAATAAATAAATAAATAAACTATGCAACAGACAAAAAGCAGAGCATCTCAATTCTTAAGTTTAGCTGCAAAAGGACTGACAATGAAGTGGTGACTTCTACATGAGGAGAAACCAACAAAGTAAAGTCAATGTGACCAATTAAAAACAAGGATCAAGAAAATATTAGATAGTGCTGTGGATGAAGCCATTGTCTAAGATGCATAATAAACCACTCTAAAACCAAGAAAAGTATTGGCTCTAACAATATTTCCTATATTAGGCAGCAAAGTCTGCACATCTTTTATTAATGGCAAATTGGCACTAATAAAGGAAAATTTTGTTCTCAAGACTTATTGACAAAATTGAAGTTAGAAATGCAACAAAACCCTAAACCCTACCAAATAATTCATTTAAGAATTAGACTTATCATGGTCTTGAATGTAAACAATATTAAAATCAACTTGATATTGCAGAACTATGAAATCACCTACCCAAGAGATCTAATTAACAATTGCACTACATAAGAAATCGAATTCTAGGAGTCAAGAATTCATCGAGCATGAAACTTATGATTGCATGTATGCATGCAGATTGCTAGCAAAGATAGATATGTACATACATAAATACATACACATACTCAGTATGTCTGAGTCTTGCAATTGCTCTTTATGCAAAAACATGCCAGGCTATGATGATAAATGTACAACTTTGGAAATCCAAATTAATGGCTCTTACCTCAGGTACATAATGCATCAGCATATTTTCAATGCCAGATTTCAGAGTGACAGATGAGCTGGGGCAGCCGCTACATGCTCCTTGCATTCTTAGTTTGACTACTCCAGTTTCTCTGAGGAGAGCAAACATACGAGATTCAATTTACACAAGGTCACAGGAAAAAAATACAAAAGAGAAAAAACTTATTTTTTTATTTTATTTTAATTATGTCCTCAACATTTAACAACTACTTAAAATAGAATGGAAGAGAACCTACGGATCAAATCCACAATACTCAATGTCCCCACCATCATCTTGCACTGCTGGCCGGATGCGGGTCTCCAACAGCTCTTTGATCATTGCCACAGTTTCTGAATCATTCTGGACAGCAAGCATGAAAAATGGTCATATCAATGGTATTAAAGCATTACCAAATATTTGCATATGTCAAGTCATATCCATGGGACCAAAGCATACCCAAATATCTCCATATTCAATTATTGTTCTCATTATCAAAAATATATATATACTCAATTATTGTCCTCTATAGCTCCAGTTCCAATTGTTGAGTCTCCTGTTTTCTCTAGCTGCCCTGAACATATCCACTACATTCCATTCAAATGACAACATACCTGCAACAAATAAGTTTTCTACTGGAATTTGTAACCAATCTTTACTGTGCAAGATGGACGGACAACATTCATCTTGTTAGTCATGAATCTAATATTCTACATTGTTGGGAAATTCCACATCCCACATTGTCTAAATAATGAGTTTGTTATGGCTTCATATACTAGTCTAGGCCCTCCACCTAATAGCTTAGGCTTTTAGGTTGGAAACTTAAGTATCAAAGCTTCGGTTTCTCAGAGGTCCTAGGTTCAAATCTTCTTACCTTCATCTATTTATTCCCCTATCTGTTTCTCAATTGTTTGTCTCTCCGTCTGTTCGCCTCTACACATGCGAGATGGAGCTGCTTTTTTTGGGGGGGAGGGGGAGGGGGGTTTCTAGCTTGATATATACATTGCTGACCCATTCCTTAACAGCTTGAGCTTTTGGGGCTAAGTGTTTGTCTAACATACATATGAGTGATAAATTGCTATTGCAAAAAACGACTTGCAAGGAGGCTTTTTGAAAATGTCGACAAATGAAAACATCAATGGGCTTCAAGCGCTCCACAAATTAAAGATAATGCAAAACAAACACAAAATATTGTATCCCAAAGTGAGTGTGTCAATTCAAACCATTGTAAGGTCTCCATTGAAGTGCTAGAAGAATGGAAAGATAAAGTTGTTAAGTCGACCCCTAACTACCTTAAATTAGAATAGAATAACCAAGAAGACTCAGTCAATGCTTCAAAAAGTTATGGCATTGTTTTTCAATCAAAATTTGGTTATGGCATTGATTTTCAATCAAAATTTGGTAAGGTTAGTGAGGTGACTTTGTCATTTGACATAGAAAACACAGAAGAATAATGCATGAGTGAAAAACATTTCAGATGATAATTTTCAACCCATGAAATTCAACAAGAGGAAGGAAGAAGACAGTAGAAGCAGAAATAAACTCATTTGCTCAAATCAAGGACTGGAGTGACTCAAAGACCGAGAGTGATATTATTATCTGTAAAAAATAATAATAATAATAATATTTTTAATTTTAAAATTTCTTTTGATAAATATATAATAGAGGGAAAGGAAATTTTTTCCTTCCTTGTACTTTGAAGCCCTCTTGGGTCTCCTAACTTTTAAGTTTAGAATATCTCCTTCCCCCTTTCCTTTGTAACGATATTTTATATCTTTAAACTTGATTAAGGTCCATGGCCAGACTCCAGAAAGGTTTTATAAAAACAAGTTTTCCAGGATGTCAGGCTGCTTCTAATAAGGCGAGCTTCAAGGTAGCACATTAAATCCATAATATACATGCTACTACTACAGAAGTTATATTAATCTTGAAAATGCAGCTTCAAAAGAAAATGGTAAAACTGAGAACAAAATCAGTGATATAATTATTTTTGTCAATAAATGAGGAAAGCTTCAACAAATTGAAAGTGCACAACTAAAGTTTGAAAAATACTTCATGAATAGCTGTGTCCATGGCAGCTGCTGTATTTGAGTCTAGAAACAGTGGCTTCCCAGAAGAATAGAAATCCATGATTGCCGCAAAAATTTCTGGCTTTAGAAAATCCCAAGCAGCATCATCTGATTTTGTCACGGTAATGAAATCTGATCCAAAGAAAACTCGAGTAATCCCTGAATTAAAAGAAAAGGAGGTCAGTCTTACTCATCACATATTTCTCTGTGTCGTGTTGTTTTGGAAAAACTCATCATACATGCATCTTTTGTACAAACACCAACCTTGATGGTATAAAAACTAAATAATTCTACATACTGATATACATATAAATAATACATTTGGACAAAAAGCACATAAACTACATATTTACATATCAGATTCAGGAACTTTGATTACTGCTCCAATTTCATCAAGAATTAACATGTATTTAGTAAGAAAAGAAATTGCTTGTGAAGGCACTGGGGTCAATGTATGTCCCAAACTTAATGAGTTAACGTATGGTCATCTTATATGATTAAACCCTTTATAAAGTTGTATAATCAATGAAACTTTATTTCAAATATTCACTTTGCTAGATAAATCCTAAATTGGCTTTCCACTCTATCTAGGACACATATACTCAATAAAGCCCTAGACCCAACTAAATTCTTAAACTCTTGTAGTATAAAGCTTCTATAATTCGTAAACTTCTAAATCAGCCACTATCTACTAATCAAGTAAACCATTTTTGCAAGTCATACATTCACGAAGACAACCAATATGGATAAAATATAATAGTAGAGTAATGTCTATGTGATTTCTCCTGCAACTGACAACTAGTAGTTAGGAAGCCACTGATACTGCTCAATATCAACTGACATGTAAAGTAAATGTCAACATTTTAAACCACACAACTAGGTTTTTGTTGGATTTTATTACTACAACTTTTTTTGGATGTCAAAAACAACATATGAATAGTGATTTACTCATGAATCTCACAATTAAGCATTCTTGGAGGTTATACACGACATGTGATGTCTGATTTTTTTTTCTTAGTAATACTATATCGCTGTATTTTTTGAAATTTCCAAATTTTATTAAAATTTCCTCAATTCTATAATTTTTCCCAACTTACAAATATAGTCATCAATATAAAATGTATTTTAGAATGTGAAAACATCTATTAAAACTGACATGTAAGACCTTGAATGTGATTTTTTTTTTATTTTTAAAAATGGGATGTATGGGGATTGAACCTTTACAGCCATTGGTGAAGTGTCATAAATAAGCTGGTACTGGTTTCATAAAGTGGAACTCAAACAATTATAGCAATACATAAAAAATAAGTAGACAAGTTTACCATCAATTCCATAAAGGGCTTTTGCTAGTGGTGAATTCATGGCTGAACGAGCATTAGGAAAGTCTGCACTCCCAACTTCCATAACTGGCTTCCCAGGATAGAACATAAGAGATGATGGATTGGGTGTGGATTGCGTTTGTATAAACATAGTCCTCCTCTGGCCTGTGTACAGTAGCATCAAAAGAAAATTACATATGACTCTAGATTTCCTTTATGAACAACCAACAATTCTAAATTTCACAATAAATTTTTACTCTTAATCATGAAGTCCTAGAAATCAGATAGTAAACATATTTAGGGTTGTAATACAAACAAAGCTACTCAAGCTTGCCTCGAAATCAATGATAAGAGGCTCACTCGAGCTTCTTTGTAAGATAATGAACCAAGCTCAATCTTATTTTTGAGCTCATTGTTAATCAAGCCAAGCTTAATCTTATTTTTGAGCTCGTTTGTTAATCAAACCAAGCTCAAGTAGAATGCTACTTGGCTTGATGGGCTTGTTCATACTTTAAATAACCAACAAAATATTAATATCAGCTCAATAAGAGGCTTGTTTCAAGATCGTACATTAGGCTCATTCATACTTAAAATGACTAACAAGCTATCAAGATCAGCTCAATAAGAGGATCGTTTCGAGATCAAACGTGAGATTAATGAGTTGAGCTCAATCGTATTTTTAAGCTTGTTAATTTATTGAGCTATATATATATATATAAGTTCCACTCATAATTACCTCCTAAATGGCTAAAATGCATTAAAACTACAAAATCTTCAGTAACCCTAATTATGATTCCACCGTTCTCCTACTTAATTAATAAACCTTGAATCAAAGGACAAATAGCCAAAAGGGCAAAAGAATTCTCATCGACAGATTACAGCAAATCATGTCAATCCGTTTCCACAAAATATTGTAATTTCTCATTGCAATATTTCAATTTCATAAGCTTTCAATTCTACTCTATAAAATAAGACGCCATGATGCCCCGATGCCAATTTCCACAAATAATCAGAGCCACGAAACTAAAGCTCTGTTTGGTTGCTCAGAAAATGTAGTTAAAATGAAAGAAATTAATAAAATTGAATCCATAGAACTACTCAACAAAGCCCAAGACAGCTAGCTACTTTCCTTATGTCATGCGACTTCATTTTTCTTCGAATTTAATATTTTTCCTCTTCCTCCTCAGTTTTCTTGGGAACCAAACAATAGGGGTAAATATATATATAGAGAGAGAGACAGAGAGGCAGATAGAGAGAGAGGGAGATTGAGAGCAACAAACCTGTGAAATGGCCCCATTTTCCGGAGAATAAGGAAGAAACAGGGGAAGATTTCAAAGATATGAAATCAGAAGCAGCGTTGTGGTTTTGTAAAGACGAAGAAATTGTGGAAGAAGAGAATATGAGACGACGAGATGTATAAACTCCACTGTTTTCTCTGCAAGGTTCCAATCTTCTGCGGAGAAGATTTCTCACTGTCAATCTTCCCACCCCCTTCATCACCTCTCTCTCTCTCTCTCTCTATAATATCAGAGGCTACAGCAGCAAATCCGGGCCCGGGGTTTCTCTACGTTGATCTCTGTTTTCGGGTAACTGGTTTGAGGGTAAAATCAATTTGCTGTGCCTTGTGAATGCAGCAAATTCTTTCAGAAGAGATCCCGCTTTGGCGTCCGATATTACTATGGAAAATTAGTTTTAAGTGAAATTTGGGACACCTCATAAAACCAAAAATAATAAAATAAAAAAATAAAAAATCAGAGGAATGGTCAAATACTCAAATGTGTAGCTTACGTTGTTCAGCCACGTCTAATGTCACCGCCTTCCCCAAGCCCGGATTAAGGATTCGATGCTATGTTAATTTTTAGATGACCAAGATTTTAAATAAAATATAAAAAAAAATGTCATTTCGATTATTTAGGTTATTTTAGTAGTAATTTTTTTTTTTTTCAATTTTCTCCGTTTAAAAACTCATATGGAGACCCAAAGCATCTTAACACGACTCAGCATCAAATCTAAGTTCCCTACCCCGATGACCCGATCGACCCTACGCCCACCTGGATACAACCATCACCACTTATGTTGTTGACTGAATGCTGGACCTCTTGCGCCATTAGATTAGACCATTTGCAAAACAAACTAAGAGCACCTCAATTCAAGTTATGATTGTAAAACAAACTAAGAGCACCTCTAAAAGTGAGTTAAAAGATGTGTTATTATCTAAGTTATCGAGGCTAGCCTAGTGGTGAGGGAAGACAGGGGAAAAATGTGAGAAATAGGATAGGTTAAGGTTCAAACTTCTCCCAATGTACCAAAAAAGAAAAAAAAGATGTGCTATTACCATATTTTGACAATAGCACATCTTATTAATTTAATGGTATGCTAAAAAAATGCGATAATACACTTTGTGTTATATTGCTATATTTGGCACAAAAGGTAATTAGAAAATGAGGAGATGGTAGTTGTGCCAAAAAAAAATATGTATTGTGTCATTTGTACTATCGAAACACATTTGTGTCAAATTGTATCATTTGGCACTTTAATATAGATGCTAAAATAAAGAATAGTACATGCGAAATAACACAACTTACGAGAGACGCTCTAATTCACTAAGGTTTGACTCAAGCACTCTTGGGCATAAGAGTTTTAACAAAATAAATGAAACTCAGACTGACTTTCGAACTAAATAATTTATCAAGTCAAATTTGGAAGTACTGTTAGTCGCACAACTCAATATATTTTATTTTTTTCGACAATCGATAGAATCTATCATTATCCCTAATCCCTTTAATATCAGCAAATGGGTATCAATACTTCTTACCCCTAACTCCCCTTAATATCAACAATGGGTATCAATACTTCACCATAAGCTTAAAGTTAAAATCATTCATTTAACAAGTGAGACAAATGATACTAGGCTACAATGCCATTGGCAAAATAAATTATTTAATTAGAGTATGTCTGAATGGAGGATTTGAAGAGGATTTGATGATAGGATAGGATTTCAAATCTCATTAAGCAAATTTACCCCGTTTGGAAAGCTAAAATTAGAATTTCTAAAATTCTGAAAGGTATTTAAAAAAGGAGATTTAGAGACCTAAAAGGCCTCTAAAATCCCACTTCCAAATCCCTTCAAAAACCTTTACGCATTGCTTTTTTATCTCCTCTCGAGTCTCCCATCTCATCTCCCCTATTCTCTGTCTCAAATTGAAAACTAGTTTCTCAAGGGTTTCAAAATTAGAAGCTTTCCGTCTGCCCCTTTTTGCAACCTTCGTAGCTCAAAAGGTTGAGAAACTTGTTATGTTATGTGGTTAAAGAAAGTCATCAGATCAAAGTCCCACATTCTTGCCATCTCTCGACTCTCCCCTTACATCATGTTGTGCCCATAACGAACCCCATCATGCAATGCCATGTCGTGTTAACGACAAAACCCCATCACAAATAGACAGTGTTCTAAAACTTGGGTTATGTAGACACATCATTTTCAAACCCCAAATTCAAAAGTTTGAACAGAGTCCATTGATTATCGGTTTTATCAACCTTGAGATTTTTGGTTTAATAGGGAATGTTACACTCTATTTATTTATTTTTTGAGAATATTTGCTCATTTGATGATATTTTCAATTGTTTAAAAGTGGGTTTATCGGTTTTAGTACATATGCCAAGGATTGAGTAATGATTTTGAATACTACTGGTGTTTTTAGATTGCAATGGGTAAAATACCAGTCCGCATCATGGATCGTGTGAATGGCCCCTACTCTTAAAGTTATTGTAAAATTTATAATGTTTTTAAAGGGTAAAATACATTTACACCTCCTGTATTTGCTGACTATTACACTGACACCCTCTATAAGTTTCTGAAAATACACTACACTCCCTTACTTTGGAAAATAACATACACTTCCCCCCATCCGTCAAACAGCCGTTAGGATCCTTTAACGTTTGTCACTGACTTCAGCTAAAAATAGGTTGAAAATACCCATTTTAACCTTCTTAAAGCCAAAATGTTGCGTTTGGTATTTAAATGCATTAAAACTGCTCTCTGCTATCTCTACGTTGCTTCAGATGCTTTAGATGATGGGAAGGGTTTGGTTGGGCTTAAGGAAGAAGAAGATAGAAGAGGTTTCGCGAAGCTTATTGCCCATAAACCTACCATTGTCTGCTATCTCTCTACTATCTCTCCCATTTTGAAGCATCAGCCAAATGCAAGAAAGATTGCATTTTGTAGGTATGTTGCGAACGCTAAAAAAGCCACTCATTTGTGCCTCTTCTTTTTTCTCCTAAATTTATTCTCTTCTCTCAGGGCGTCACACCTTCTCCACCTTTCATCTCACATAATTTTCACTTCCTTTTTTTCAATCTTCTTCTTCTTGACAATCATCACTTTTTTTTTTTTTTATTTGCATAGAAGTCTACAAGTCATGTCTGGTTTATACACTTAGAATTTCTCACCTATACGAAGCATACAATCAATGCTCCCTAGCATCCCAAGAAATCCATGACTCTTTCTTTTGGCTAGCAATTTGGCTACATCGACGTTATTTGGTGATCTCAAGTACTCATTACCAAAAACTCCAATAATTGCTGTAACAAATTTTTTCACACTTTCAATTGCTGTGGTCTCACCAATCCTCTCATAATCATCCATAGCATCTGTTGCTAATATATAAGCTAGCATTCTCATTGCAACAGTGACCTTTTGCAAAGATGACAAACCTAGGACTCTAGTTGCATTTTTTTTTTTTGAACAAAGTATTGATCGTGAGCTTCTACTGAGTAGAAAATTCGGAAAAAGAGAGATCGCCTCATTCGGAACCTCCTTTGAAAATCAATAGGATTGTACACGGGTTTTCTGCGAGATAGTCTTTGTAGAGTCTATTGTACCCTTCAATTCGATTTCTATCCTTAGTCATGTAGCCTTGAATGGATTTGCGGCGACATCTACTTCTTTTATTTGCATTCAATAGCTCTTGTTGTAGAGCAACTACCGCCATGATTTCCAACTCTTCGTTGGATGAGTTTGAGTTGGAGTCAAAACTATTAAGAAGTAACTCCATATAAAGATCGTCTACCAGGGAAAAAAAGAAATGTGTAAAAAAAAAAAAAAAAAAAAAAAAGGAGAAGAGAAGAGTTTGTAGGATATAGGAGATAATAATATTGAGAAGTTGGTGGAAATTAAGAAATGTGTATGAGAATGAGGGGTGAAGTGGTTTCATTAATAAAGAAAAGAGAAGAATATTATAAATTTGAACTTCAACGGTCATATTTGCCAAAAGACAAAAAAACGGTCGTAATAGGTAAAAACAAAAAAAGGGTAATAAATTTGAATTCAAATTTAAATTTAAAAATTTATTGGTGGTTTGAATTCAAACAGACAACTGTCACCATTTTTATATTTTAAAAAATAATAGTTGTTTAAATTATTTTATACTTTATATTTTATTAAAATTAAATTCAAATGTTTCACGTTAAAAATTTGAGTTCAAATAACATTTTAAAATTTATATCTTTGATCATGGTATTTTTCAGAATAATAACGTTATTTTAAAAATAATATCAAAATATTAAATAATTTATTATTATTAAAATATATTATTTTAATAATAATAATGATTGTTTTTTGTTCCAACGGTCTTAAAATTTATAAAATAATATTCAAATATATTTAAAGTATTAAAACATTAAAATATATGAAATAATAATAAAATATTGGGAGTTGCTACCTCTCTTAGAAGTCCCCATTTTGGAGGAGGTAGCAAATTGGTACCTAAGGTAGCAAAGTACAATTTGCTACCTCAAATTTGCTATCTCTTGTTAGATATGCTCTTAGCCATTCTGACAAGGGGAGGTCAGTGTAATTTAAGAGAGTATGGGGTGTCAGTGTAATAGTCAATAAATACAGAGAGTGTAGATGTATTTTACCTGTTTTTAAATTACACTCAATTCAAGTTTTACTTGTCAAATTCAAGTTTTACTTGTCAAACATCTAAAAATTATATAATTTGAAAATGAGAACCATTTTTTTTTTCTTTTCAAATAGTACAAGAATGGAAATTAAATCATTTATGAATGAAAAAAAAAAAGAAGCTACAATTGGCTAATTTTGAATAAAATAATTTTGAGGACAACCAAATGGCCAGGCCGTAGTTAATTTGTATAAGAAATTTTAATTTGGGAAGATTTTAATAATTAATATTTGATTTTACATTAGTTATATCAAATCCAATTTCTTAGATATGAATAAAGTCAGAACTTACTGTATATTAATTAATGATTAATATCGAATTGGTGGTTGACACTGAGAAAGTGTGAAAATCTAACTAAAAGATCTCCCACTCTTTGACGTTGAAGTCCAAATAATTATTTGTTTTAATTTAACAAACGCTATTATATAAAGGAAAGATAGTTCTTAGCATGATCATAATTTTATTCTGAGAATATTCTTAATATTATATTATAACTTAAAATTTTTAAAAATAAATTAATAATATCATAATTAATTTTGAACTCAAATGGATTATCATATATGATTTTCCTATGTATTACAATGACACACAGGATATTTTGTGTGGCACCTCAAAAATACCAATCAATGGAAACTATGAGGTGTTATGCATAGGATAATGTGTCCCAATCCACCGTATTTGATTCCGACATGGCATAAAGAATCCAGCCAATTGTACCGATACCTAGCAAAAACCCACACGTACAAGAGCAAGTGCATGACACGTAGGATACCACATCACAGCACAAACCCAACTCACGCCCTCCACCGTCGTCAAACCCTATCTCTCTCTCTCTCTCTCTCTCTCCTCATAAAGCAGAAAAAAAAGAAACTCTTTTCATCGCTTTCGTGCTCCAAAGTCCAAACCCTAACCCTCCAAATCCACCCATCTCCTCCTTCTCATGAAAATCAAAACCTACCCACCTAGGGTTTCGCTCTCGTTCCCTCTCGCATGTTCAAACCTCCATTTGATGATTTCTTCGCACCACAAACCCTAGAAATCCGTCCTCGACCATGGAGGGCTCTGCGGACGATCTCGGAGCCCCTGAGTCATGGGAGGTCGCCGATCTCGACGAGACCATGAGCAGGTTGATGCTTTCTTCCTCTTCCAAGAAGGACTCTAAAGCTCTTACATCATCGTCGGAGCTCGCCGATGCTTCGGCTTCAGCTTCGAATTCTTCTTCTTCGTCGTCATCGTCTGTTGGTGCGGATAAGGATGGGGTTGTTTCGGAGGATCTTGTGAATCAGGTTGATCAGTTTCTTCGAGAAGCTTTGCAGAACCCTCGCGAACGGCTGTCGAGTGAGTTATCACACTTTTTTCAGCTGATTTTATTTACTGGGTTGGATTTATTTTGATTTTATTTTGCGTTTGTTTGCTATTATTTTGTGCTATTGTTGTTTGTTGTGATTTTGTTTATGAAGTTTGGATGAAGGGAGGTGGGTTATACCAGTTGGTGAGTCTCAATTTTGATAAAATTGACGAAATGGCTAATGGATGGCGCATCTGCGTTATGCCTTTTTTGTTTCGTGTTGTCTATGGATGGATTGACTAGGTAGATGGCTCATCGTGTATGCTATTCGTAGGTGATATATGTTTAATTGGTGAAACTAGATTATACATTGCTGTTAAGCCACAATTGTGGAAAGATTTTTTAGGATGGAAAAGTAAGGGTTAATATATGGAGTGTAGTTTTAGTAAAATGGGGGAGCAGAAATGGGGAAGTAAACGAGGACGATGACTATATTCCGAAGAGGTTCTGTTTTGTTATCTTGGGTTTGATTATCTAAAAATTGAAAGAGATCGAAGTGGATGCTGCCCATGGAATTTGACTATCCTAATTGAAGTGGCGGAGTGCTTTGTGATTGAAAAATTCCTATAAACCTGAAGGGAAAATCTTGTGCAAGTCAAACGACCATAGAATTTGAGTGTTCTAATTGAAGTTGCGGTTGTGCTTTTTGGGGTACTTTGTGATGAACACATACCTATCAACTTGAAGGGAAAATCTTGTAAGGAAATTATAGGATTGACCATGAATATTGCACATTCATTTATCAAAAAAAATTGCACATTCAAGAAACATTTTGAATCCAAATTAATGTTGTTGAGAGGAGGATGTTAAAAATGAATAGTGTTGGGACTAGAAAAGTTAGTCAGAAGTGATTGCTCTTGTCAGAGGCTAGAGGTAGCACCAATTGGGGCATGATGGAGAAATGTGTTTGAGATGGTCTGGCCATGAGGCCGATAACTGTACTTGTGAGGAGTGGTATAGTCCAGCTTCCATCTTTCAAGGTGCTACAAGGACAAGTTGAAGAACAAAAAGGACGGGTTGAGTTTAAAAAAATGATAGCGTAAGATATATGGCTTATTTATTATTTATTTTTTGGTAATAATGAAAATAAAAACGATATGGCTTTATATACAGGGAATGGAGGAATATGATGTGTAGCTGATCTTAAATGATTGGTATTAAGCTTTGTTGAGATATGCGTGTTTTATTTGCTTTTAATGAAAAAGACTTGTAGTTACATAGAAGTATTTGATGAAATTAAAATGATTTTGATGGGTACACAAGTCTTAATTGGTTAGAGGTTAATTGGTTAGAGGTTGGTTGGAGGCTGTTAATGACACAAAATTTTCAGGTCTGTACGGCTACATTAGGTGAATTGGGGCCTCCCAACATTGGCGTTCTAGTTTCAAAATTTTGTGTACAAAAACTTACTCATTATGAACGCCATTTTTGAATTTTTTTTATCCTGTTCCCATATCCTCAATATTTGTTCAATTGATAACTGGTTTGTGGTTATAGACTGCACATAGCATTAATTTCTTCTTCTCTATCTCTCTCTCCCCCCTTTAAGATTGATGGACGGTCTTTCAATCTTATAAAACTTATGGTATTTACGTAGGGACCTTTTTTTTTCTTCTTTTTGGAGTAAACTATTATTAGTGAAAGGAGTAAAAGTTCCTGTACGCAGGATGTATACAAGTACGACTAAAGCTGTAAAGTATACAAAAAAATCCTGTAGAGGCTTCCTATTATAAAAATAGTCAGGATAACCCCAAGCAAAAAGGTAATCAAGAACATGAGACACTAAAGACTGCTGAATTCTCTATATCCTCAAAAATTCTCTTGCTTCTATCTAACACATGAGTCCAAAAAATGTCATGAGGCACTAGCTTCCAGATTGCCTGGGCACATCTATTGGACCCGTTGCACCTCCAAGAGTCAACTACCTGAATTGCCTTCCTAAGCATCACCCAAGGCACCTGGAAAAGGCCCAATCAAAAGACCCAAATCTCCCTAGCCAATTTGCATTTGTTCATAAAAATTAATAACTTTGTCTTGATTGGTCTATCTTGAATTATATACCCCATGATTGGATGAAGGGAGATTACTTGTATCATTTGATGACCCTCATTTGATAAACAGAGCCAGAGATCCTCAAAACTCTCCAGATCTCCAAAACTGCAAGCAAGATACACCTTCTTATAGATGCGCTAAAGTACCATAGGCAGAGAGGATCCCCGATGCATCTGGCCTAGCCTGGCACAATCTAAAGAGAAAGGGAGGTGCACATATTTTGGCTGAACAGATTGCATTAATATATGGTCTGTGGACTTGGCATCCTGCTTACTCATAAGACAACAATTTGGGATAGCCCATTTCTTGCTTATCAAACCCACCATTGGAATTTTATTATGAAACATTGTGTATGTGTAAAAAGGCACTTTAGATGGGGCCAAAGAACGTGAAACTAGCTTTGGAGGCAAAATCTTATCACCCGCCATTTTTTATGCAGGTCAGGCCAGCAAGGGAGGGTTCTCAAAGCCAAAATGGTTGTAAATGAAAGGGGATAGATGTTTGGGAATCACTCATCAGTGGAAATAAAATCTCCAGATGTTGCTAATCATGAAATCATTACACATGCCTGGTGTTTGAACAGAATTTGAGCCTGCTCAAGTGCCATTCTTCCCCCCAAGGATAAAATTTTTAAAAATCATTCTAGGTTTCAGTTATTAAGAGGGGGGGGGGCAGCAAATTTGGTTCCAGTTATTTAAAGAGGGGGGCGCAAATTCTTTCCGCACCATGGTGTCTGCCACCTTAGTTTCCCTATTGATTACATAAAGATATTGAAAAGAAATACCATGCGAAGAATTCCTACACCAAATATCACCTCAAGAAGAAATGTTGCTCCCACCACCCATTAAAATCCTTTTAGGCCCATGTTTTCTTTTCAAATCTCACTGTGCATTGGGCACCATCACTGCTTTTAAAAAACCATCAGCTGCTAAGATTGACATACTTTCGAGGTCCAACACATGTCTGCTTCATAAGGCCTTTGATTTTTTGTTATTCCATCAAATTATTAATCTCTCAGTCCTCATCGGAATCCTCTTTGCAATATTTCCAATCTACTTTCTACTATTGATTGGTAATGATAGACAGTGTAGGGGAGCATCCGCATAATCCTATGTAGAGATCAATCTTGAAGACTCAAAATAAAGTAAACCCCGAAACAGTGTTTTGGAGGCACCATTTAACAAGACTGAGATCCTATGAATTAATGGCATAGTGAAAAGAAAGTCCCAGATGCGACTTTCTATTGGCCACTTGAATTGGTAGATTAATGTCAGGTTTAAACATTTCACCTGGTTGAGAAAAAAATAAACAAAAGAGAAATGTTTTGTAAGAGAAGTGGGATTGGGGGTCAATCTAAACTGTAGAAGGAACCATTGGGGTCGGGGCAGCCCAACTGTGTGGTCAGTCCAGTTTTAAAATACAAATAATATTACCATTATTATTTTTTATGATAGTAATTTTATTATTATTATTTTTAGCCATCATAACTAGCATCATTATTTGACTTTGATTAAGATGCATATGTGTGCGTTTGGATCCTATTTCTTTTTATTGTTATTGTCTATATCATCATCACTTTCAATGTAAATGTCTTCATCATGCTATTTTAGAAATGATGTATATAGTGTGCTTTTATTTTAGAGTATTCAGTTATGCTTTCTGTTTAAATGTGCTCTGTTGGTTACTACTGCATTTTTTTTTTTTTCATACAAATTTTAATTTCTTTGGCTCAGTTCTACGGATGGAGCAAGATGTCGAGAAGTTTATTCGTGATCCTGCTCAGCAGCAACTAGAGTTTCAGCAGCTGCCTACTTCCTATTTACGGTTGGCTGCACATCGTGTGGCTCAGCATTACTCACTGCAGTCAATGGTTTTATTGGACAATAATTTACCTGATGGTTCTGGTTCCAGAATTATTGTAAGGAAGACTTCTGAGTGTCGGCTTCCTCTGATTCGCCTGGCAGACATCCCTGTAAGCTTACCATCAGAAGATAGTGGCGTTGCTAAGGTTGCAATTAAGCAGAGGCCTAATAAACGGTCACAGTGTCTCAGTGCTGCAAATTCACATTCTTCAAAGACAAATAATTCCAAAAGTGTGGAGGAAAGAAAAGAGGAGTATAACAGGGCTCGTGCACGGATATTTAACTCGAGTAGTTTTAGTAGTGGTGCAGCTGGATAAACCAGAAAGTGAACCAAGGATACAGGATAATTTCCAGCATGGTTCCTTGGGGATACCAAAGATGGAAGAGAAATCTGTTTCTGGAGGATGTGATGTGAATATTGGCAGGGGTTTGATTGATTCTTCAACCAGTAGCAGTAGATCAGCTAGAAGTAGGACAGAGAAGGAGCCAGCAGTTGTTAGGTACAAACCAAATAATAGGGTTGCCATCTTTCGGGACCGTGACGTTGATCGCAAGGACCCTGATTATGACAGGAGCTATGACAGGTATGCTATTATTTTAATATGTCCCCTTGTTTGGGTGCTGTATATTTGGGCAATATCCCACAAGATATTTTAAGAATGGTTTGATTTCTTTGCTTTCTCTGGGAAGGGAATAATAATTATTTTCCATTAGATCAAAGTTTGCAGCAAAAATTTTTGTTTCACCATCTTTTGGTAGATGGATCAATAATGTGATTAGGAATGGCGAAGAAAGCAGCTATATAACCATCAACCCTCCAAATCCCACAACAAAAATCTTGCTGGATAGCTTCACTTGCATTACTTACCATCCCCGTAAATGACATGTTTGGGTTCTGCAGTCAGGTCAAGTTCAGGCCCTGGAAATATCTGTCAGGCTGATTAATTTTTGACTCTTCACTGCTGGAAGCATGCCTTCCAAAGCAGGGGTGGGGGTACATCTTCCCCTAATTTTGAGGCGAAATCTTCTTCCTCTTTCTATTAGTAATACTGCTCAGACTATTGAACTAGTTTTTATTTACTTTTTATTTACTTGCCAGCTATATTTGAAAGAAGCTATTGATTTCCAGCACATGGAAATGACTGTTAGCTACTCAGAGCATTGCTTGAAGTTTCAATCCAAATTGTCAGCCAAGCAATTATATAGGCTGGTTCATGGTTTGAATCATCTAATGGACAGTCTGTTATGGAGAATAATTCGATAACTAATATCAGATATAAAAGAATCGAAATATGAAGAATCCCTGATAAAAGATTTAAATATCATAATATATATTTGCAATTTTACATACAAGAAATATATGTAAATATATAGTTTCTTTTCTATGGAAAAATGTTATATGCACCCATGTTGATCTAAAAGGGCAGAACCCTGAATGGTTGACTGTTTTACTATTTCAACTTTTCAATCAAGTGAAGTATATCTAAAAGTATTATCTACAATCTTAGTGTATGATGACACGCAGATTAGCTCAGAAAATAGTGAGAATTATTATTTTTTTCACTGTTAAGTTGAAAGCTCTAAATGTGTTATTTTTTTTTTCCAGGTATGTGCAAAGATTTGATCCTGGGTTTGGGTTCAATGGGGGACCATACACCATGCAGCCTATGTATGCCCCTGCGTTGAACTACAATACTGAATTTCCACAACTTGGATCAGCTCATGGGCCTCAGATTACTGAACACCAACCTCGGGCACTCCCTCAACATCTACCTGGGCCATGGGCTGGACCATCAACCCCTGCAGGAATTGGGTATGGTCATCCAGATACCATGATGACGCCATTTAATCCAAATCATGTTGCTGCACGCTCCACATCTGCCATATATCTGCCTTCCTCTCAGTTTCCTTGTCAGCACCCTGGAATGCCTTTCATGCATCCCCGTGAACATGTTCACCAACCTTTTTCTCAGGTATGGCAGCTTGAATGGCTCTCTTTTCATGGCAGCTTGAATGGCTCTCTTTTCCTATTGTCAATAAAATCCAGGCCCCATTGGAACGCTTATATTGTATATTTTTCTTTGAGAGAACTTTATAGTGTTTAAACACACCGAATATCTCCTCTCCCCATTTTATCTGCCCCTCAAAAAGTACCCTTAATTGCAATAACTTGAGATGAAAACAAAATGGAAAAGGGTAATTAAGGAGCAATTTAAGTTGGTTATGCTTGCCCTCCCCAAGTCCAATATTCTACCTCTCCACCCCCACCCCTCCTCTAATGTGAGAGAGAGAGAGAGAGAGAGTATATGTATTCGGTCTTCCCCGTACCATTTTATTTTTCACTCTCGCTTCTCTCCATTAGAAGCTTTGATGTGTAAAGGTTACTTTTATTCTGTATCATTTTAACAGACCATTGTAGAATGCAAATAGGCCCTTCAATATACTGAAAAAGAGAGGGACAAAAAAGAAGAAAACATTTTTATACTCCTAAGGGCCGTGGGACAAAATTCGACTGTATGAAGCAGAATGTTGGGTATTCTGGTCCTCTGCCATGTTTTCGATTCAGTGAGGCAAAGATGAATATTGTTTGGTCAAATAAGTTACCTCCTTAATGGGTCATTACCAGAAATTGCAGTTTTCAAATGATTTTTAGCTCTCTTTATCTGTGAACTTTCTTTCCTCCATGGCTCCATTTTCCTTGTTCTCAACCATTTGAGATCAGCTTTCGATAAGTTGCTGTTGTCTGATCCATGGCTCCTTTTTTCTATGGACCCACCACAGAGGTTGTTCACATGGTCCAGAAATTACACTTTGGTTAAATATGTTTAATATCGAAGATTTCATTTTTATTCCTTCACATTAATGTCACCATGAAGGCATGGAGTTTGTTAGATTTATATAATCTTGCAAAACCCTTAATGGAGATCGTAATCTCTCTCTCTCTCTCTCTCTCTCTCTCTCTCTCATATCTCTTTTTGTTGGATCACCCTTTAAATGTTATGTTAAATTGCTTTATGCAGTCTCATCAACAACAACCTGATGCGAGTTTTGGATTAGCCCGGCCCCGGTGAGGGGCCTGGGCCATGCCTGCACCCTGCCAGCAAGAACTCGAGCTTGAAAGACAGGCTGCTCCAGCAGCACATTTTATCTCAACTGGCAGGAGTGCAGGCATAAGAAACCGAGGTGGACTGGAGCGAGCACATCGACCTTACGGACTTTCTTTGATCCATTCCACCAGTCTCGGTTTCAATGAAAGCTTCTTGCATAGAGAAAAGAAGCTCACTGATTTTCGAAGTTACATTGTTTGGATGAGCTCTCAGACGAGCTCTGTTTTTCCACTGATGATGATGATGAAGAATGAAGTTAGAAAAGAATTACCAGAGCTGGGAAAGTATGTTCTTGATTCGGGTGAAGGTATTCTCTTGACTCTATTGTTGGAAGCATTTATTAATTGCATTATTATTGGATATGTATTCAGCCGTGTTTTTGGATGCTCTATTTAAGAATATAAGCACTATAATTATGCTTTATTATTTCTCTTACAGCACCAGAAAGAGCCAAGAGGAATATGTATGGGATATATATGAGCGAGGAGGAGCTACTTGGTTTTGCTTGTGGAAGCACTGGTGTGCAGTCGTTTCCTTTTTACAAAAGCTCTGATCATCACTTGCTATACCTTACTAGAACACTTGCAGAAGTTAGTCTGCAGAAAATAGTGAAGGGGACAGCATCCTGTACCATATAACTTATTTTGTTTGGTTTTTGATTGTATCTTCTTATCACTCCGATTTATTCGGACAAAGTTCTCTGTGGACGTGCAAGGTAAATATTGGGCCTCGTGGGACCTCAAGGATTTGTTTCAGGCTATGTGTGTGGTTTATAGTGGTTGCTTGTGCTGGTTACAATGTCTTCCCCAATGCCAATATGCCAATGTCATAACTAGTTGAAGTATTGAACCATTTAGTAGTCCACTTCTTGGAACGGTAGTTCTCTCTGAGTGGTCAGATGGGGGAAGACATGCAATAGAGCATTTCCTTCAGTTCAGGCTAGGCATTTAAATCAAATCAAGTAGTGCCTCCGAGGTGAGAGGCGCTCGGCAGAGTGCTTGGATGAGTATTACTTCTCAAAAGGGAAATGCTATAAATAATACCTAATTATAGCACCTGATGTGGCAAAAATTTTGGCTTGTTTCTTAATGTATGAGAGGTGGCGGTTGTGGAGCAAGAGGGTTTTGGTTGGGAGTGGTTGTTGTAACTGACTCAACTGCCCTAAGATGCTCCTAAAACAGAGGCCATTGCCCTTATAATGAATTTCAGTCGAGCAATTTTGGATGGTTGCCAAATACCTAAAAGAGGAGAGGGAAGCAATTCATCCAACGGCTTTAAGAAAGATGAATTCTAAAAGCGGAGGCCTTGTCAACGTGTGAATTTTGCCATTGTATCTCAATTTTCTTGATTGTTCTCTAATATTTTGTCTTGATTCTTATTGCCCTTGGTAATTTTTTTTAAAAATTGAGATGTTGCTAGTTAGTAAGTCTTCGCCTTCACTATAACACAAAGGAAAATGATACTCTTATAGGTTGGAAAATGATATTCTAATAGGTTTTATTTATCGGTTTGGCTTATCCGTTGATGTATCAGTGATAAAATGGTAATTAATGAAAAAAAAAATGACTTCTTTCATTTTGAAAAGTTGATTGTTAGACGCAGCGTCATTGCTCCTGTACAAAGAGGCTGTAAGGACCATGAACTTGCACCCTTCAAAATTCCGAACTTTACCCATCCTAGGGATTAGTTTAGTTGCATCATACCCAAGTTTTAAAGGACGCAAATATCCCTAGCAAAAAGTGGAGGGTTTTTCATATCATTACCTCATATGCAGGAATTTGGATCCTCTATTTGTATTTGGAGTGTATAGGAAGATTATTTTAGAGCCGTTGCATGTTCATTTATGTTGATGTGTCATAATTTTAAAAACCCAAGGACACCCAAATATGCTGTCTAAAATTCAGGCATTTTTAGGCATTGTTTTTTACAGATGCGTCTTAGGTGGGATGGGAAACCAACAAGGGACCATGAGGGAGTATGGGATCCACCCTTAGGGGCGCATCCAGCTGGTTAGCGAGTCCTTGTTTAATTAAATCAATTAAATACATAGGTATAAAATTTCAATTCTGCTCCTTATGTGATACATTAAATTTCAAGTTTAGTCCTTTTTTTAATTAAAAAGATGTTTTTACTTACCAACAAAAAATAAAAATAAAAAGATGTTTCGAAATTTAAAATTTAAACTCTACCCTTTACCAACTATGTATTCAAACCCGTGTTTAGTAAACACCTTGTATTCCTCTCTCCCCACCACTCCCCCCTTCATTCTCATGGGGATTCAATTTTAAGTTGAAGGCTTTGGGTTAAGATCAGGCTTTGAGAGAGCTTGAATTGAAATTTAAGGAAGTAGATTATACATTAATGATAGTCTCCTTGCTTGTTGAGTGAGTGATTTTGGGTTCAAACTCATAGAGGAGTAGTGTATCTATTTATTAACATTATGGAGATTAGAACTCAGAAGTAGAGATAAGCTCTATCAATCGTCTAAAAAAAAAAGGGCAAAGTAAGGGATTGGTCTCTCGACTTTATTAATTCACTTTCTTAAGCAACTTACCACTCACTCACTTGCACCAACACAAATTATTGTTTTCATTTTGATGAGTTTAGCCATTAAGTTGAAGTCAAGGTACAAATAGGATTACAACGTACTCCAAGCTCTTTGTTTGATTAAAAGTTTAAAAAAAAAATATTTTATATTATATTTTTTTTTGTGGTGGAGAAAACAAATTTGTTTACTAAATGATTAAGTTTCATCCAATCATGCCGAGTTTTCGTTCTACCAAATACAAGGGTCTCACCTCTTCCTTGAGATACAGATACGGCAAAATAGTGATTGGAATTGGACCATACTAGAAGCCAACCTATGAAGATTAGGATCACAATCATTCTGTGAAATTTTCTGAAAATTCTAGAAATAACCCTAGTTTTATTGGTATCTATATCACATGAACAACAAGACTTGACCTCCACTTTCAGCTTTATTGCGTGCTCACCGCCCCAAAACATGCATGCTTGGCTGTTGTGGCAGCAGCTACAGCATTGTCTACCTGCCCTCTTTCTCCCACCCTTTCTATGAACAATCCCACTTCTCCCCCGTGTTGTCCCCTCAACATCTCTCTTTTTAGTTGCTTCTACTACTACTATACAAGCAACTTTTACGTGCAATGCTCTAACAACCTCATAAAAGGTGCTCTCTCTCTCTCTACCCCACAATACAAACACACATGTATTTGGCGGTTAAAGTCTGGTGCATTCAACTTCTTTTCCAGGGAAAGGCAGGCAAGGCAGGCTTTGCAGATGGGTGTTTGTCGTTTTGAGTGAACCTTGTACACACACACACACACATATATATATACAATCATATATGTATACTTATCCAAAACCAACAACCATCTATCTATATATATATATATATATATATATATATATTATACACATCTCTTTTAGAAGCTTTGCTTCTTCAGTTCCTCTTCATTGAAGGTTAGCAAGGCTTGTTTCATCTCTTCATTTTTTGGTCTCTCACACCGGAAAAAAATTGACTAGTATCAAGTTTGTCTTCTGCCTAGTCATTTATTGTTCATCACTTCATTTCCTTTTGATGAAAATGAAATCAAGGACGTCCATCCGGCATCCATGCTTGAATAATTGAGAGAGAGAGGAGGCAGACTGTCCTTGGAGTGATACAAAATTTTCCCTTTACAATAGAGGATATTCTTCAAAATAAGGAGTAATTCTTTTGAAGATACATTTATTTGTGTAGAACATATTTTCCTCTTCAAAGGAGAATATTCTCCAAAGTGAATATTCTTTTTCAGAAGAGTATAGATGCATCTATCCATGCATATATATATATATATATATATATATATATATATATATATATATATATATATATAGACTTATATCCTAGACTGTCTTGCATCCTGCCTTAATGTCTTGAAGCATATTATATCTGTTCCCCTATGTTCAGGCAGGATTTTCATCTCAATCTCTCTAGGCATACAAATCCAGTCATATTTACCTTGCCTCCTGGTCTTCACCCCTCCTAGCAATTTCTTGCTTTATATAACTTTTTTTACTATATTTCAATTACGAATAAACTTAATATTTATTTGATTTTTAAGTAATATCATCTGCATTTTATATAGAAATATATAGTTATCTGGGTTCTCTTTTGCAAATCAAACAGAACCATGTTAGATTATCATCTTTTCTCATTTTTGGTTGCAGGGACAAATACAGGCAGTTCGGCATGGAGAAGCTAAACTCAGAGCTGTATTTGCAGAACTGTTATATAATCCAAGAAAATGAGAGGCTAAGGAAAAAAGCTCAACTGCTGAACAAGGAGAATCAGGCCCTGTTATCTGAGATGAAGCAGAAACTCTCGAATGCAAACTCCAATCCAAACCCTAACCGTGAACTCAATATTAGCTCCACTTCCACCCGAAATCCTAATAGTTCAAACAAAGCCTGAAAATATGGATACAGTCGGCCCCGCAAGCATCTCAACCCCCTCTCCGCCTCCTTTATTCTCCTCCTTGTGGGCAAATTCAGAGAGTATTTGATCACATCTAATCTTCCACCACTTGTTGCATACCCATTTATCCACCTTTCTAAATCTTTATATTTGGAGACAAAAATAAAGTTCTGAAGTGAACTTCAGAAATGTATGATGAAAACATATAGACACACAGTATTGATGGCATCTTTTCTTCCATCTTTATAAATATTTAATTTTGGATGCAATAACAAAATTCTGAACTATAGAGAACACCTCTCTCTCTCTCTCTACACACGCACACACACAAATAATAATTTTGAATGGGATTAAATATAAAACTTAGTAATCCACAATAAGCTTCTTGTCTATGCTAGAGAAAGTTTGGTAGAATGCCTTGAAATGCTTGTAAGCAATGTCTATATCTTCCTTCCCACATACCTCCCTCACACTGCAATTTAAATGAGGAAAAATAAACCAACAGTAATAATGTCAAATTTAGGACTGCAATATATCAGGCATTAAGAAGCACAACAAATGTCTATTTGCAAAGCTCAGTAAAATGAAAGCAGCTAAAAGAAATGCGAAAATGGAAAGATGCTTCTTTTCAAAATGGGGTTCTAACAAAAGTAAATGCCAGTCAGATCCTGTGAGGGAGAGACCAACAGAAATATGGGATGATCTAATTAGAGGTAATTTCATAGACTTGGAAAATTCAATCCAATTACAATACAATTTCGTGGACATAATATGGTCTCTTCATATGTTAAGCTTCGAGGTCATCAATCAATTACCAAACTTCAAATAGCCAAATGTCTGTTCTGTAGACTGTTTAAAAGGCTATCAATACAGCAATATTGGGGTGGGGGGGAGGGGGGCCCGGGGGGGGGGGGGGGGGGGGGGTGTTGGGAAGGAACTCATTCTGAGAGGAATGCCCCCCAGAATATATTTTTGGTTCAGCTAACATATTGGTATTTCTACTTGTTTGTCAATCTGAGGATTTGGATAAATGACCCACTCAGAAAAGATGGGTTTCTTAACTTCATCCCAGGGTTCTCTTAAATGTCACAAACTATGACAGGTGGATTTTACCTGGCTGAATACAATATTGTCTGAACCACTAAATCTTGCTGATCTTTGGCAAGAAGCAAAAGATTCAGGCACCCAAGTACAATTTTCAGAAGCTGCATGGACAATTGCTGCTCTTGTGCAAGTTGGGAATTAGGGTTTACAAAGATTCAAGGTGCGAAATGGCAACCGAAAAGCATGACCGCATGAACTCAGGTTTATGGTACAATGTGTATAGAACCATTTATATTACTTAATCAGAATGGCTGAGCTAAAATTGCAAACTTGCTTTCTTTCAAATGATGGAAGAGTTTAAAAGCAATATCTTTATAGACTGCAATTCTCTAAAGCATGAGCAAAGCATTGTTGAAATGAGTTGGTTAAGGAGAAAACTATGTAAGTCCAAGAAAGCAAGTCAATTTGATACCTGTGCATCGAGAGCTGAGCAATGCCGCAATCAACAGTACGGATGCCAACCCCTGAAGCAAGTATGGGACCTATGGTGGATCCACATCCCATGTCATTTCTCACCACAAACTCCTACATAGAAATGAATAAGCACAGCCCATATCATTTCACCACAAATTGTCCCATAACATTATAAATTTTTTTCCCAAGATGAGGAACATATACTCTTGAAGAAAAATGAGATGTTTAGATAAATTTCAAATCTTTCATCATTAATAAGCCTCTGAAATGCAGGCTAAGAATAGATATTTTATCTGCCACACGCTAAAAAATGAACAGTTACTTTTGCCAATGGGCAGCAATTTCTGACCCAAACCAAGAACCTGACCTGAAACCAACCCAATTAGTTTTTGGCTTGATTAGGGTTGTAGAAACATGGTTTTTTAGCAAGTTGGATTCTAGTTTGAGTCTTGAATTGAAAAGATTATGAGACATCATTAGATACTAAATAATATTTTATAGGATTTCCATTTCCTCAAGTAATTTCTAAGGTGAAGTTTTAATGACCATCTTTCTAATTCTAACCTGGATTTTCAGCTTATAATAGATTTATAGGAATATTTAAACAACGCTTCTTACTTTTCCTGAAAAGGAATATTACAACACAATAGATGACATAATAACCTTTTTTTTTTTTTTTTTTTTTTTTTTGCGTAATAGCATAGAATAATACTCCCTCCATCTCACAAAGATAGGCCTCTTTGAAATAGCACGCAGATTAAGAAAAGCAATTAATGCATTGATTTGTCATCCACTCAACTTTTTCTTTCCAAAAGTACCCTTAACCTACTATCAATGCATTGGTTGTCTTTAAAGTAATTCTTGGTGTAATAAAGGATAGTATGGGAAAGTTAAGAAAATTTATAATTTGACTTTTCAAAGTGACAACATTTTGGGACAGCCAAAAAAGGAAAGAAGTCCTATCTTTGTGGGATGGAGGGAGTACCTAATTTCCATCTACTATCCACAACATTAGTAGAACATTTGAGCGACACAATTACTCGTTCTCACATGGACTTAAATCTCAATTTCTAGAATTCTAAATATTGACAAAATAATTTAGCTAAAAAAAGTTTGATGGGTTGAACATATATGGTAGGGTAGTAAACCTTCATGGCTTCATCCTAATGCACAATGGTGACCCCATATAATGGATTGCCATAACCTTCATTGAGGTATCAAAGAGACATCCTTTCTTTCTTTTTTTTCTTTTTTTGATAAGCCTTACAAAATTAAATAGAGAACTGATAAAATCCAAAAACAATAGATACATAATGGCTTTTCTTTAATTTTTCTTGTTTGATATCAAACGGTAATCACCTGGGTTGGAAGGTTATGGATTTTGCCTACTTCTTTAAAAAGAAAAGCTGTAACTCCACTAGTAGCATAGCGCTGGTTTGCGTTGTGCTTAATGACAAGTCCCTTTTGCAATTCTGGCCGATGGTGTTCTTCATGCTTATCCATAAAATTTGGGTGAACTCCATGAGCCATGTCTGCGGACACTATATACAGAACATCCAAAAAAGAAAGCTCTTTAGAAATTCTGTTTATATAATAAATTGCATAGTAGAGAGAGAGAGAGAGAGAGAGAGAGAGAGAGAGAGAGAGAGAACTAAAGAAAAAAATGGAATGTTTTGTTCTGGAGCTGAACTCATTTTCACTATTCAGTCTCTCTCTCTGTCTCTCTCTCTCTCATATATTGTATGATTGTTGAACACCAAGTATTTTTGTTCATATCTATATCACATTCCAGTTTTTTAGGAGTCACTGTGAATCCATGTATCCATGTTGGACACCAATACCCATGTCTGTATCCTTGTTAGAAAAGAAATTAGAGAATAGCCACATAACATTGGAATAAGGAATGTCACAAAGTGAAAGTTGTATCGAGAAAAAATAATAATGAATAGGAACGTAGGATTTATGGGAAAGTAAAATTTGCCAAGGAAAACGGAAGTAAAATCGCGAATGACAATAGCTAGAATGACAAGCCATATATATGGCAACAAGAAAAATTAGCGAATGAAATAAAATAGCCAATATCATACATTCATACCATATAAATTTCAACAAATATAAAAGTAATAACTGATGTGCGAGGAATTCCAATATTAAGTTCCTTGCTCAGCGGCATGATAAATGTTGCAACCTCTCCATGAAGATTCTCCTCAATCTCTATTTACTTTATGTCATGTAGTTAGTTCCCAGTAACACTTGTCTGAAATAAGCTTGTCTTACCTAAATTCATCCATCAAAGTATCAAATGACAATTAAAACAATTTTTCATCCATCTATTTGATACTCACAACATGAATCCTACCTGGCTTTTATTTTATTTTTTGTTAAAACATTTCTTAAGGTAAAAGTATCTCATTACTAACTCTAGCCACATCAATTTTCACCTTAGTTCCCCCTTCCAGGACTTTCAGCTTGTATTAACTCATATTGACTCAAACAACCCTGTCATTAATCTTCTTTGGACATTGACTGAATCATCTCAATCTTCACTCTATTACTATAACAACATTAGGCTACTCCTGAAACTGTAAGATCATCTTAAATTATATATATTTTTCCCACTTTTAACTTTATCTGCCTCACCTTCTCACATCTGTCAAACTTATATTATGAAAACCTATTTCTTGATCACCAAACAATTTGCTCTATGAAGCATGATTTATAGGATTTCTAGATTTCCATAATGAATGTTTGGACTATAACAGTCAAATAATAGCACAGAAGCACCTTTCCACTACAATTATCCAGCTCTTAATGTCCTGGCAAACATCAACTTCAATGTTTTCATAGTCCCTCCTTAAGGATGCCAACGTCAAGGTACAACGGCATTTCTCAACCATCAAGGCATCAATCTTAAAGATGAATGCACCTTAATTTGTGATTGTAAAGAAATTGCATTTCATGTTCTTTGTTACTGAACTTATTTTAAAGCCCTTGAGGAATCCCTTATCCGTTCTAGTACAGAAGCATCTTCTATAGAAGTTATCACCTAACACCATGCATGATTTATATTTTTATAATAGAAAATCAAAACTTAAAGAGCACGTATAAAAAGGCAATGGAGAAGGTGGAAGATGTTGAGGTTCACATGTGGAGTTGTCCAACAAGTGGTAACAGAGCCGATGGCTAAAAATCTTGGGTGAACTCTCCAAGCTGTGGCATGCCAATTTGATAGGCCCTCTCGGGTTTGAGTCATGGTATTGCGGTGGTTGTACTTTACAAATGGTGAACTGGTTGATGACCATTAGACCCTCAAGGGAGCTAGTAAGATGCGAAAAGCAATAATTAGGTGCAATGCTTGTGTTGAGTAGTGGATCAAACTTGAGGGGGAGTTGAAACCGATGCGATTCACACATGAAGGGGGAGATTGTTGAGGTTCACATGTGGATTTGTCCCACATTGGAAGAAGAAAAGAAAGAAAGTGGCTCAATAAACAATGAATGGATTGAGTGGGTATGAGTTCCAGACTCATATATTGGGCCTATGATGGATTTTAGAATCTTCCTAATAGCAGAGATATCCTCCTTCTAAAAAGGCGAGTAAAATATAATTTGATATAATATAACTATACCACACAAACAAAATCAGCAAAAACAATAAGCAAAGATAAAATTAAAAATTAAAAAAAAAAAGCATGAAATCAAAAGCTAAGGAGAAATCTACATCGTGCTAATATATGATCCTCCTCTGTGGGCCAGGTAATCGGCATCCCAAAGAAGCCATTCTGTAAGTCCAGCAGAAATTGCAATTTGATATTCTCTGCAATAACACATGCTAATCTCCAAGGCCGAAAAGACTATTATTGATTTCAATTCACAACAATAGGAACCTTGAAGAATCACCATTAATGATAACTTAGGCTTGCTCACACAGTAAAATTCCTGAGGACCAAAGGAAACAACCTATTTTTCCACATTGCAAGACTCACCCCAACCCAGATGTCTCGAGAAAGTAAAAATAATCCTCCGCCATTGATGTCTAATTATGAAACTAAATGCCCACCAACCCAAGAAAATTCCAATTAAGTCAATCTAACAAAATACACAGGAGGACAACACCAAACCGAGTAAAGCAAGGACAACAGTTACAATTGACTTATAGTTTCTAAGGAATAGGTACCATTGACCTCAAGTTTCTACCTTCATTTTGTCCAAGAAACTGTCCATACTTTTTGATCCACTTATACTTTTATCCCCATTATTATTGTCATATGTTTTTTTTTTTTTTTTTTTTTTTTTTTTTTTTTTTGGTTGATACGAGGAACCCATTAGGAGTAAACCCCGGGTCCATGCAAAAACCCACAACTCACATGGACCAGTTAAACCAAGACCCATGAGAACCACAGAAGCTTGTGTGGGTGGCCTCAAGGTGTTGGCAAGAGTTGAACTCAAGACCTCCCCTTGGGGTTTAGAAGTGAAGTCTCCCCATTATACCTAGATGGAGGCTCAAATTGAAGTCTTCCAAAGAAACTTGGCCATAGATCCTTTAAAGCAACTTCTAACCTTTACAGTGTCCAAGAAACTACCTGCTTTTGAATGTGTGTCTCTGTAAGTTGAATATTTCTATACATTTAATATCATAATTCAAGATAAATGTATAGTTTTATACTCATATTTATCATATTTATAGAAGTGCATGTCTCTATCATTATACAGAGGCATGGAACTTTGATACCACAAATAAACCAACAATGCCAAGATATCATGTATTTTTGGGATATTTTTTCTGTGTAGTTGAAGTTGGAATGAAGTCTGTAAAGCACACCAACTCATGCTACATTGAAATTAGATCCGCAATAACACATATGTAAATGGCTGGATTTATTATCTCATTCAAGAAATATGAATCTGCATAACAAGTAAATAAAGTTTAACATAAGAGGGAATCGGAAGAATTATTATTGGTCCAGCTATGCCAAACTCAAAAGGGTTCCAACTAAAGCATACCAAGAAAAGATTGGCGAATTGCACGCTCAAAAGCACCCTCACCAACATACTCATCAGCTAAGGAACCAACTATGCGTCTCATAGCATGAAACATGGTCGGAGCACCAGCTCCCTGAATTGAACCTGAACCTACCTGTACAACAAGAGTTAGAAATTGATTTGTGAAACTGGCATTAGCAGTTAGAGGAAATGTATATAAAATATTTTTAACATTCATAATTGTGCTTGACTTTCAACATTTATAATTGTGCAAAGAACATCAAGCGCACATGCACAGTTACAATTGAAAGTTGAAACTGATATATCAAGGGGAATCTGATAATAACAATTCATTGTGGAACACTGACATGTGACCTGAAAGTTAGTCGCCCATCAGCCACTCAACTCCTTAATCTAATGATAATCTAATGCGAACATTCAATGTTTCAAGAGTGGGCATTAATCTTCAGTTTTCATCTACTGGGTAATGGTAGACTTCATAAAAAAGTAGTATAAGGAAGACCACTCAAGGGAAAATTGCTCCATCACATGCAAAATTTTCTTGCAATACAAATTTCTATTTAGGATATTTCATATATGGGGCATGGAACTTTCGTGGGCCAAGGATAATCCTAAAGCACATGCAAACTAAGAAATGCATGCTCCATTCTACATGAAGGTTACAAGTCGTGCAAGAAAAGATTTACCTCTTCATTATCAAATAAAGCAACCATCCGAATAGCATGTTCACTTGATAAATCACTGGGCGATCCACACGAATCAATGAGAGCTCTCAACGCACAATAACTTGAAGCAAGATTATCTAATCTTCCAGAAAATATAAATTCATTGTTTCCACCTCCAAGGCAGCTAGGTTGGGTATCACAAATATTCAACTCAATACTCACTATGTCATCAATCCCGCAACTCAGCTCATCTGACAAAACCTGAGAATTACAATTACACATAAATTTCAAGAATAATGTTTTAACAGCTACAATTCTTCCATACAACTCCATATCACTGCCCCATTAAGTAAATAGTTGATTTAAAAACTAGGTAAAAAATCGTTTACATTGGAGGAAATCTAAGGCAAAAGTGATAACAAAGCTGTAACACCACTCTATCAATAGCGCAATACATCTTGCAAATTGCAAATGCGCACAGGAAAGATCAAACCATATAGATTTTCCTTTTAAGTTGATAGCAAACTATAGCGGCACTGATCATTTATTAATAGGTGCATCAGTTTGGTACAATGAATAGATTCAGTTCATTGTGTTCTAAGCAGCATTCAAAATGAGTATTTTGTTTTCTTATTATTTTAAATTAATCTAAAACTTCTAAGAATTTTATGAAATGATATTTTATCAACTCTGTACACTTAAAAGATAAATTTTAGATTTCCCCACAGTGACTCTAGAGGTACCTGCATAAGCAGTGGATGATGAGCAGCTTTTGAAGACAATGCAGAACTTTTCTCTTTTGACTCCAGAGATGTTTCCTCTGGTTTCATTGAAAGTAGTGGAACAAGGTGAGTCTCTAGATTTGGTTTAAATCCATCCTTGTTCACTGTGCTAAACAACAAAAGGAAAAACAAAAAGAAAGCCAGTAGATAATATGAGTGAGCATGTGGATAGCATGCCAGTCCATCAGATAGAAAACATATAGTTTATAAATCAAAGGGATTTTTGATTAAATGATCTTTTATATCCATGTTTTTCCTCATCCATGTGTACCTTTACAAAGAGTGAAAGTTTGAGTACAAATACCCAAAAATAAGTAAATTTTCTGACAATATATATACATGTAATCAAGGAAAATTTTCATATGAAGTTAATTAGCAATTCAAATTATTTGTCCTCTGTATAATTTTATTTGAATATATAAAAAATTTAGTCAATCTTTTCGTAGGGTTAACCACCTGTCCTTTAGGTTCTGCATTGTTGTCTTACATGAGGCCTCTACTACATAGTACATACCATCCCCAATTTTCTTCCTAATTAAATAAAAATATTAAATATGATTGTAACCTCATATCCTTCCTCTTGACTAAGGAATCACCTCTTTTACAGAACTTGATAAGATTCATCTTTTTCAAACCATGTGAGAGACACCACAACAATCCTAAAAGTAACAAAAAAGCCAAAGTTAATCATGATTGTTGGACAGAGACCAAGTCAAGGAGGATGGGGGGATGGTTCGCCTTACTACTCATCACTTCCAGATGAACTGGGGAGGTCATGGCATGATGCATTATTTCTACCCATTCTAAGAATAGTCGTAAAGGCACTCACCTTTTGATGGGTTGGTGGGGTGAGGTATGAATTACCACCATTCCAGTACATGGTTTGTCCCTATGAGTTGTAGACTGGTAGTATTATCAGTTGAGCAGTTGCCAAAGAAGATAAATATTGTCATTCATTTATCACATCTCAAGAAGTTGCTCTCTTTCTCTCTCTCTCTCTCTCTCTCTCTCTCTCTCTCTCGCTCACACACACACACACAACCACAACCCACCCATGTGTCATATGTGTAATGTTGACATCTATCAAGTTGGGTTAAAAAACAATGTTTAAGGTTAACTCTCATCACATCAAGACCAATTTACAAACATAGACAATGTTTCAAATCATGGACAAGCTCGCTACCAAAACCAATCAATATGCACCAAAATGACATTATAAGGAATTGATTCTTCACTATAAGGATAGCCTTCCCCAACATTTAAAAAAATAAAAATGGCACATGTGGGAATGGAACAGTTCCCACAAACAAGATCTCAAACTTGAAAAACAAGTAATACAATTTTATTTTATTTTTTTGGGACATTGTTAGAACACCACTTAACCCCAAGAGCTTAAGCTATTTGGGAATGGATCAACAATATATATCAAGCTAACATCCCCCCTCACGTGCGGCGTCATCCCGCACATGGAGAGATAGACAGACACACAACCAAAAGACAAACAAACAAACTAATGGGGAAATAAACAAATGGAGGTAACAAGACTCAAACCCAACACCTCCTACAAACCAGAGCTTTGATACCATGTGAGAACACTACTTAACCCCAAAAGCTTAAGATGTTAGGGAATGGGTCAACAATGTAAATCAAGCTAACAGACATCAAGCAAAACATATTTACCTAGTTAGGTTGATTTTGGCATAAGAATGCCCCTAAAACACAGCAAACGTTGGGTCCTACACTCCTAACTATCTGCAGTTGTGTCATACGCACTGCTATAATTATCACTCTACACTGCAGCTAAACTTAAACCATACTGTCATTACTGATGAAAAGCAAATTTCAGTGAACTCTCAAATTCAAAGACCATCACCGTCAGTATACAATACAATGCTCATAATAATTCCAAAAAGTCCGACCCACAATTCTCACCGTATAATCCAAGGAACAATCATTAATAAAAGTTATTCACAGAATATAGCATGATTAAAAATAAAAATAAAGAAGTCTTTAAGGAGACAGCAGCAAACCGGTCAAGATGAATGGCTAGTGTTGGTACTCGTAACAGAGGTCTTTTTACTCTGACAAGCTTGTGCAGAAAGGAACCATCACTACCTCTCACTATGACCCTTCCTGCAACACTTAAATCTCTATCAAACCAAGTATGCCATAAACCACCACCATAGGTCTGCACATTAACCATCAAATATCCAGATTTGGATGATGCAGACTTAGGTTTTAATTTTAGACATGGGCTGTCTGTGTGGGCAGCAATCACGTGAAAACCATTACCAACACTGTACCTGCAAAAGTTAAACAGAAGCCTTATATTAAACAAGCCGAAGTATTCCTACGTTGCATTAAAAAAGACTCCAAATTGTTGATTAGCAACAAAATAAAAAGAATAATGCCAAGGTACTATAAAAGATAACAACAAGAAAGCAGCATCCAATCATTTCCCAGAATAATAAAATAAAAAACAAAAAAGCAAGTAGTGGAAGCGGATGAAATTCTTTATAGAGTCCAAGAAAGACAAAACCGTTTCTAATGAAAATGCAGGGCACATAAAGGTGCAGACCATAAAAATGATGGTGATTACAATTAGCTCTGCTATATTCTTTGTTATCACGTCTACTTGGTGATTAGGATCCCTTTTTGCCCTCATTATACATAGTCCAACAATCTATAAGCCCAGACTCCATGCTCTGTTGAAATTGTTAATGAGCCTTCCTCAATGTCACCTTCAACTAACGGGAATTTAATTATTCAAAGATGGGATTCTTTCACTCACTTTTCCCCAACGGCAAAAGCAACCAAACAAGACATATTTCGTGTAAAGAAGTAGCGTCCACCAGGCTTTAGGTCCCATTCATCATTCTCACTCAGCAAATGAAATCCAGCAGCAATCAGTTGTTGTTTTGCTTGAGCTGCAAAAAGTATGAGTGTAAATGAGAAGAAAATAAGTACATATATCTTATCAGCAGAACATCATTCAAAGCTTATTTTACATTTCCTTCCTCAAGGTATATGCATCATATTAACTCAGCTGCGAGCATCTAGAGATATTGCTGCTAGCAGACGAGTAAAATGAACAAAATACTCCTTTCTTTTCAAAGAAAACTGACACACGAATCCATACTGTATTGCCTCACCAATGGCCAGTGTTGATACAATTGACAAACAAGCACTATTCTACAGGTACAAACAATAGCCTTGAATCACCAATTATCAAAATAAGCATCCCATAGCATTTTTCTTGTGCTAGTACAAGTGTACAACTATAGTGAAAGAGTACCACTCTAAGATTGCACATCCTAATTTTATATCCATATATATATATATATACACACACACACACAATTCTGATCTCTTAAGGGATCCCTTATGTAAGGTAAGGACTTTTGATCTCAGTCTTTTATTTTTCATCCAACGTTCAAAATGTTGGATACCAGATAACCCATCAATAGTCTGACCATTGGATTAAAAATGAAGGGTGGAGATTAAAATTCCTCGCCAAACTTACATAAGGGATCCCGTAAGAGATAGGGACTGTATATATATATATATATATCTTTGATCAGGTCTTAGAAATCTCGGATGATCACAGCCGTCCATAGATGACAGCCATAATCTTTCTAGGCATGGGTCACCTTATGTTGGATCAGAGCACCTAGACTCATCCTATTGACCTTTCTCTCCGTCGAGTATCTCAGATTAGTCTTGTAGCTCCACATGCTATTCTGTTTCTTGTTAGTAATGACTAATGACCATCCATGGCCCAAACTCTTCTTTGTCACCACCACCAACCCCTTAGCATGGCAAATAGGGGTCATATTGTTCTCACCATTAACCACCTCCACAGCTTCTATGTTACCTTGCAGGGGCCAAGTAGCACAAAAGTTTTTCTTGTGGCCAAAACATCCCTCGTACAAAACTTGCTGAGTATCCTTCCCATTCTTTACTTAAGTTTCAGAGGCATATCTAGATCAACCTGGATACATGGCTCAGCAAAATGCCCACATTCACTGTTTCTGTTTGGGCATCAACTCTAATGAGGCTACCAATAGTATTTCCAATACCTACGATTGCTATATCATATACGTTGATTAGTAGTTCTAACAACCTCATCCAAACTGCTATGTGTTCAAAGTTTGCTTCAGATGTGTGGAATTAAGGTTCCCATTGCCTAATAATCAAAAAAATTTTGACAAATAAACCAAGTACCCCTAGTAACACACTACGTAAATCTGCCAAAAAATATAATCTAACAAGGAAATCTACCACGTCAAAAAATATAATCTAACAAGGAAATCTACCACGTCCATACCCCTCCGAGGTTTCCATAAATTATTGATTCTTTTATAGAAGGTGGGACTACCACACAGTTCTGCCAAAAACTTTCACAATCATGGCTTGAGCCCAAGGGGTTGTAATTCTCTGATTTACCTTGATAGAAAGCAATATTTGTAGTATAGCATCATTGATGTTCGACAGCCCTTCAAGTAGAATTTAAGGTTGTCTACAATCAAGCTGTAGGTGGGCTAAAAACTTGTTTTCTTTTGATATTACGAAAGGTCTGGTGGTATTAGGGTTTATGGACAGAATAAGGGTTGATTTGGTGAAGATTGAAAGGTAAATATGGTGTAAAAGTCAAAAGAAAAGGCTTGCTGGAAATTCTGGAGTCTGGACAGAATGGGTTTTTTTTAAGGTTTTTCAATGTGAATTGTATAGAAAGGTACGGTTAGGGACCACATAATGAAAGGTAAGGGTTTTATGATTGAGACCAAGGAAAGGGTTGGTTGTGGGTAAAAAAATAAATTACAACAGTGTTGTAAATAAAATTAAAGAAGAAGAAGAAAAAGAAAATAAACCTTAAAGTCTCACCAAGAGTTTCTAGCAGTCTCACGTAGATGCAAAGCTATAGAAAATTTCATTGATCAATTGTTGTAATTGTGTTACAAGCCTTATCGATATAGAGAAAACCAAAATAGTCACTAACTAAATTCTACTACTAATCAAAATAGGAATCTTGGTTTCTAAATTAAAACTCTTACTAAAATAATTAAATTACTCTTTTAACCAAATAAGACACAAAGTATTAATTGGAATTATTAATTTATGATTCGAATGTTCCTTGTTTTCTCCCATTTAAGATGATTTGAAAATTTGAGTTGCCTTTACAGGTGCAAGTTTTTGTATGGTCTGTAGCTCATAAAAGAGTTAACACTAATGATGTATTTATGAGGAAGAGACCCACTTATTTCTTACAACCACAGTAGTATATCATGTGTAGGAGGGAGGCTGAGAGCATCGATCACTTATTTTGACATTGTGAGGTGGCTACATTTCTTTGGCAGCTGTTGTTTCAATTAGTTGATCTCTGCTGGAATCTGCCGGATTCTACGGTATGCATGCTCGTTATTCACTTTTATGGCTTTGGGAGGAGTAAGAGAGGAGTGGTGTTTTGGAGATGTGTTCTCCTCGCACCGTTTTCTGGGTATACTGATTGGAAATAAATGCAAGAATATTTGAAGATATGTTTGAGAGGTTGGAAGCTTATGGGATAGGGTGGCTTTCTTGGCCTCATTTTGGGCTTTGGTGACTAAGGAATTATGGGGTGTCCTTTTACTTGTAATTAGATTGGATTGGATGGCAATTGGTGGGTTGTAATACCTTCTTTTTTATTATTGCTATTCTTTTCATTATGTTCCTCTTTTTTCTTTGAAGGACTTCTCATCCTTTTTGTATTTACTTTATTTCTATGAATAAAATTTTTGTTGCCTATCAAAAAAAAAAAAAAAAAAAAAACAGAAGACACAAAGCAGAAACTCTAAACAAATAGAAACTAATAGAAAATAGAAAGTCCAACAAAATAGTAACTTCTTAGAATAGGAAATTTCTACTAAAAGAAAACTTTTTAAATTCTAAAAAGGCCTCAACTAGTTCCCAAAAAGACTAGGAATTGGCTCAACTAATAACCAAACGCCTATTAACTTGACACTAAAGAAACGTAAATTTGCAAAATTACCAAGATACCACTAAATATAGAATTGACATTTCTTCAAATTAAAGGAAACTTGAACCATGTAGGTTCAACCATACCCCAATGAGATATACTCCTCTTCATGTGGCACCTAGTGTGCAGCGATTGTTGCATCAGTGGGGCCCTTGTAACGTTTGCAAGTTTTTTAATTTCGCCCACATCAAACGTTTTCTTCACCGTCAAAGTCCTCTTCCAGCGCTAGACTCGAAACATGCACTCATAGTCCATGAGGATTAACTCCTCTGCTTTGTAGGAACTTATCCTTGTAGGCTTGTTTCATTTTACTACCATCCTCATGCTCTATTAGGTTCATGTTTGTGTTGGCACATTCCGTAAATTGAGTCAAAGTTGAGGTTCGGAAAGCTTGTGTGTGGTGAATTCAAAGAAGATTTAATTTAAAGACAAGCATGTCACATCTCACACTTTAGGTGAGGTAAGAGACTTAGGCTGCATTTGGTTTGAGGGAATGAAGGACGGAATGGAATGATGATTCCATTCCTCAAAAAAAAAAAAGAAGTGAGTCTTTGGTAGCACAAGGGAATGGAATGGTCATTCCTTTGTGAGGGTCTATTCCCTCCAAGGAGGAAATAGTCATTCCTTCCGAAACAAAGAGGAATGGCTATTCCCACCTTTTAAGGAGTAAAAATCATTTAAAGTGGGTCCCACCATTCTTTTCCATTTCATTCCCACCCCTTACCAAACATTAGGAATGGCATGACTATTCCCATTCTCATTCCATTCCCACTCCCACTCCCACTCCATTCCCTCAAACCGAACGCAGCCTTAGAGACCTAGATTCATGAATATTAGCCTAAATTAACAAGTTAGACTTAAGGTATTTTTTATACAAAATTAATTGCTTTTAAGAAAGGGCTGAAATTGACTAACCTTATTTCTATATTTCATTATTTATTTATGAGGCCAAATTGTATCCTATTCTTTTATAAGGAAAAAATTGTTTCCTATTCTATTTAGGACTTTCAGACTCTACTTAAAAGGATTCTTATGCATGAAAATTAACCCTTGTTCCTGCTCTTGAATTGAGAACTGTTGAGAGACTAATTTTGTTCTAGAAATTTAACCTAATTGTTAGGCAGTCATACATGTTCTAAACCTAGAGCTTATAATTTAGAGAACACTTTTCCTTCATACTAGTGTGAGTGTGATCCAAAGGGTTGGATCATTAAGCCTTTCGTGGATTTACAAAGGTGGAAAGTGCTGTGGATTTCAACATGGTGTAATTGTGGTTCAATTGAATATTTTCCCTTAAAAAAAGATTGAGGATTTGACGAGAAGTTGTGAAGGCATGGAGGCAAATTTTTGAAGGTTGTCGATTCGAGTTTTTTAAATAAAATTTGTCAAGTCTTATATGTTACTCTCCTTTTCATAGTGGATTGCTTGACTAGGTCCCGTGGTTTTTTCCGTTGGGGTTTTCCACGTAAAAAACTTTCAGGCCTCTTTGTCCATGATTATTTATCCTGAATAATTTAATATATTGCATGCAATTAATTGAGTAGGTTAACTGGACTGATTTACATCTAGTAATATTTAGAAATCCTGTTCACCCCCTCTAGACTTGTGAATTCGTATGATCAGAATTTCACGATAAATCTACCTGTTACTTCTTTCTAAATGTTAGGAAATCCCACATCCCACATCCCACATCGTTCAAACATTGAGTTTGTCATGTTTTTATATACCTATTAAGACCCTTCACCTAATAGCTTAGGCTTTTAGGTTGGCAACTTGACACTAAACCGTAAACATTCTACTTCTTGAGCCCATATGTAACTAGCATTTCCATCTCCTCCTTCGACATTGATCTCCATTTCGCATTTTTACGTTACTGAATGTACCTTAAACCTGTGCCCTAAGGACACACTGCACACATTAATAGGATCCTCTATTTAATTATTTTTTTCCTCACTTTCTCAGCAACCAAAAATTAAAAAAGGCTACAAATATGTATAAATTGAACACAATTTTGCTACTGAATTCAACACATTTTCTTATTAATTCATCAGCGATCACGAAATCATTGAATCGTATGGAAGAGAATCAGCAAATAAAATAGCAGTAGTAGGGTACCCGTGGCATGAAACTGAGTCCAAGACTCGTTGAGATAGTCCAGAAGATCCCCAACTATAGAGGAACTCGATCCAGACGTTGAAGAACCCTGAATTGCATCTACAAATTTCAGAGAGAGAAATATAGATGTATACAATTATAGAGAGAGAGAGAGAGAGAGAGAGAGAGAGAGAGAACCTGGAGAGCTTGATCTGAGTTGGAGCAGAGAGGAGTGATGGAGAATTTACGAGGACGCGTGCCGTAGAGCTTGGGGGCGTAGGAGGGAGAGCAAGGGAGTTTTTTTGCTAAGAGTGTGGAGGGTTTGAGGATCGGAGAAGGGTGGAGGAGTTGCAGACGAGCTATCGCCGCCATTTCTCTGTGGCTATCAGCCTATCAAGTGTGCGTGCGCTCTCTCCACTTGCTTTGTTTGTTTTCAAATGGCACGGAGTACGAAATTGGGAAAATTACAAATGGGTCGGGATGCAAGGGAAAACTACGAAGGTATCAATATTTTGAAATTAAGTACTCCTATTCGTAGTGCTCTCTCACTCAAAGCAAAAAATTGAAAAACTATTTTAAAAACATAAATTAAGCACGTCCAGATTAAGAGGGCAAGGTTATGATAGGGCAAGTAATATGCGACGAGAATTTAAAGGTCTTAAAATGCTTATATTGAAAGAGAATGAGCAAGCCTTTTATGTTCATTGTTTTGCTCATAAACTTCAATTAGCTCTTGTGGCCGTGGCAAAAATTATTGCTGACATCAATGAACTTTTCACCTTGGTGTGGTGAATGTTATTGGAGGCTCATGTAAGCAACGTGACATTGTAAGAGCCAAACGTGCGGAAAACTTAGTGAAGCCTCTGATATTGGTGAGCTTACTAGTGGGCAAGGCCTAAATCAAGAATGTGCTCTAATATGGCTTAGTGATACACGTTAGGGTTCTCACTATCATACATTAGTTAGCTTGATTGATATGTACAAGTTTGTGATTGAAGTCCTTGAGATAATAATGGAAGATACTTTAGGCAAAGAACCAAAAGGTATACCAAAATTGTTATTGGAAAAAATGAGATCTTTTGATTTTATCTTCAATCTACATTTAATGAAAGGTGTATTGGCAATCAAATATCAATTACCCAAGCATTACAAAAAAAAAAAAAAAAAAAGGATCAAGACATTGTGAATGCTATGAAACTAGTGAGTGACTCTAAGAAACGATTGCAACAAATGAGAGATAGTGGATGGGAGTCTTTGCTTGATCAAGTTTCTTTATTTTGTGGAAAGTTTGATGTTAATGTTCCTAATATGGAAGACAATTATTTAGCTCAATGGAGACCTTGATGTAAAGGTTATGAAATCACAAACTTACATCATTTTCTAGTTGGGATATTCTATATTGCCATTGATACACAACTCCAAGAGCTTGCTAATTGATTCACTGAAACGACCACTGAGTTGCTTCTTTGTGTAGCATGTTTAAGTCTATGTGATTCATTTTGTGCTTTTGATGAGGACAAATTAATCCAACTTACCCAGTTTTATCTAAATGAATTTATTGGAAGAAGCCTTTCAATATTTATGGACAAATTGGATACAAATATTTTTTAGGAAAAATTACAGATTGCCCCCCTGATCTTTGAGTGGAAATCACTTTTCACCCCTTATCTTCAAAATCGGACAAATAACCCCATGAAGTTTAAAAAATATTCACTTTACACCCTTCCATTTAACTGACGTTATGATTTTAATAGAGAAAGTCACGTGCATTGCACGTGACCAACATAATTCACAAATAAGACCAATATACCCTTATCTACAGTGTTACAGCCCATGTGCTTCTTACTCCCTCAACCATTGGCTTCTTCCTCCATCTCCATTGTTATTAGGGTTTCTACTCCATCGTTGAAGCTCTATTGTTCTGACAATACGTGTATATCTACACAGAATGACCAATCCAAATTTTCTTCCAATCCACATAACCTCAACAGGCAATAGCACATAACGTAGAAGAGAGGATGAGGAAGAAGATGAAGCAGCAGGAAGAAAAAAAAAATCGAACAACAGTTCGCTGGCAAAAAATTCGAACATCAATGATGCTAAACCCAAACCTAGATATTATCAAAAAAAAAAAAAAAAAAAAAACAAGATGTCGTCGCCGTCACCGTTGCAGATCTGGGATTTCTTTATTATCAAAGACTCAAAGAAATAGACCACAATCGATGCTAACAGCCATAGCTGTTATGGGTTTTGATAGATCTAAATTGCCCCCCTTCCCAACGGCACTAGCGACACCTGTCGAACCAAACCACCACAAATGTTTGATCCCCTCTCTCTCCTTCATCTCAAACCCATTCCTACCGCCAGCGATTGGACATGATTTGCATTTTTTTCTCTTTTCCCCAAATTTTCTCGACAGCCAAACACAAGGTAAGAAGAATAACCACCGCCACAGCTCTGCGTCCACCGTACAACAACCACTGTGCAACAACCAACCCTGCGTCCACCGTCGATCTCAAAGCGACCCATACAAAACTCTAACCACCGCCACAACTCCATTGCCAAACCCATATACAAAACCAAACCTATATACAAAACCCTAACCCCAACCAAACACAGAGCAACCAAGCCACCACACCACCCCTCTCTTAAGTCGTCGGCCATAACCCCACCGACGAGCCTTTCTACCGCCGTCAGCTACAACTGCCTAGCCATTGCCGCCATAGTTCTCGGTCGAAGCAAATTCGACCCATAGCCGTCGATTGCACCCAAAAACCAACGTCAACGAGCTCCCACCGTTGAGCTTCCTGCAGTCGAGGATGATGTTGGAGATGACGGCGACGAAGTAGTCGTCTTTGGACGCTGCTACAACTCCGGCGAGTTTTCTGTGGGAGTAAACGCCGATCGCCTCTTACATGTCCATAAGCTTCTCAAGGAAGTTTCATTTAATTGTTTGTGTAAAATAAAATGAGGGTAATTATGTAATTTTGCATCTTTAGATGAAAATATCTCAAAGGTATAATAGTCATTTCACGGATTCCGTTAACAGCATAAGTATAGATTACATTTTTGAAATTTGAAGGGGTTATTTATCCGATTTTGAAGATGAGGGTTGAAAAGTGATTTTCGCTCAAAGATCAAGGGGGCAATTTGTAATTTTCCCTACTTTTTATATACGCTTGTCGTTACCCCAAACTTAGAGGAGGGAGACCCGAGGGATCTCTTCTTCTCATTTTCCATGTTGCAGTAATGACTTTGGTGTCGGGCACGCTTAGTGTGCCCTTATGTTGTTGCATGATGTGATTATTATTGTGTTCCCTATTGGATAGTAAATGAAATTAAAATGGTTCAATAACTCCTTCCGAGGTGCTTTTCTCTTATTTAACTATGCGAGCATAATTAAGAAAAAGAAAGGCTTAGAGTCACCACCTGTCATATATTTAAAGACGTGGAAGGTCATTTCTAAGGCTTTTGGTCAGTCCTTATTATTTCAAAATCGAATGACTCGTAGATGATGGTTTGTAAACAAAAGATCCAGGTAAGGAGGCTCTGTTATGAGTAGGGAAGGTATTAACACCCTACCACACCCATTAAAAAACGGTTGTCTTAAATTATGAACTTTCTTTAATTAAACCCATTCTTGAAAATAAAATCCTTACTCGAGGCTAGAGGTTCTAAAGCAAATATATCATCCTAAGTTGTGACATTATTTAGGCCTTATTCACACTTATCTAAGTGATCGGGTAGATTCAAGAGTTTGAAAACTTGTTGTCACCTCTTATGGAAATGAATCATTTTTTATAAAAGACAATAAAAATCAAGTCTTAATAAAAGCAACATTATAGGTTTCTTCAAGGTAACCTCGTCCAATCATGTTAGGACACTTCGGGATTCTTAAAGAACAAAGCTTATCAAAGAACCCCTTAAAATCAAGGAAATCATAGTTCTTTATAAAAGTCCAAAATTCCTGATTGATTTTATTTTATTTCTATTTTGTACTTAAATAAGCTTTTTCATGGTAGCTCTATTCCTTTATGTCAGGACACCACATTACCGAGTCATAACTAGTATTTACTTTATCATTCCTAGCCTCAAGATAAATCAAACAACTTGTTAGAAAAGGTAGATCAAGGTACTTTGTTCAAACAAACCTTTGTTTTGAAAAAGTTTATATTTTTAAAGAGGTTGTAAAAAGATTACAAAAGTTTTGTTGAACAAAATCTCTAACACTTACCAATACTAACAAATCTCCATGAAAATATATATTAGCTCAAAATAATGAAGATCCATACACCAAACATGATAAAAATTGCATCTTTATTGATAAAAACTTGAGATTAACATAGGGGAGGGGTGACAATAATATTCGCCTACATATGCTACATAAAAGCTTGTAAAACTACATCTATTCTTTTAGATCTAAACTAATATACATGTTATGCTAAGAAAGCAAGAAACTTGATAAAGAAAATGAGCTAGGGATAGAAAGATGCAAACTTTTCAAGCACTTTGCTCTTGAGAAGACAAAATGAGAAAGAACGTTCGGGCGAAAGGATCACCACCAAGCTTTATCGAGATCGGTGGAAACTTGGTGAATATCTTTCCTTCTTCTTCGTTTTTGTTGACATGCAAGAAAGATCCACTTGAGCTAGAGATCCAAATGTGAGAGCTTCTTGGAGTTATGAGAGATTTGAAGATGGAAAGAATAGGACTTAATCTTGGTTTAGAGTAGGAAAATGAATATTATAAGCTTAAAACAAAAGAGAATGCAGCAGAATAGGGGAGAGGGCTTAATTTTGAAGCTTTAAAGGGATCTGTGAGCATCACACCATAAAAAACCACGATGGTTTGAGAGTACGCAACTAGCCTTGGAAGACTAGCACGGAGAGGAGTCACCACTCAATTACTATTTGGGAACAATGAACCCTAGCAGGGTCCAACTTGTCATAACTAGAGATTTGGGTTCGGAGTTAGGGTACATCATCGAGAAAGTATAAGGCACCCAATGATGCCCGGTCAAAACTGACCCCCACATGTGACTATTGGCCATAATTAAGCTGATATTCAATTTAAAATCAACCCTAAATCATGCGACAATTTATATCATGCATAAATAACAAAATGATGATTGAGATAGAAAATAAACTATTTGCAACAATTATATAGAATGTTCAATCTATCTGGTAGGATCAACTCAAAATAATAAAATCCATTACAACAGACAGACTTTCTGTCTTCTACCAATATTGTGCATACGCATCTATGCCAATTGCGTACGCAGAGCCTTTGTGTACCTGCATTCTATTAGCCCTGTTCTCATGACTTGGATGCACATCAAGCAGCAATAATCAAGAAATAAACCCCAAATATTGTCATGCATAGAGCTCTAACAAAAAGAAAGACTATCTGCATTAATGAGGTGCGTACGCACCTTGTAGGCATCTTTGATTTCCAAAAAACAGTAAACAGTTCAAATTAACCTTAAAACTAAATACCCAGAACATTATCATGAATATTAACACTACGAAATCAGAATGGGATATTTGCCTAATATATCAATATCAACATTATTAATTGACGATAATAATGATAAACGTGCAAACGGGTTTAACCTATTCTACTATCAAGGCATGATATGCAACAATTTTACAACCTACTAATCCTAAACATGCATTCTAGCAATATATTCTATATTTAACCTTATTCATGCATAACCATAAAGAACCAAAATATCCTTATACATGCAATTATCAAAGAATTCGATATGGATTCAAATCAATATAGTAAACCGAAAAGAAAACAAAAGTAATGTTACCCTCAGGTTTAGATGCCCCTGAATCAACTTAATTCTCCCTTGCACACTTCTAAAATCACAACTTTTTTCTTAGTATAGAATTCTCTTAGGTATGTATTCTCTATCTCCTTGTATCTAGTCCCCTTGGATTCACTCTCATTTTTAGAACTATAATGGTGTCTATATAGGAGTTATTAGGGTTTTTAGGAATCCTTCCCGGACTGTTCACTGCAATTGTCTCCCGCTAAGATTCATTCACGCCAGTAGATAGTCCTAGAAAGCAAGGAGATACGAAATCTGGAGTTCTGGAAAAACAGGATAGGGTGTTACAGCGTATGCAACCCAAGTGATTGCGTACACATGTTCCGTCTGCACTTACTATAGATACATACGTAACAAGGGTTATTCAATCAATGCTCTCACCATGACTTCGTTAGCTTGTTCGGGATCGCTTTACATTTATCAAGACGAATAATAAACCTCATTATTGGGATTAAAAAGGATTTAAAATTATTAGGTGGTACAAAATGAGGTATCTCTAGGATCCCTAATGTAAAAGGAGAGGGTTGAATTTATAGAGGAGGACCTTCCCCGAGTTTAGGTTGGTGGGAGCATTTAATAATTTGTCCCTTACTCAAGTGCTTTTGTAACTAAAGTTGATTTGATGTCATATAAAGCTGATTTGGCCAAATTTTGGGTGAGAGAATCAAGGGATTCGCTTCGTTTCGCGTCTCGAGGCACTTGCTAGAGCAGATTGGATGTCGGGCTAGCAGATGGGAATATTGGATTGGCTGGCGGGACCTTAAGGCGGGTCTTAAGATTGAATCTGAAGGTCCCATTAGGGTAAATAGGGCGCTCTGAGTTGGAATGTGAAGTCCATTTATGAAAATGGCACATCGAAAGTGATTTTTGTGGGTGAGCGGGTTGGTTCTCTTGGTTTGAAGATGAGTTAAGCTGATCCCAAGTTCTGCCCAATAAGACCTAGGGTCTTAAAATGCAGCTTTTGGTGAGCTGAGACCGAGGTGAAGTTGGAATGTATTTCTAAGGTGATTTGGGTGTGATGAGTCCAAAAATGTTGTCCGTTTTGAGAAACGGCACATCGATTACTCTATGGAGGCTTATGAAGGTTAAATTTCTGGCCGAGCGCTCGCCTGGCGGAGTCCTGTGGGCAATGACTGTGGTTAGACCAAAAAGTCTCTCTAGGGTTTTAAAAATGCTCTGAGTCCAAAAAATCAGTCCGTTTTGTAAGACGGCACATCGATTAAGGTGTAAGCATATGGGATGCAAACTAGACCTCTTATGGACTTTTCATTAGACCGCTGTCCAAATCTGTGCAGATTAAGATCGAGATCAAGTCTAAAAGTCTCTCTAGGGTATTTTGGGTGCTCTAAGTCCAAAAATTCAGTCTGTTTTGAGAAACGATGCACCGATTGTTTTGTAATGAAAAAATGGGGTCAAAAAGGCGGGTCTCGAGAGTGGTTCTTGGGATCAGGCCGAAAGGTGTTTCTGTAGTATTTGAGGTGTATTGAATCTAAAAATGTGGCATGTTTAGAGGGACGGGTTGCCAATCCTCCATTATTGGGAATAATGGTTAACGGGTCATGATAGTGCTAAGTCCAGTTGGAACTAAGTAATATCAATTAGGATTAAGTCAGATAAGGTAGATCAGATTCCCTGCGTTTAGATATCATACTAGTTTACACATCCTAACGCCTATAGGTATCATGCTAGTTAGCACGTCCTAACGCATCTAGATATCATATTAGTTAGCACATCCTAATACATCAAGAGTTTGAAATTTGTCTGATAAGGTAGGTTAGATTCCCTGCGTCTAGGTATCATGCTAGTTAGCATGTCCTAACACGTCTAGGAATCATACTAGTTAGCATGTCCTAACGCATTAAGAATCTGAGATTTGTCTGATGAGATAGATCAAATTCCTTGCGAGGTTTGTCTAATAAGAGGTAGATCAGATTCCTTGCGTCTAGGTATCATGTTAGTTAACACGTCCTAACGTGTCTAGGTATCATACTAGTTAGCATGTCCTAATGTATTAAGAGTATGAGATTTGTCTGATAGGGTAGGTCAGATTCCTTACGTCTAGGTATCATTCTAGTTAGCACATTCTAATGCATTAAGAGTCTGAGATTTGTTTGATGAGGTAGGTCAGATTCCCTATGTCTAGGTATTATGCTAGTTAGCACGTCTTAACGCATCAAGAGTCTGAGATTTCTCTTTAGGTGGGTTCAGTGCCCTTCTCTTAGAAATGTAACCATCCATACATTCTAGGGCACTTTTACCTAAAGATCTTCGCAGTGAGCTTTCAGGCCAGGCCATGGTACCATTGTTCCAACACGGGGGGTCAGTATGATGGTTGATCGCTAATCTGAAACTGGTTTGGCAACCTGTAGTACTTTGTACTTTCCAACGCGTCAACAAGAGCTTGAGATCTTCCCTTAGGTAGGATGCCCTATGTTACAATAGCACAATGGTTTCGCTTTTCTGTCACATCCTTATCCTAAAGTCCTTCACGGTAGGCTTTCGAGCCAGGCCACGGTACCATTGTCCTAGCACGAGGGTTGGTACAATGGTAATAGTAGATTGATTGATAGATTGATTTTGAGATTGAGATTGAAATTGAAATTGGTGAGTAGAGTGGCATGGAAAGTACCCTTGTAAAATTGGGGTGTCTATAGCACTCCAATAGTGAGTTTTCATATTTGAAGGGAATTAGTGATCTTGCTACAAAATTGGTTGAGACAAAAAAAAAAAAAAAACCAAGATTTATAGCCAGAAGTCTACTTGCTCTTGACATTTGCATTGATCCTACCAGTTGCAATTGCCACTGTGGAAATAGCATTTTTTGCTATGGAGATTATAAAAAATCATTTGTGTAACAAAATGGGAGATAAACTTTTGAATGATAGTTTAGTTGTATTTATTAAAAGAATGTATTTGATGTTGTTGATAATGAAGCTATCATTTAATGCTTTTAAAAGATGGCGCCTCGTCGAGAACAATTGTAGATCTATTGGATTGAAATATTGTTTATCAATGGATTATACATTTTTGCAAATTTTTCTATCTCAAAATTACAAGATAAAATAAATTTTTTTTATTAAAGGTTCTTCGATTTTTTGAATTAAGATAAAGTACTAATTACTAACCAAAATCCGTCTCACCTCACCTAAATTCTTAACTCCATCACTAAATAGTATCATAAATAAGGTTTGAACTTTGCTTGTTTATATTACGAGCTAGCTCAAACAAGCCCTTTATTAAGTTAACCTTTAGCTAAGGTCAAATAGCTTAACATGTCCTAATTAATGTCCTATTTTTAATCAATTTTTCTTTCTCTCTCTCTCTTTCTCCCTCTCACGAAACAAAACATGAAATCCTTAAGTTAACTTGCCCTTTACCCTACCCTAACTCTTAGTTTCCCCAACCATCATCTCTCAGGAAAACAGTGTACGAGCTCTTTGGAAATTCAAACTAAAGACAAGATGACTCTACTACAAGAAAATATACCCCTAAAGGATAGTCGCATTTCAGAATATGAAGTGTGGTGTTATGATCAAATGGAGTGAATGAAAGTGATATTTTCAAAAACCTTGGTAATAAATAATTACCTTATACTCTATTTGGTTGTTGAGATATGTATTGAAAAAACTAAATCAATATTTTGAATTTTATAAATTTATCATTTCCTAAGTTAAAAATAAATAAAAAAATAAAATCCCCTTCCCAATTTTAGCCCATAGCCCCATACAGTTACTTGGCCTAATCAAGGCGAGGAATTTATTATATTAATTCTTTAAATTTTTCAATAAAACTACGTTAGACGTAGGATTTAAATTTGTATTCATGTTAATTGTTTTAGTAGCCCCCCATCTGCAATCATTACATGGGTTAAAAATAGAAACAAGTGATTAAACAAAAAGGAATCATAGATAGGCATGAAACATATGAAATTAAAGGCCTGTTGAGCCACTCTAAAAAGAAACTATTAGAAATGCATTTTTTGAAAACCTTCAGAGAAATTGTATTGACATATTTTTTTCGGTAATTTTGTTCTCAAACATGAAGATAAATATAAAAAATATCTTTTAGAGTCATGCTATAAGGACCGAAGTCCGTAAGCCGATCGTAAAACGACTTAATACAAAAATCACCCCTTCCTTAACTCCGTCAAACCTATACTTGTTACCCCAGTCCCTCTCTTTCCCCTTCTCTTTCCAGAAAACTAGTCCCTCTCCTTCCACATCTTCCTCCACAAAGTAGGAGATACAACCACATATTTTTGTGAGAAAAACTAGTTTGATCCAATTAGCAAAAGAAAAAAAAAAAAAAAAAGGAGCATGAAGAATAAGAAGAAGACAACAGAGAAACTCATTTTTTGGGATTTTAACTAGAAAAACCTAGTTTTCTTTTAATGAAAATCTAGTTAGGTTTATAAGCTAAGTTTATATAAATCTAGCTAAGTTTATGAAAAATCTAGCTAAGTTTACAAAAATCTAGCTAAGTTTACAAAAAAAAACCTGATTAAGTTTGCAAAAAACCTAGTTAACTTCACAAAAAACCTAGCTGCTACTAGTTGAGTTTTAAGCCGATCTAAATGGAGAGAAAGAGAACAAGAGAAAAAAAGCTTAAATTCAACTAAAACCAATATGAAGAGAGAGAGAAAAGAAGATATAAAATAAAAGAAAAAGAAAATAGAGGGAATAAAGAAATGATAGTAGAGAGATGAGGTTGAGCTTCTTCAAGAAGCTTGTATCCTGGCCTTTAACCCCCTTTTGTTTTTTGACAGATGAGGTTACATTTAGACAGTTGCCATTGGTGGGAAGATCAGAACTCAGCTCTTCCTATTAAGTTTTCTACTCTTCTTGGTGAGGACAAAACACGAAAACCACAGTCGCCGCCAATGAAAAAACAAGGGTTTGGGTTTTTGGGTTTGTATTTGGAGAGAAAGAGGGGAGAGAGAAATTACAAAGAAAAAGGAAGCTTGTTAAGTACACAAAGTGGTGTGCACTGCCCAAGGAGCTGCCCCTTCATTATGCATGAACAGCTTTAGTCAGAAGGAGTTGCTGTATTCAATGGGCAAATCTTCATCACACTGACATCATCCTCATCTAGTTCAATTTTAAATTTTACCATTCGGCTAATGGGACATTTAACCGATTTCGGTTAAAGAATCTTTTCCCTATCTTTTAATAGTCTTTGAAAACAGTAATGATTCTTGGAACTAGTGTTTTGGCCGACTTCGTTAGACGAAAATACCTTTTTACTTAAGTACCCTTATTCAATGTAGAAAACACTAACACATGTAAAGCGTATCAAATAATTATTCTCATTATTGCTTTAATCCTGAATCCTGGCATACCTACAGATGGGTGAAGCGTATCAAATATGCTTCATCATATCTATCCCATTTTTCCCGTTTTCCTTCATCCTCTCTCATTCTTCTTCTTCTTCTTCTTCTTCATTTTTTTTTCCGAGTCAGAACTCTCTCATTCTCTCTTACCCACTCTTTATGTAATTTCTTCTAACACAACATCCCTCGCCGGTGGAGATGCAATCGACAAAAAAAAGACAAAGAAAAAGGGATTTTAATGGTGAAGAGGTGTGAAGATCGTTTGTTGCCTTCCATAGCTATAGAGAGACCCATAGTGGGGCTTCGACCCACGTTTCTCTTTTTATTTTTCGGATCTGAGCACCATTTTGCATAGGAGGCTTCGACAACGGATCTCATGAGGAGGCTTTAACAGTGGCGGATTTTAGCACCATTTGTAGGGGAGGCTTCGATGGCGGATTTGGTGTTACTGGTGATGCCAATCTTGCCTAGGTTCTTATCGTCTTCCTCTCTGCAAATAGGAATCTCCAAAATGCGATATAATTGATTAGTTGTGAATGGCGGATCTGACCTAGGTACCTTCTTCTTTTCTGCCTTTTTTTTTTTTCCTAGTGCAAAATGTTTTTGATTTTTTTGACGAGTGAAACTCAACAAAAAATTCAAAGCAATTTTGACTTAAACTCCTAACGGTTAAGGTAAATTTGAATTGAATTCTTTGTATTTTTAGTTAAATTTAATTGATTTCTTAAGTTAAATTTACTGATTCTTTCCTTCTCGATTGCATTTTTTTTTTTAATTCCTCAAGTAATAATTAACTTGAAAAATCATTCTAAACTTAAAAATGTAGGGTAAATTTGACTTGAACTCCTAAAATTTAAGGCAAAATTTCTACTCTTTTTTTTTAAAAAAAAAAAAGTTCAATTTAATGGATTTTCAAAATTTATTTCCCCCACCTTCTGTTTGAAGGCATGAGGGAATTTTGAAAGAGGTGAGTGAACAGATTTTTTTGGCTAATTTTTTGGATTACCTTGATCTGGTTAAGTGCAAACTTGGCAATTCCTATTTCGGGTCTCTATTACATTTATCGGTGATATTTAAAAGAAGTCTCATTAAAGCAGCCACGTAAGTGGTCTAACGATTTCCTCTTACCATGTTCGGCCCATATAGCAGAATTGTTTTGAAAAAAGGCTACTTTTTAGAAAGAAAAAAAAATTTCAAAAAAACGACTTTTAAATATATATTTCTAAATAATATAATATATATATATATAGATATATATGGGGAGGGATCCGTTTACATTTTATGTAAAGCTTTTTACTCTTACATCCCTTAATAACTTTTTGTAAGATTGATATTTTTTCAAATCAACTGTTGGATTAAATACTTCTTTCATAGAGATCATGCACATTAAATTTTACACTGATCGGATACTCGTAAGCATCTCATTTATAAATTCTTTTTTTTTTTTGTAAATAAAATTATAATTTAGGCTGCTTTATCAATAGAATAGTTCCTAAACTTCAAACAATGTGAAATTTGTCATGCATAATCTCCACGAGAGCAGTCTCTAATTTAACGGTTGGTTTGAAAAAATATTGATCTTACAAAAAGTTATTGAAGGGTGTAAGAGTAAAATGTTTTACACTGGGTGTAAACGGATTTATCAACATACACAATTTTTTACACAAATTCTTACACAAGTTTTTAGATAACCTATCTCTAATTCATATTTTGGGAAACCCACCGTTGGATTAGATAGTTTTCCCACATAAGTCTGCACGCAAAAAATTAAGTTGATCCGAAATTAACAGCCATTTTATCTATAAATGTGAGATTTTAAGTAATTAAAAAGATAAGTTTTTGGATGACAATAAGTTTCGGATCAAGTTGATTTTGTGCATACATGACCTATGTGGAAAAACTATCTAATCTAACGGTGAGTTTTGCAAAATATGAATTAGAGATAGATTATTTAAAAACTTATGTAAAAATTTGTATAAAAATTTGTGTATGTTAATCTAAACCTATATATATATATATATATATATATTTTATGAGAAATATACATTTTATGAGAAATACTTTATGAGCCAAGCATATTTCCCCGACTTCGTTAATTAAGACTACGTAATTCCTCAATTATCCTCACATTGAAACAAATGGAAAAGGCAAAAGCTGACAAATGAAAAAGGCTAGATTCCAATAAATGCGTAGTGGATTGCCTGGTGAGAAACTATTTTCTTTCCCTTTCATTCTTCCCTTCAAGAAGCTTTTCCCTTCGCACACCCATCAAGAAGCTTCTTGAAGAAGCTTTTCTTTATACTTTTAACTTATTTCCCTTTCTCTGTAATTCAATTTCTCTCTCTAAACCTTACATCCATCTTCAAGTGGGAACCACATCTCTATTCTCTTTCACATCGTCAATGGCCTCACCGTCGAAGAGCACGACACCAAAACCCACGTGAGAGCTACCGTCATTGGCAGAGCAGATTTGGAGCAAGATCCTTGTCTATTTGCATCGCATCTCTTTCTCTTCTCTGTTCGAGCACATTGCAAAACCTTCCCTTCTTTGTTTAAGCACATTGCAAAACCAACAGTAACCATGCTTCTCTCCGATCTGCAACACCATCACCATACCAAAAATATTAAACTTATTTTTTTTGGATTTTAACTTGAAAAACCTTTTTTTTTTTTTTTTTTAAATGAAAAACCTAGTTAACTTCACACAAAAAAACCAGTTAATTTTACCAAAAAAAAAAAAAAAACTAGTTAACTTTACAAAAAACACCTAATCAATTTTTTTTTTCTTTCTATTGGTAAGGTTTAAGTTTTTGTTCCAACTAAAATAAAAAAATAAAAAAACTCCAAATAGGTCTTGGTGCCGGGGTGGTAAGGTGTCCGACAACGATGGGGATTTGGGCTGGCAACTATGGGGGCTTCGATCATTTGAGGATGATTTTTAGTTTAAAACAAGTATGGGTAATTTTGGTACATACCTAATTGAAGTTCAGTCAAATCTGATGGAGAAATTTTTAAAGGAAGTGTTACGGTTGTAACACATCAATCGGTTGACTTTCTCGACTAACTAACTACACTCGGTCCATACAGCAGCCCTCATTTTTTATTTGGGAAATGATTGTTATATCAAATAAACTGGGCTAACTCGTTAGCCGACACCCTTTCCCTTCCTCGATGACCCTCTTAAAGAAACCAACAACAATAATAATAATAATTATAAAATTAAAAGGTTGAAAAGATAGTCTTTGAAAAAGTGTACTACATATGCTTTGAATCTCTCGTTTTTGAGTTTTTGTGTTACTCTCCCATTCCCCTTCTGTGTCTCCTCAAGTGTTTTGTTAGATTAACTATGTATTTCAATTTAAAATCAGAAAAAAAAAAAAAAAATCAAAATCAAGTTGATTTCACTTCTTTTTTTTTTTTTTTTTGGTGGGGTAAAGAACAACTTTCTGTTTCAATTAAGTATTTAAAAATAAAAAAATAAAAAAATAAAACTCAAAATCATTGTGAGTTTGCCGTCATGTGAAGGAAAGACAGGATTCTTGATGGTCTCCAACGAATTAGTCTTAGCGACGATGGGGGTTCGTTCTCAATGGCAATGGGGTTAAAGGTTCAACAATTATGTGGTTTGGGCTCGCGAATGGGATTTTGCTTTGAAAGAGGTAATAGACTAGTAGTTTCATCAACTAATCATTTTTTTTTTTTTTTTTTTTTTGGGACTTTGGCCACAAGTCCAAATTATAGGACCTAGAGCATCTCCAACGAAAGTAACAAATTCAGATTTGCTACCTCCCACTCCAAAAATGAGCTCCAACGGATTAAGCAACATGGCAGCAAAGCACACAAATTTTTTTGCCACCACTTTCTCTCTCTTCAAACTTGGAGGAGGAGAGAGAAGGTAGCAAATCATATAATTCAATAAAAAATTGAAGAGGATTACCTAGAAATCCCACAGCAGATTGCAACAACCAAACCCACATCAACAAGAAATGGCAGTAACCCAAATTGCCAGAGGAATTCCTGTCGTCGTCGCCGGAGAAAGTTGGAGGAAACTGTCACCATCGCGCTACTGTCAAGTGAAAAAAAACCCAAATCATTTTTTTTTTTTTTTTTTTTTTGCTATAACCCAAATCATATAATTGAAGCTGTGAGTGAATGTGAAGATGAACAGGAAAAAAAAGAAAAAAGAAAAAAAGAAAACATGCTGCCGGATTTCATGGTGTGTTAGTGTTGAGGGGTTGAGGGTTTGAGAATGGGAGTGGGAAGGGATGGAGCAGAGAGGGGTGCCGTGTTCCTGGTGCTGCCGAAAGGGGAGTGGGAGTGGGATGGTTTGATCACTGCATGTGATCTCTTTTGAAGGGGTGGATCTATGAGAAGAAGAGAAGGGATGGAAATGTGTTTAGATGGGGAGACATTTACAAAGAGGAGATGGGACGGGAAGGGAGAGGAACAGATGGGTTTTGCAGAGAAAAGAGATGGGATGTGTTTGGCCAACGTATGGTTGGGATTTTCTAGGGGAATGTTGAACAAATCAGGGTTGTCCAATTGGGGATGAAACTCTTTATTTTTTTTATCGTTCTGATTCCCTTCTACTCATTAATTTTTTTTACCGTTCTGTGTTTATTAGAGTGAAGAACAATAAAAAATTTTACTGTTCAAAATATATTTTTTTTTTTTTCATATTTATTGTATTCATTTTTTCTATAAATACCACACCAATTCCTTCAATTAAACCATCCCTAACTCAGTTCTTCTACAAATTTATTCTCCCAATTTTCTCATTTCTTGTAAACTTGTTAAAGATTGTTCTACATTTTTTCTTGGGTAAATTGCAGAAAACTACCCTCAAGTTTGGGTCATGTTTCAGTTTGATACCCTCAAGTTTAAATTGAGTCAATTGAGTACCCAAACTAGTAGTTGTGTTTCAATTAGGGGTCCACCATTGTTGTCCTAAGTAAATAACCCTAGAGGAGGGTGAATAAGGTTATGGGCCAAATTAAAAATTAATAGCAATCTCAAAATCAGATTATTGCAAACAAGAATGAATATAAGAATGAGCAATAATAAAGAGATTAAGGGGAAGAGAATGCAAACGATGTTAACGAGGTTCGACCTCCCGCCTACATCCTCGCCTCAAGAGCTCGCTTGAGAATTCACCAATCCACTATCACTCTCCTTCAAGGTGCAGCAGCAAACTTTTACAAATCAAGTGTTCTTCACTAACACTTAGCCAAAAACACACTTCTCAAGTGCTTACAAGTGAGGGTTTACACAACCCTTTGATACAAGATGTTTGGAATTGATTTTGTACTCAAAGAAAGCTCTCTCAAAGAGTAGATACACAGAAAATGAAAGCACACTCAGCTATTGATTGATTTCAATGAATGCTCACAAGAGAAATTAGGGCTTATAATTGATTTTCTTGTTTTTAGCTCAATGAATGCTCATAAATGAGCTTAAGGCTTGTATTTATACACAAGGAGTCCAAAATAGCCATTCTGTAGCAATAAATGCCAGGAAGGGGAGTTTGGTGGGCATTTAATACTTCAAAAGTCCATTAAAAAACTAACCGTTAGAACTCTGCCCGAGGTTTTCAGCTGGCTGAAACAACTTTCAGCCGTCTGAAACTTCTCTTTCAGCCATCTGAAGAAGGCTGCTGAAGTTTCCAGAGAGGGTCACATTTGGAGTTCAAGGGGTCATCCTTTTCAGCCGTCTAAACCCAACTTTCAGCCGGCTTAAAGTGGCTTTTCCGCCGGCTTAAAGAGCCTTCTAAAAATACCAGAGAGTTGATATTTTAAGTATGTTCAATTTCAGCCTGCTGACTGTTTTCAGCCTTCAGCCGTCTGGTGAAAATCTTTGTTTTCAGACAAAGGTTTTTCACTCACTCTAGGTCCAAGGAGGGTTACTATAGGCCTTTATATTGATCAATTTGGCAAGGTTTTAAGCCCTTTAAACTTGTGTGAGCAAGGATTGAAACTAATCTAACAATAAAGTCCTAAATTCCTCACAAATTCTCTTGAAACAAGGCTTGATTCATTCTTTGATGACGGATTGATTCAATTGCACTGTTTCATTGTTCTTGTGCTTTGTTTGCTTTTGTAATTTGATCTTTTGATTCTTGAATCATCTTATAGCTTTGATACCTGTCTTGATTAAAAACTTAAATGCTCATTAGTACTTAAACATCTTATTATGTATTGTTATCATCAAAATCACGAGGTTAAAACTATTTAGGCCTAATAACCGTCAACAATCGTTTGTTGACCAAACCGTAAAGAATCACATGATGTGCCCGTGTCCTAATTTATCTCCAATATGCCTACTTTGCCCCTAAGGGAAAAATAAAAAAATAAAAAGTAAAAGAAAAAAAGGAGAAAAAATTTACCATCAGCGTTGCTGGTTTTTCTTCTTCGGCGAAGATTGCTGGCAATGCATAAATAAATAAACATAATTAGCCACTCCCAATCCCCCTTCCCCCTCCAAAACTTTAGATCCCTCGCCACTCTCTCACCCACTTGAACCCCTCCTCTACACGATGATGTCAAAAACCATGAACCCAATCATCCCAACCCACATCTGACAATGCACAAAACCACTACCAACCAAATCCTTGAACCCACCTTTATAACCCATAGCCCTCACCGCTAACAACAACCTATCATGATTGTGGGTTTTGGTGTCTTCTATGGGCACCAGATCTAACTGTAAAAAGGGAGGTTTTGGGTTATGTTGAGAGAATCATGGCCTTGGCTTCCACAGTTGCCGACCATAGCTCTATTTCTTCTACTTCTATCTTCTTTTCTTTTATTTTTATTTTTTTCATGGGCATTAGATCTGTTAAAAAAAAAAGAGAAAAAAAGAGAGGGGGGGTTTGCTTTCACAATCGATCCATCGGCCCCATAGCCACTGCCATCACTACATCCTCCTAAACCCCAGTCGACGGAAGCAGCACCCCTTCGTCGCTACTCTCTGTTCATCGAAACCGGCTGAAAACCATAGACCAATGATTTTTTTTTCCGCTAATATCTTGTTCCACTTGAAGCTTAATGGGAACAACGGCTGGACTGTTTTTGCCGAGATCTCGCTTCACTCGAAGCTCGACGGCAACAATGGCTAGAACTTAACTAGTTTTGGGTTTTTTGATCGAGAAAGACAAAGAGAGGGAGAGGATGAGTGATGAGGGAGTGGGGGTAATCCATCGGAGTGACCCAATGAATATTTTATTATTTTATTTTAAAAATCCTTTTTCCAAAATTTTGATATTATTTTATTCAAAAAATTATAATAGCAATAGTGTCTTTTTACAAATTCTGTTAATGTCGTTATTGATTTAGGGTCAATGCACACTTCGGGTACTCAATTGATTCAATTTAAACCTGAGAGTACCAAACTGAAATCTGACCCAAACTTGAGGGTAGTTTTCTGTAATTTACCCTTTTTTTTTCACTACAATTTTCTCAATTCTTGTAAACTTTTTTATGATTGTTCTACTTTCTTTTTTTTTTTTTCACTACAATTTTCTCAATTCTTGTAAAATTTTTAAAGATTTTTCTACCTTTTTTTTTCACTACAATTTTCTCAATTCTTGTAAACTTTTTAAAGATTGTTCTACATTTTTTTTTTTCACTACAATTTTCTCAATTATTGTAAACTTTTTCAAGATTGTTCTACATTTTTTTTTTTCCACTCTCAACATGAATTCTCAAAACCCCAATAGAGATGATTTTTGTGTTCCCCAATTTAATACACAATCTTCTAATTTTCAATTCTCATCTTAATTCCCTATTCACTCATCTCAATATCCTACCCAATATGAAAATCACCCACCCGTATTCTCTTAATATACTGATCAATCATCACAATTTGATGCTCAATCCCCTCAAGATGCCAATCAACAAGGCACTAGCTCTAATACTCGTTCACGAAGCTTCACCGTACAAGAGGATTGCATGCTTGTGATGGCGTGGCTCCATGTTTCTACAAACCCCGTGGTGGGAAACGAGCAAAGTGGCAGAAGTCTTTGGCTGAGAGTGTGGAATTATTTCCATGCGTACAGAGATTTTGAATCGGACAGAAATAATAAGTTAATTGAACAACGTTGGGGGAAAATCCACGTTGTAACAAATCATTTTTGTGGGGCATATTCATAAATTAAAAATAGAGCCCCTAGTGGTGGTACCCAACAAAATAAGGTAATATTTTAAATATCTAATATTTAATTTTTTTAATTGATTATTATTTTTCAAATATATTTAATTATGCTTTTTATTTTTATAGATTGAGCAAGCAAAATAATTATATTCTAACAACAACAATGGGAAGAAATTTACATATATGCATTGTTGGGACTTGTTGAGGAACCACCTGAAATGGGCCCAAGAGCAAATAAGGATTAAAGAAATTGAGGAAAAAAAATGAAAGCCTCAAATTCCTCTCCTATCATCTCATCTCTGTCTATGTCAAGGACTCCCATAAATCTTGAAGAAGACGACGATGCCCCAAGTTTGGCAAGACCACTAGGAAGGAAGGCTGAGAAACGAAAGGCAAAAATGACAAACACTGACATTTTAGACTGGCCTATTATAAATATACTTGAAGAATTGAAGGAAGGGTGAAATAAATCTATTGAGGAGAGAAGGCAATCTAATGAAGAAAGAAAGCATTCTATTGCCAAAAAAAAGAAAAAAAAAAAGAAAAAAAGAGCTAATTCAAAAGAAGCTCGAAATGGAAAGAGAAAAGGCTCAAGCAGATAGAAAAATTGAAAGAAAAAAGGCTCAAGAAAATAGAGAAAGGGCTCAAGCGGATAGAGATAGGAACGGAGTTGAACGAATCAAAGAAGAGGAGAGAATAATGCTGATTGATACGAGTGTAATGCCTCTTCATCTCCAACTCCAACAATTTTATCAACACCTTCAAAGGGAAATTCTTGGAAGACCAGCCAATGATGAATGAAGACTTGTATTATCAGTATTATTATTACTATATTTTTTTTTGTACTTTTTTTGCTACTACTTGTTTTGTTAAGCCTATTATGTATTAATGAATTGCTACTATTTAGCTACTATTATATTAATGAATTGCATTATTATTTTTGAGTCTCTTGTAGTTTTGTTATAATAAAAATCATAAATTCATTCATAAAAAAATAATAATACAAAAATTTAAAGCAAATAATAAAAAATAATAACAAAATACAATCAGTAGACTAAGCAAGACATTGACAACAAGTTACATGTTCTAACGAGTTCTATGATATTGCCACAGATATTCAATAAGATCTGCTTGTAGTTGAGAATGTGCTTCTCTAGCTATTCCTAATGCGTTAGTGATTTTAAAGGAATTGCACAAACTCTACTGTAAGCTCATGTGATAAATACCTCGTAATTATTGTTAGGCATGTGAACTCCACGTTTATCTTCAACAATCATGTTATGCATTATAATGCATGCTATCAAGATATCTTTGAGTGTTGCAAGATCCCAAAACATGAAGGTCCACGAACAATCGCAAAACGTGATTGGAGCACTCCAAATGCTCCTTCGACATCTTTCCTTATCGATTCCTGAGCTGTAGCAAAATTTTTATGCTTATTCTCTTATGGATGTTGAATTGTTTTTACGAATGTTGACCATGGGGGATATATTTCATCTGCAAGATAGTATCCCGTCGTATAGTTGTGTCTATTGATTGAGTAATTGGCAGTAGGAGCATAGCATTCGGCGAGATTAGCAAACAAATGAGATTGTTCTAACACATTGATGTCATTATAAGATCCTAGTAAACCAAAAAAAGTATGCTATGTCCAAAGATCATACGAAGCCACTGCTTCAAGAATAATTAATGGATCGTGGATGTCTCCACGAACATATATACCTTTCCATGTGACTGGGCAGTTCTTCCATTTCCAAATGCATACAATTAATGCTCCCTAGCATCGTAGTATATCCACGGCTTTCTCCTTCGGCTAGCAATCTAACTACATCGGCATTACTTAGTGATCTCAAGTACTCATCACAAAAAACTCCAATAATTGCTTTAACAAATCTTTTATAAGCTAGCATTCTCATTGTAGATGTGACTTTTTGCAAAGATGACAAACCTAAAACTCCAGCTACATCTCTTTTTTGAACAAAGTATTGATCGTGAGCTTCCACTGAGTTGAAAATTCAGAGAAAGAGAGATCTCCTCATTCGAAACCTCCTCCGAAAATCAACAGGACTGTACACGAGGTTTTTTGCAAAATAGTCTTTGTAGAGTCTATTATGCCCTTCAATTCGATCTCTGTGCTTAATCATGTGGCCTTGAATGGAACCATGACGACGTCTACTTCTTTTATCCACATTCAATAGCTTTTGTTGCAGAGCAATTATTGCCATTATTTTCAACACATTATCGGATGAGTTTGAGTTGGAGTTGGAGCTATCAAGAAGTAAATCCATATAAATATCGTTTGTCATGGAAAAAGAGAAATGTGGAAAAAAAAAAAAAGAAAAGAGAAGAGAAGAGAAGAGTATATAGGATATGATAGGAGATGATATAGAGAAATTGGTGGAAATTTTAGAAATGTGTACGAAAATGAGGGGTGAAGTGGTTCTATTTATAAAGAAAATAGAAGAATATTCTGAATTTGAACTTCAACGGTCATATTCGCTTAAAGACAAAAAAAACGGTCGTAATAGGTAAAAGACAAAAAAAGGGCTAATAAATTTGAATTCAAATTTAAATTAAAAAATTTATTGGTGGTTTGAATTCAAACGGCCAACTGTTACTATTTTATATTTTTCAAAAATAATCATAGGTTAAAATAATAGTTATTCAAATTATTTCCTGCTTTATTATTTATTAAAATTAAATTTACGTTAAAAATTTGAGTTCAAATAACATTTTAAAAATTACATATATTTAATCACGGTATTTTTTACAATAATCACGTTATTTAAAAATATTAAATAATTTTTTTATTAAAATATGTTATTTTAACAATAACACGCTTGTTTTTTGTTCCAATGGTCTTAAAATATATAAAATAATATTCAAATATGTTTAAAGTATTAAAACATTAAAATATATGAAATAATAATAAAATATTAAGGTTTACTAACTCCCTTGGAGCTCCCACCTTTAGAGGAGGTAGCAAATTGCCACCTAAGGTAGCAAACTTGGATTTGCTACCTCAAATTTCCTTATTCGCTTTGATATGCTTTTTTGTGGCCATAAGTCCACTGGAAATTCTTGTGCAGCCTTAGGTCTACCAAACAATCTTTAAGAAATACCCTATTGTGCACTATATTCACACCTTCAGAAAAATATTGTTCTCTCTTTCTCCCTGTCCTTCTCCCTTTTCCTCTCTTTCTCTTTCTTTCTGCAAGTTTTTTTCTTTCTCACTCCATTAGAACTTGTGATGTCGGAAATCATGGTGGTTGACGACGTAGGCACTCAGATAAGAAACCTCCATTTTTTTATTGAGTCAAGTCAATCAAATCTACAGATTTGTTGTTGGAGAGATGGAGACATCTAGATCCAAAGTTGTCACCCCATTTTTTTACAACAGAGCAAGTGCGTTGCCAAAAAACCTCCATTTTTTCCGATAAGGGAGGTGCTCAATCGTTGATAACATCAGGGTTGATAATATAGTGGTGTCTCCATCAATTGCTCTAAATTTGAACTAGATTTTAATATCTAACATTGAAGACATGATTTGAGCACGTATGACGATTTCATAAAACATTGATGATAGTTGGGGGTTAAGATAAGATGGAGAACCACTGATCTTTATACTCTAAGAGGTGTTTGCTGACCAAAATCATAAAGCTTGTACAACCAATAAGCTATAAGCTTCCCATCCCAACCCATTGGCAACTTGAGTGGTTGGTGATCTTTGTACTGTGGAGTTAGAAGATGTAGAAAGCAATGATGGTAGCAAATGTTCAGAAGCATCCTAAATTGCTCTGCTTCTATAGCTTTAACAATTTCCAACATAGGTAACATAAATTCTAAAACAGTTACATGTAACTATTTCACAAAACCCACATAAAATTGTTTTAGGAAGTTAAATTTAGCTACGAATTGTTTTAGGGTCAAGCTATTGCCACCACATAAAATACTCCAAGCCCCCCACTTAGTTTTATTTTTTAAGGTTTTATAAAAAATATAAAATGTTTTTATGAAAACTAGGCATGTAGTCTACTAGAAAACATTATTTCGAACAACATTGCAGAAGAAATTTTTTTTTAAAAATCTATAATTTAAGTAGAATTTTTGACCATTTTTCATGGAAAATGAAATAGACTTTGTAAATGGTTAAAAAGTCCGCCTAAATGATAAATTTTGGAAAAACTTTCTTCTACAAAGTTGTTCAAAATGATATTTTCTAGGGAACATCACGACTAGTTTTCATAAATACTTTTTATATTTTTCATAAAATCTAAAAAGTATAAACTAGGGGGGGCTTTGAATACTTTATGTGGTGGCAATAGCCCCTCTTATTGTTTTAATAAGTTAAATTTAATCATAAACATTGTTTTTATAAAAAAAAATTTAATCAAATTATACAAAATATTAAAAATTTAGTCAAAAAAAGTTACATGTAACTATTTCATAAAACTCACTTTAAAAAACTGAATTTAATCTCAATCACTTAAATTTAACATTTTAATAAGCTAAATTTAGCTGCAAACACTTTGATTTAACTATTTTGATGGAATATTAAAGTTAGATTACATAAATATTCAAGATATAATCACTTTTTCAAAACAATTATATGTAATTGTTTAACAAAACTTGCTCCAAATGGTGAAAATTAATCACAATCACTTAAATGTAATTGTTTTAACAAATTTTATTTAAATTCAAACACTTAAATTTAATAGTTTTCATGGGATATTGAAGTTAGATTCTACATATGTTCAAAAATCTATTTTTTTTAAAATTAAAAAAAACAATTATATGAAATTATGTTCCATGTAGTTAATGTAATTGCTTAATTGTTATATATAATTTTATATTCATCATAGATCTTATTTCAAAGGTCTCAATAGATTACAAAAATATAAATTTTATTGAAAACTGATATGTAAATTGAAAGTTATGCTATTATAAAGTTTGAAAAATAAAAAATAACAACTTGAGGGTAAATTTGATTTTATGCATTTAATACTTATATACAACTGTTTCACTTAAAAGTAGACTTATGACTGTATAAGATCTTTCTGAAGAACTATGGTTTCATAACTTTAATAAAATGGACTCCTCCCTAATTTTTCCCCTTTTTCTTTAGTAACATAGATAAAAAATTCATTAATAAATATTTAAACTACAACTTGATCCTTGATCCTTGCACTTCTCCTAGATAAGGGGGAGAATACCACTAGGTCACAGAGTCATTGACATTTAAAAAAAAAAAAAAAAAAGAATAAAAAATAAAAAGGATTTTATGAAAAAGGCCAAACAGCCCTAAAGGCCAAGAGTAACTACACGCAGGAATCAGGATGAGCCTTCTCGCCCTTCACAGTCCCTCATTTTCCGGGCTTCCATAACCACACCTCTGTCTGTAATTAAACGAATTTAACGGCGAAAGGAAGCAACGCTTTTTTCTCACTGCTCTCTCGAAAACCCCAGTATCTTCGATCAAATCTCAGTGTCCGTACAACATTTCTTAGATCTCGAAACCCTAATTTTCTCGCTCTTTCTCACACTTTCCCACTTCCAAAAATCCGGATCTCTCCGATTCTCCTTCGATCTTACCATGATCTCCATTCCGTTCCCCAGTTGTCCCTAATTTTCCTTCAGTTCCGATTTCAAAACCCTACTTCTCTCTCCAAATCCTCGATTTTCAGATAAAATATTACACCGATGGCGAAGGAATTCAACGTCCCACCGGTGGTTTTCCCCTCCGGCGGAAACCCCGCAACCTCCACGCAACAGCGCCGCCTCCCCACCGCTCCATTCCAGCCGCCACGCCCGGCGAACCCAAGTATCCCCTTCATGTCGTTCGACATTGGCTCTGCCGCCGCATCGACATCCTTCTCAACCCCTCAATTCGGCGGACCACCAGTCGGAATCAGCGCAAATTTTGACGACGAGCCGCCTCTGCTCGAAGAGCTAGGAATCAATACCAAGCAAATCTGGAACAAAACCGTCTCGATTTTGATTCCTTTTCGTGTCGACCCTAAGCTCCACGAAGATGCGGATCTTTCGGGTCCGTTTATACTGATAATGGCATTCGGGTTGTTTCAATTACTTGCTGGGAAGATCCATTTCGGGATCATATTGGGTTGGGTGACTGTCGCGGCGCTTTTTTTATACGTCGTGTTCAATATGTTGGCGGGCCGTAATGGGAATTTGGATTTGTATCGGTGTTTGAGTTTGATTGGTTACTGTATGCTGCCTATGGTGATTTTATCGGCTTTGGCGCTCTTCGTTCCGCAAGGTGGGGTGGTGATTTTTGTGATGGCAGCGGTTTTCGTGATATGGTCGACGAGGGTTTGCACAAGGCTGTTGGTGGAACTGGCTTCGTGTGGAGACGAGCATCGCGGGTTGATTGCGTACGCATGTTTCTTGATTTACATGCTGTTTTCGCTGTTAGTGATATTCTGAAAAAGGATTATTTGTATTTTTCATGGGTTTAATTGCTTCTATTGAAACTCCATGTTATGCAGCTGAAATTTTCTTAAACTGTATTCTTGATATTGAGTTCTTTAAGTTCTTGATAGTCATGGTTCACATGGAAACGCAACTCTTTTGCTGTTAGGTTTTCTGGGTGGCTTAGAAATATTATACTAAATCATCTGTTAAACTTTGAGGATTTTCTTACTAATGATGATACTTGTTTAGCATGGGGTAGTCGTGTACTGGTTTTTATTTATTTATTTATTTAAATTTTTTATAGTTTACTTTCGACACTTACACGTTTAAGTGAATGCACTTGATGTTTGTGACTGGATCTAATGGAGCGATATGCTCTGATTACTAGAGAGGATAGGAGTATAGCTATGGGCAGCATTTTGCTGTTCTTGTGGCTTGTCCCTTTGCAGAAGTGTTGAATGTGTTGACCACATAAATATTGGATGAATGTTTAAGAATTAGTTGGCGAAGCTTGTGATTTTTCTGGCAACACCTGTACCCTCTTTGTTGGGCTGTCTCAGTTGTGCTGTTTGAAACTTTTGACCTGTACCCTCTTTGTTGGGCTGTCTCAGTTGTGCTGTTTGAAACTTTCGAGCAGAATGGCCACTAGAAACTGCAGAAGAGATAGATGCATGGAGTGGAAACCTTGAAGTTGATGAAGTTAAAAGAGAACAAAATCTTTAACATGGTTTTAAAGGACTTGTGCTGTTCACGTAGAGTTTGGACTGAATAATATTTGATGATATTTGATGGCATTATTTATTTTATTTGGTTGATCACCTTACGGTACTGGACTACTGGTAGATGCACTCTTCTTTTCTCTTCTAGCATTGCAGGCTACAGGTACTTTTATTTTGGGAAAGCACTGGCATCATAACTTCCAGTTGAAATAGATCTTTCCTTAATTCCTACACAATTATGAGTGTGTTTTTATTACTTGTTGTTTCTGTGGTCTGCTAATTCTGTACTAACCAATGTCCTTGCACTATATATGTATTTGAGTTTACAGAACTTTACCTGTGTGATGGGGTAGTGGTTGTGATGCTGGAGATAAGGGTGTGAGGCTTGCGACAGGAATTCTGTTAGGTAGGTGAGCATTTTAGGTCTGAAATTTTGGAGATGGCAGGAGCTCAATGGAAATTCAGGGTTTTCTAGGAATTTAGATGTACGTATATGTTGAGTAGGGATCTTAGACAATGTCAGAGTGATAAGAGGTACAACAAATAGTACTTGGTAATTAAATTTGGTGGGAATAGGAAATGAGCTGTGTGTTAGTTATCATTAGAACGGGTATAATGAAACCCTCTTGTTCAGGTGGTATGATCTCTGCTCTTTTGGTGTGAGGTTCTAGGTCTGAACTGAAAACTTGTCCCCTGTTGAGAAGTGTTTCCATTATACGTGCCTTTCCAATGGATCAAAAAATAAGGTACAATGACATTATGAAAAATGATATTAAGGACTCCAAGCTTAATATCATTTGGTGATGTCATTAGAAGAGAATAGTTAGATATTAACGTGTACAACTTCAAGCCAGAATATTGAAGGATGTCTTCTTTTTGGGCCTTTGGAGAAGAGGTTTGATGGTTTAGATTGTTCTGATCAGTTACAGCTCTCTAGCAAATACAATTTACAGCCATGGACCTAGCTCCCAAAAAAAAAAAAGGAAACAGGGAAAGAGAGGGGGGGTGGGGGTGGGGATGGGATGGGGGAGGGGGAGGAATTACTGCCAGGATCCAAATGTCTAAGGACGATGGGTTTCATATGGACCTGTCAAAAACTTTGTATGTGGATGTGAAAGATTATCTTCGTACTTTGTGCTGCCAAACTTGCTCCGGGTGTCATGATTCTCACTGCCAAGGTGAAAGGTGCTGCCAAACTTGCTCTAGGTGTCATGATTCTCACTGCCAATATCAAAGGTCCTGTATCAGCAAGTCTCCTGAAGCTTTTTGTTTGTTACTTCCTAATTCTCTATGGTGGAGCAGTTAATTCTAAGCTTGAATGCTTGATATTTGGTTGGCCATATTACCAGATATTGGGGCCTAACTTGTTCTTTCAATATCATTTCTCCTTAGTATTGCTTGGTTTTTAAGTTTTTCATGGGAGCACGCATCTTTGTTGGGATGAGTGATAGTTAAGGGCTATGAGCCCCTTTTCTCATCTATTATTTAGAACTCACTTGGCATGACAGCTTCCCAGAAGTACATTTTGGTTGTTTATTTGATGTCAATTTACTCATTTGTAATTGCTTTGTTAATATTTTGCTTCCATTTGGGCTAGATATTGATGTCACTCAGATTTAGGAAAAACTTAACCTGGGTGACCCGTTATATTTTGCCATCATGCTCCATATGCGAGTTATGTTTGCAGTATATGGAGTGCAAGAGGAGATGCCCATTCCTAAGATTTCTTGATATTTAGTATAAATATTGTTGTATCAAGACAAATTTATATTGAAGAAGTAATAATTGACTTGCATTTGTTGTACGATGTGATTCCATAGCTACATGTAGTGCTCAACACATGGCAGAAATAAATCTTTGGAAGCAAGAGAAGGAACTAAAATCAACTGTTTATGCTTTGCTTTTCATTGTTCTGGGACTGGAAATTATGTGGAATTTATTAATCAAAATGTTCAAATGGATTGGTTTTCCTCCCTCAAGTTATTGTTTTAGATTTTGTCCCTTGAATGAAAGAAGATAAACTAATTGAATCAGTGCGCGCTTTATTCTTCATCCATTTTTTCTTACCATGGACAGAAAACATTGGTTTGTCCCGGCATTCCCAGAAAATGTGTATAGGTTCTGCTAATTTTAACGAATAGTCCGAGTTTATGGCGAAGCAAACAACTGCATTTATATAATTTGCGGAATTACGTACTGGCCCAGTTAGGAGCAAATAATTACAAGTTGTATTGACTGGTAAGTTCCTAGTTATTCTTGGTTAAGAGTAGTAATCTATTTGTAGTTATTTGCCCATAACTGGGCCATTCTGTAATTCCATAATAATGTCTTTTTAGTACTTTTAACATTGATCAAGGTTGATTTTGATCGCAGCTCTTGCCGATAAGGTAATGGTGGCAGGGTGGAGACATTGAGATGTATCCGGAACTTTTGGACTCATTGTATGGTTGGATAAGAGCATATCCAATGGGGCTAGTTATCCAACTCCCTTAGTTATTTTAGCTAATCAAATTACTTTTTTTTTTTTCTAAGGGCTAGCTTATGGCTAGTTAATTTAGCTATCTTTATTTTGGCTAGTTACATTTACGTAACAAATGTTTATTAGCTAAATTATTTTTAGTTAAAAAAGTGACATTTGTATTCTTTCTATGCATTATTCCTTTTTTATCTCTTCACGAAATGATAAAAAAAAAAAAAAGGAAAAAGATTATTACTAAAAATTTTGAAATAGTTCAAAAATAACTAATACCCTTAGAGTATTTACTTGGATAGTTAGCTAGCTATTTTTAAAAATATCATTTTACTAGTTAAACTAGTAAAAAATTGGCTAGTATCTTTGGAAATGTTCTAAAAGAGCTTCCGCCTTCAGCTTGCAAGGTATTAGACTCTTTTACACCCTCTTTAAATTGATTTTTAAACCACCATAAAATAGAAGAGAGAGAATGTGTTTAAGGCCTTCTGAAGCCTAAGACCATTTTCAGAATTGATAAGCTTCTGCCCTTTTCAATGAGCTGCAATCAAGTATAATCGGGTGACCAACAGGTCATCAACCATGGTCAGGTGACAAGTAAAACCTTGTTAGCATAAAATTTGTGTGGAGACAATCACGTTCCACTTAATTTATTTTACATTTTTAATCAATACAAAATGTTCATTAAGGTAAAATTATAATATTTACATGAGAGAGGTCTCTATTTACTTTAGAAGTCTGTCTCCAAGATTCCAATTGAATATGAGCAATCTATAAATTCTTTACCAAAAGAAGTCTCCCATTCTAAAATCATTATTTATTGGAATAGGTTGCCGTTATTCAAAGTATAATGAGTTATAATACGGAGTATATGTTGAATAATTCAAAATTAATTGATTTGGGCAAATTGTGTTGAGTATGGGTTGTTTCAAAATTGAACCATGTTTGTTTTTAACATGATTCATTGTCCAAAATTTGTGACTATTATATTTGATTTAGAAAAAAAATAAAAAAATGTCATCCATAGTAAAGCGTAGGGCCATCAAGCTTCACGGAATTGGAGTCCTTGTAGGAACACCGGTACTCATCAAACCTATTAATACATTAAATACTTGCATTTGAATTCCATGTTTGCTATCAACAAGGGAAAAAGAAACAGATTTTAACTTTTGCAGTTCTACTAATTGACGGAACTAAGGGTTCAATTTGATTTCGATAAATCGAGAATTGAACTGAAAATCTGAAATAAATTCCATTGGGTGAGTTTGATTCGATTCTTTGACCATCTCCATTTGATCATAGTTAATTAAAGGATACGACTTGGACTATTCCATCGATTCATCTATGCATCGGGGCATCAGATGCACTGACCAAACTTGAAAACCTAAGGATACCATTAAAACCAAATGATACAACTTGGTTCAATTTTAACCTTACTCTAGAACCAAATCAATCAAATATTCATTTTTTTTTTTAATAATAATTATTATCTTAAATGAGACCATATACTAGTAAAACCAAACAAATCATACCCATGTAAAATTTGAGTTGATTTGGAGTGGTTGAGTTTGAAAAGAGTATTTTTACATTTTTTTTTTTTTATCACAACAGAACATAAAATTTTATTGCTACAATGAGATATACAAAAAAAAAAAAAAAAAAAAAGGAAAAAGAGATATCCAAAATTCCAAAGAGGGGGGCTATTGCTATCATATAAAGTATTCTAAATCTTCCATTAGTTTATATTTTTTAAGATTTTATGAAAAATATAAAAAGTTTTTATGAAAACTAGTCACATTGTTCATTAGAAAACATCGTTCTGAATAACTTTGTAGAAGGGAGTTTTTTCAAAATCTATCATTTAAGTAGATTTTTTGGCCATTTACAATCTTTATTTTATTTTTCATGAAAAATAGCCAAAAAATATATTTAAATGACAAATTTTGAAAACAAATTTTTCTACAAAATTGTTCGGAATGATGTTTTCTAATAGATTATGTGATTAGTTTTCATAAATTTTTTTTATATTTTTCAAAAAACTTAAAAAATAAAATTAAATAGAAACTTAAAGTATTTTATGTGATGACCACAATCTGGCCCAATTCCAAATAAGACAAGACGAGACAACAGTACTACTTATAGAGATAATAACAAATCCTGCGTCCAAACACCACGTCTGTAGAGGCCCCAACGATCCACTCTTCTTCAAAGATCAAATTTCGAACGTTACCTCGCTGGCTCGCTCGAACTTCATCTCTCCTTCCTTGTCATCTCGAGTGTACCATCTGCGTTTCCTCGCATGGCGGTAACCCTCCAAATCCTCACTCTCAGACCTCCAAATCTTACTGGAACTGCATCCTCCCGTCATCCTGAATCCATATTTTCCGGCAATTCACAACCTCTTCTCCGGAAGCTCGGTAGTTCCCAATCTCAGCTCATACCTTCGTCGAAAACCCCTTCCAGTATCAAAACCCATCAGAGCCAGTGACCGATCCCGATCAGGTTTGTCCGTCTGTTTGTTTGTTTTGTACTGCTAAAATTTTCGCCGGAAAGTATTTTCTTAGGCTTCATTTATAGAATTATAGATATATCTACACCTTGCTATAAAAATTGTTTTTTTCTTGTGAAAATGTTTTGTGTCGAAACAAACATGGTTTCTGATAATTTTCTGGGTGCATTGTGTTGCGAATTGGTGGTATATTACTGTTTGAGTAAATATATTTTTTTTGCATTTCAGATAGACGGTAATGGAAACCCAGCTGATAGGGTTTCGGGTTCGGCAAAGGGGTTAAGTTGGACAAAACCCTTGTTGAGTTTCGCAGCTAATAATTTTCTTCCATTAGGTGAGGATGTTTTTGTTTAGATGGCGAAAGCCGTAGTTCTGTGTTTTCTTTAGCTTTGTTGTTATTGAATTTGGTTTCCATTTTTACAGTAATGGCATTAGATGTTTGTATTGTTTGTTTGCTAACTTTGGTAATCTATGATTGAATACCAGAAAGTATATACTGCCCTGATGGGATCATTGGTAGCAGCAAAGTGTGTACAAGAGAAGCCCAAAGGTCTTGATTGTATATTTGTATGGGCCAGGTTCTCATATGGCAGTATGTAAGATGTTGTGGGGCCTCACTTGGGATGTTTTCTTGATTATTTATGTGAAAGAGTCTTATTTTGCTCCAGTTGGTTTTGAGTATTTTAATTGTTAGACTCATTTCGTTTATAGTTTTCGTGGGAAAAGTTGGGAAAAAAAAAACACTTATAAGGGAAAAAACAAAAAAAAAAACAAAAAACCAAATTTACTGTAGATTCGTAGCATTGTAGTGTACTGTTCATGCTACTTGTTTTGTTGAAAATAAAGTTTTGAATGTGGTCAGTTTTTTACCTTTGAAAACCTCTTGTGTTTTAGACTGTTATTATTTTATTTTTTATTTTTAAAAATCTATGGCAAAAGTACCTTTACCATTAGTTAATTATAATCTGGTTTGTCTGTTTAATGCTATGTGCAGCTCTTGTCAGTGGAGTAGCCTTAGGACTTGCAAATCCTTTTCTGGGTTGTCTTGCTGATAGATATTATTTGTCAAAGTTTAGCACTTTTGGGATCTTTTTCATCTCAGGTAAGATTCTGACTTTATTTTTTACACGATTTTATGGAAAATTACACTTTCCCCCTTCATGTAGATAAGTTGTTTTCCGTTGATTTCACTCCATTTTCTTGTATGGAAAGGTTTATAGTACCAACTCCTAAAACTATAGGAGTGGGGCTCCGTTGTAACAAAGGAAAAAGAAAAAAAACTCTAAGGGATAAGGTGAAAACGGGACAAAATTGAAGGGGGGAAAGTGTGATTATTCCATGATTTTATGATGTGAACCTTACTTTCATCCTGATATAGGTTTGATGTTACGTAGTGGAGAAATCGGTGCAGCCGCCGAAGCATGGCCTGTAGGAATTTTTGGGCTAGTATGACCTCAAATTTCTTATGTGCCATTATGCATTTTGTAGGTTCATTTTCTTCTTCTCCACAACTGTAGGTTTGTTCTCTGCATTATTTTCTTCTTTCTAATCTTTTTGTTAATGTTTTTATTATTATATTTGGGGATTTTGGGGAAGGGGGAGGGTTCTTTTTTTCTTTTTGGATCTACATCCTTTTCATTTTTACTCTGCTTACAAGATCCAATTGGCAACAAGATATGAAGTTATACATGTGATCATACCTATTCCCCTAGTTTCATGCATTCATTTTCTTTATTTGGACATAATTTGGTTAGACTTGATACCCTGTTGTTATTAAGTATAGGAAAACTGTTTAAGTAGAGATATTTTTGTTTCTTTGTTTTTCTAAAAGAAACAAGGAAGTAGTTTTGGAAGAGGGTCAATCCAATCTGTTCATGGTTGTTACAACTTACAACCACATATAATGATATTATAATAGTCTCAATTTAAATGGTTTTCCTAACTGTTTAAGTAGAGATATTTTTGTTTTTTTGTTTTTCTAAAAGAAACAAGGAAGTAGTTTTGGAAGAGGGTCAAGGCTTGTCACTCCAATCTGTTCATGGTTGTTAAAACTTACAACCACATATAATGATATTATAATAGTCTCAATTTAAATGGTTTTCCTAATTCCTTATATAGTGGATCTGGTTTGCTAATAAATATGTGAATTTTATTCTTAACATAGTGGTCATCGTTTTGTGTTTAATATCTTATTATATGATAACTTGTCAAATATAGTGATGTGCTAGGAAAATAGCCATACTAATTTTATAATGGTTAAAGATATTTTTGTTATTTCCATTATGTATCACTACCTATGAAGCATAGATACAGATACGAGATACGTATATGATATGATATGATACAGATACGCCGATTCAGCAATTCTAAAAAAATGTAGGATACGATATAGCGGGGATATGTTAATAAATAAATATATTAATATTACCATTTGGTCTAAAACATCAATAATAAAAATAAAAATTGTTTAAAACATGTACAAAATGAATTAATATGCAAGTATAAATGTCCAAAGAACACATCCATAGGCATCAACTATGTTCATCATTCATACTGGTATGAATAATAAGACATAAGGGAGAGAACCTTAATACAATCTTTTCTTCTTCTCTTCTCTTTCTCTTTTTCTTCTCCCATTATCTCTTTAGATATTAACGCCTTCATATAAATAATTTTGCATTGATTTATTAACGCTTTCTGCAGCTGGAAGAAAATTGATAAGCAGGGGGCTACATGCAGGGGGCTACATTGTTTTTCATTTACTACTGTTACTTCTATTGTTCCTGGTAGCATAATATTTTAACATTAGCAATTAGGGGTAATCTGTGTTTCATTGATGCGGCATGTATGTTGAACAGTTGCTCTTCTTGTTGATGCAGGGTTCTATTTTATTATTTACTCCCTTCTTTTCAAGGCTTATTTTGCAACTTCAGCTTGAACCTCAAGAATTTGTGACAGGTATGGCAATTGAACTGTTAGTGTTAGTTGAGAGGATAATAATGTCTTCTTGATATTGTTAATGCTAAATCATTTTGAAAAGATCCCCAGATGACTTTCATATCAAAGTTTATAAATGACATATAAGTTTATAACATCCTTGTTGTGTTAGGTCTTTCTAGTTTGAGGACTGAAAAAGTGAAAATTCCATCGTTTGTTTTAGTTGTACTGGTATTGTTGTATACTTGAAGAGTTTGCCGTTGAGTATTGTTAAGATGATCTCTTTGTGGCTTTAGATTATTCTTAGTCAATTTTTGCTTTAGATTCCTCGTTGATTTTGATTATGGTTTCCTCTCCTGCAAGGAATCATTAAATATCTTCTACATTTTTCAAATTGGCCTTTTTTATTTGGATGGAAGTTCTTGACAAGGTGCTTATGGTATGTGTCTTGATATCAAGGAATTAGGTGATTTCTAATAGTAACTTGGAAGATGATGATAACCTTATTTAGTGTTTTTACTTGAGTTGTTGGAAGCTCTGATATTGGTTGCCACTGCCTTCCTGGAATTTTTATTTTGCTCTTCTTACTGAGAAGTTTGTAAGGCTCATAATTTTCTTTTGATATAACTTCAAACAATATTGTACATAATTCTCTTTTCGACTAGGTTCAACCATTCTAAGAGGGCGGCCAGTTTTGGTTTCACAATATCTATTTTACATTTGAAATGAGCATATATATATGTGTGTGTGTGTGTGTGTGTGTATGGGAATGCTAGACTTGCTTTTTATTTACAGTAAGAGTTAATATTCTTTTCTAGCCAAAGAGGTTTTGTTTTGTATTTTTCTCCTAACTTTTTATATCTTAAAAGAAATAGGGCAAAAAAGCCTCTATCTTCATTTTAAAAAAAAAAAAGGGCGAAAAGCCTCTATACAAGTAAGGTATACAAAAGATGCTGAAAACACAATTTCAAAGAAAGTGAATATAAAAAATATCGAAAAGACTATCAATTTCTAAAATCATCTGGGCCTTTCTGCACAGAGATATTGCTAGCTAAACTAAGTTTAAAGTTCTCGATCAGAACCTCGACCGCATCAAAAGTTCAGAATTCAGTTGGTGCTTCTTACAGTGTTGGCCATACAATATTTGGAAGTTACATCCAGAAAGTCTATCATTAAGGATACATGGGGCCTATGAAGCATCTACCACTTAAGCAATAGCACTATGAAAATTGGATTTGGTTTAATATTAATTTGATTGAAGATTAAATTTTAGAAATGGAACATTAAATAAATTATTTCGTCATACTACAAAATACTACCCAACTGTCCCCCTCAATCCCAAGCATAGATGTCATGCATGCTTCAATTTTCTTGATTTGCTATGAAAAACACATCAGCCAACCCCTTGGTCAAATTATTTGCTAGGTGATCCCCAGTTTCACAAAACGTGTGCAAATCATGCTAGCACTAATTTTCCTGTATAAATTGTCAGTCCAATTTAATATGCATTGTATTGTTATATTGTACTTAGTTATGTGCAATATTAATCACAGCTTATTGTCACAAACTCACAATAAATCCTTACAATTTATAAGGTTCTTAAAATCAAAGCTTATATCTCGTCTTAACAGAATTTTTTTTGCCAAAAAGCTCATACTACCCATGTTACAGTGCTTTCAACTTTGGTTTAGCACTGCACTTAGCAACTACTAATTGCTTTTAACTGTGCCAAGTCTGTAGATTTCTTTAAAAAAGGGAAGTGTTATTTTGAGGTGGACCTCCTATTAGGAACTGTGCTTGCCCAATCTGGATCACTTTGAGGCTCTTCCCTTGACCCCAATGGACCCCAATAAAATTTGAGAGTGGTATCACCCCTTAAAAAGTGAAGGAATTTTAACTCTTTTGTAGCTGAACTTAATGTTCTTATTTTTGGTTGTTGGATTTTGAAAGAGATTGTTGTGTGCCTTTCAACTGAGCATGGTCCCGTAACTCTATTCTAAAGCAGTATTTAGTACTCCCTCCGTTCCACAAAGATAGGCCATGTTTGACAAAACACTGAATTTAAGAAAAAGCCATCATTACAATGACTTTTCATTTATTAAGTTCCATCTTTACAAGAATACCCTCTCTTTTTTTGTATTGGGTTTTGTGTTGAAGGTAATTATTGAAATAACAAAGGGTAGTGTAGTAAATTTTAAAAATTTATGATTTGACTTTTCAAAGTGGCCAAACATTTTGTGACAAAAAAAGTAGCAAAAATGGCCTATCTTTGTGGGATGGAGGGAGTAGTACTTATAAAGTTATAATTTTCTTTAGCTTATTTGCGGACAGTTTGATGCAAAATATGTATGTCCTTGAGTGCCTTTCTTCCATTTTTCTTTTTGGTGGGTGGTTATGGTTGTTTTAGGTGGTTATTGTGTTAGCTGATTTTGTTCTGTCCTTTGAAGGAAATCTCTTCCTTCTTCTTGTATTTTTCCTCTTGTGATTAATACAATGTTGTTTCTTATAAAATATATATATGTATGTGTTTGTGTATATATATATATATATATATATAGAATGTATATATGTGTGTATAATCTAGTAATGAAGTTTTTACATGTAAATGTTGTACAGGGTCCTTAGTGTTGTGAGATGTTTTGGATGCCCATTTCAGTTCAGGGGTATTTTATAATTTTGCATTTTGGGGGTATTGGGCTGGCCTAACTAAGTCTTTTTTTGGGGTCCTTTCTTTAATTTCAAATGATTTTATGGGGTGTTTGGGGCATATCTTGTCATTTTGGGGGTAAAAGTGTGATATATTGTGTTAGCTTCTCCTAGAAGCTTCAGCTCTATAGAAATAGGGGGCTGTGTTGTCTTTGTGGGGACTTGGCTGAACTCCATGGTTCTACCCCAACTAGGGTTTGAATCATTGGGAGACTTAGGTTTGACCATTTAAAGAGTCGACCCCTGCAGCATCTTCCGATCCCTCGACCGCTGGGCAATCTGTTGCTCTGTTCTTGCTGTACAGCAGCGAGGGACGTACCACAAACCAAGTATTTTTCCATGTTTGTGGGAAAATCTGATCTGTGGCCTAAGTGACTATAGTTGCTGTTATTGTTTTATTGTGTACTGCTGTGTACATTTCTGCTACTGTTTTAGTCAAATATTTTCCCTGTGCTTACTGTCCTGAGATTTATAGCTTTTTTATTGTTAAAGACTTAAAACTATTATTATTTGCTGTATTGTTTCACATAACAGTTTAGTAACTCTTTCGGTCCTATAGGACTCGCTATATTTAGCTGTATGCCAACAACTTTGTCAAGTGGAGTGGCACTGACTCAGGTAAGTTAACCATTTTCTTTTCCCTAATTGCCAGTTCTACAAATATCTGGTTTTGAGTTTAACACAAAGTTTCTCAAATGCAGCTTGCTGGGGGAAATTCTGCACTTGCTCTTGCAATGACAGTGATATCCAATCTGTTAGGAATTTTGATTGTAAGTTACAAGAGCCATGTCATAAGTATCCCCATAAAATTTAGCTTTGCGTTTGCATAGCATACAGTGCATAACTTTGAAGTGTAATTTGATTTGCTTCTCAATGCAGATTATATTAATGAGCTCTCCAATCTTTCACTTAAATAATAAAATAAAATTCAAGATGTGGTCACCCCAGTTTAACGGCATATTTGTTTTCTAATAACTAAACTTAAATTATGTTATTTTGAGTACATTTTGTAGTTTCCGATTTTCAATATACAAATTCCAAGTTTGTACAACCTTGCTTCAATGGCTTATTCTTCATATGCCTTCAAATATATTAAATAAATGTATGACAAATTAAGCTTCCTATAATGTAAGGGACATAAATAAATGGAGCTCATTTTTGCTCACTGTATAGAGGATTTATTTATAAAGAAGGCAGAAAGAGTGAAAACCAGAATCTTTAAATTCTTTCTTTTGCCCTTAAAGTAACTTTCAAACAACAGTGAAATAATATTTTTAAGGGAAATAAATTTAGAATTGATTTTCCTCAAAAATTACCACAAAATTCAAATTGTGCATGTGCTGTATGCGTTGCATCATGCATTATATACATTTTTTTAACGAAGTAATAAGATTATTCTTAACAAAAGGCAAAAGGTCCTGTACACAAGAAGTATACAAGAAACTAAATACTGTAAAGAGTGAAAAAACTCCTGAAGGTGCTTCCTCTTACAAAAATTCTCAGGATCACCGCAAGCATAAAGACACTCTAAAATATTCATCTTTACAACTTGAATAGACTTCTCTGTATTCTCAAAAGTTCTGTTGTTCTTCTCTGTCCAGAGGGACCAAAAAATGGCATACACTAGCTTCCATACTATCTGAACGTCTTTACGGGACATTCTAAAACACCATAACTTGACCACCTGTAACACTTGCCTTGTCATCATGCATTATATACATTTCATGAGGCAGGTGAAATGCAGTACATATTGGCGATATGTATCATTTTGCATATAAAATGTATCGAATTGGATTTATAGTATCGTGTATCATAAGATATTGACAACTATGGTTTAATGACTTTAATCATATTTATTGTAATGAGAAGCATTGTTAGAATGGTCAATTTCACTGATTCCCTTTTTCTAGCCCAGTATTGCTAGGGTCTCTTGACCCTCGTTGGAACTGCGATCCAGGGTTGTCGACTTGGATCGCTATTCATTTGCGGCCTGAATCTCCATTCGTGGGGCATCAAATTGGGGGGGGAGAGAGAGAGAGAGAGAGAGAGAGAGAGAGAGAGACAGAGAGAGATACATTTCATGAGGCAGGTGAAATGCAGTACATATTGGTGATATGTATCATTTTACATATAAAATGTATCGAATTGGATTTATAGTATCGTGTATCATAAGATATTGACAACTATGGTTTAATGACTTTAATCATACTTATTGTAATGAGAAGCATTGTTAGAATGGTCAATTTCACTGATTCCCTTTTTCTAGCCCAGTATTGCTAGGGTCTCTTGACCCTTGTTGGAACTGCGATCCAGGGTTGTTGACTTGGATCGCTATTCATTTGTGGCTTGAATCTCCATTCGTGAGGCATCAAATTGGAGAGAGAGAGAGAGAGAGAGAGAGAGAGAGAGAGAGAGAGAGAGAGAGTTTTGTTTTCAAAGTTAGAACTGCAACCCTCAAATTTGGAGTACTAGTAATTAAATGGGACTCCCAAACTACCTTCAAGTGTTAATAGTATTATATATAACACAATTTCCAAAATCATTCAATGTCTAGAAAAGGTTTCAATTTTCATATTCTTTGAAGAGAAACTTTCTCTCTTTCTCTCTCTCTCAAAGTAAAAGGAGAATACATACATACATACATACATCCACACACACACACACACACACACACACACACACATGTATATATCACACCAAAGCGACTGGAGTAAGAGATTCAAAGTGACCCTCAAATCCAATTAGCAAACTAACTAAGCCTACTTCCATTGTACTGCATATCAAGTGAAGCATCATACCTCGTACCCGATACCCATACCATGCACCAGAGCAAACCACACTCCAGGTAATCTTTGTTCTAGCCTCTTTTGCAGTGATTTTTCTTTCAAACTGCGATTTTTTAGTTAAGCTACACTTGAAAGAAGTTTCCTGGAGTTTAGGTGTTTTTCATTTTCTTGTTTTTCTTTCTTTATCATCCCTATTTATCTATTATTTTTGACTTTGTAGTTACTCCTTGAAACTGTGCTAGTGTTTGCCATAATTTTTTTCATTTTCAAGGTCCTCCTTCCTTCTTCTCAAAGTTTGTTGCTACAGTGTTGGTAAATTAAGAAGAACTGGATTTCTGCTGGGTGGCATGCATTTCTCACTCAAATTATCTAAGTGACTATTAGTTACTTTATTTTTGATATTCTTATTATTTTCTAATGAAGAAAGATTATTATTGCAACAAATTAGATGGATCTAGTCCTGCAATAGAATTGATTTCTACGAAAATTGAACTGCTAGCCATTATGTCATAGAATGGTCTTCTAAACATCATTTAGTGTGTGCTTTCATTGTAGGTGTGCTCGTCTTTGTGTTTTCTGATCTGTATGTCTGTTTTAATTAAAGTTAAGGTTTATTCTCTCTCTCTATCTCTCTCTCTCTCATCCTCTTGTGGTGTTAAAGGCCTCGGTTTCTTTTCTATGTGTTATGTATATGCCCGAGTTTGGCTTCCTAAAGTTGAAGTTGATTTTTTAGTTTAATCACTACAAGTAGATTATAAAGTTATTTTTATTTTTAGGTACCATTTTCTATCTCAAAGTTCGTAGCAGATGGAGTTGGTGTCTCTGTTCCAACTAAGCAACTGTTTCAAAGTCTTGTACTCACACTTTTAATCCCACTAATGCTGGGAAAGGTACTATCTCCACTGGCTCTATTGAAGCAATGTATGTAATTCTAATTTGTAAGAAGAATAATTCCTATGATCTCAATGTTTCCTACAGAAGAATTCCTATGATGTCAATGTTTCCTACAGAAGTGTTTTTTAATTCTCTCCTTTTTCTCCTTTAATAGTAGTGTTACTGGTATGGATGGCACTTAATGTCAAACTCTAAAATTCGAAGTTTGAGAACTATTTATACAAATTTTATGATAAAAACTAGATTAGACATATTTAATGTTGGAATCAAAATTTTATAGTTCAAATAAAAGTTGCAGCTAATGCTGTCAGCTTGGACACTGTTATGAAAAATGGGTATAACTCGGTCTACAGGACTCTAAACGATGAGCTGCTTTTTTTTGCTTTAGAAAACAGACTTCAAGGGCTATCATTTAGCAAATTTGCTTCTGTTAGTTGACCAGAAGCAGTTGAAAATTAAGAAGATCAGTGACTCCTACTGTTAGTTGACTGCTCATAGTGGTGGGTCTACTATTAGTAGCTAAACTGCTGTCAAATGGGATCCTCACTAATGCAATCCTTTGTTAAAATTAGTTGCATGTGAAGTGGTGTTGATACATTCTCCAATATGATGTTGCATTTAAAAATTGTCCTGTGTTGTAGGATCACATCATTGTATTATATCATTTATGTGGTGTTTTTATAGTTCCCAGGAGTAATTCACGCCTTTTAATCTACAGGTATTTCGAGAATCCTTCAAAGGTGAGTGTGTTTTGTATTACATTTGAGTCATGGCAAAGTCAAACAATAACATGGGTGTTGGAATGCAATTTCTTGGTGACAATTATTTATTTATTCCTCCCCCCCCGCCGCCGCCCCCCTCCCCAAAAAAAAAGAAAAAAGAAAAAAAGAAAAAAAGAAAAAGAAAAAAGAAAGAAAGAAAGGGTGTGCAAAGCCCACAAAGACTTTAGGATTGGAAGAATGCATCTATGTGCTGTTAATAAAATGTTAAAACTTCTTATTACCCTTCAAATGCCAATGAGTACAGTATCTGTGGTTAGACCTTATTATACCTGCATTGCAGGCTTGGCGGACATTGTTGATAATAACCGTAAACTTATGTCAATGATTAGTGCAATCTTCCTCAGTTTAGTAAGTCCTAAATCTTGGCTTTGTATCTACATAGTTTCATAAATATGGATACTTATTTTTGGTGCATTCACCATGATAACATGCTAGCTTGTTCTCATATAGAATACTAGATAGACCTATAGTGAAGGTGCTTTGTTTGCCTATCTATGCTTTCATGAAGTGTTTGGGTTTATAGGTTCCTGCCATTTGCCATGGCATATCAGATAATTGACTTATGATTTTTACACAATCTGATCATATAATTTAATTATTGCCTGGAAACTTGATCTGTAACACTTCGTTTGATTCTTTGCAGAGAAACTTTTGTCCAAATAAAAGTAATTTCCATACCAATAGCTATTGTCCTTGCTGGTTGACATTTTGTTCCTAAATTTCGTAACTTGACAGGACAGGTCCAGCCAGTGACCCACACAATTTAGACTTGGCTATTACGGATTGAAAGTTTGAATTACATTTGGTTTCAAATTGGGCTGAAACAGAATTGGAAAGAAATTGAGTTAACCTATTATTTATCTTCTGGGATATGTGTGGGGCCATTAAAAAAGGGTATGCTACCAACGAAGGTTGGCCTGAGTGGAAGGGGCTTTGGTCGCTTAGGCAAGAGGTCTCGGGTTCGAGCCCTTGTGAATGCAGAAAACTTTCTTGGGAGAGGTCCCTGCTTCGGCGCCCGACCATACCTCGGAGGATTAGTCCTGCGCAAAGCCTAGGGACACCTTGGGAAACCAAAAAAAAAAAAAAAAAGGGTTTGCAAGTAGGGTTTTTAGTGGTCTTTAACAAACACAACAGCAAAGGTTATGGGTTTAAAGTTAGGTTAGTAAAGGATTTGTGGGATTTGAAATATTTCCAAGACCAACACTAGTGACGTCACACTAGCAGGTCGTAGGAATCACTCTTAGTGAGAAGAATGCATCACATCTCCTTAGGTTTGAGAGAAAGCTCAAAACCATCTGCTAGGGGTGCAACTTGGTTCGTGTAAAACCGAGAACTGGACCGATCCTGAGCATATCGGTTCGGTTTGGTCCGGTTTAAATAGTAGACGGTTTGGTCCTGGTTCCAAGGAAGACTCTCTATTTTAAAAAATCCTTGCATTCCTTTCAAGCCGAATGACCCAAAAGATCACAAAAGTGGCACATCGCCAAATAATCCTAGCCTTCTTGCCTCTGCAAAGACCCCAAAAGTGGATCTCTAGCAAATTCCCAACACAGCTCGGCATCACCCAACATCCTCGCATTACTTATTACTGCTTTACAGAAGGTCTCTAAAGGAAGAGCAAAGTTGGCTCTAGGTTCTCTCATGTTCTCATTGGTGCACACAGCCGTGCATGAAAAAACATTGATGCAACTTTGTCATCCACATTCACGGCCTCCCTTCCGAGTCCCCATCTTTGGCGAACATCGTTTATCCATTCTGCGAAATAGTAAAGTCACCTCTTTTCCATTCCTCTCTTGCTCACTGTCTCGCCTTTTTTGATCTACAACGCAGATCTAAGAACATGATCTATTCACAACTCTCTTTCTCTCTGGTGGCTCATCCTTTGCAGGATCTTTGCTTTTTGGGGATTTCTTTGATATTGGGTCTCTCTCGTTCCATGGTAGTTAGGGTTAGGGCTTTGTGTGGATGTTGCTGCAGCTAGTTCATAAGGAAGCTATGGTTGTATACTTGTGTGTGTGTGTATATATATATATATATATATTAATTTGTAATTTTTAGGTATTAAACAAACATTGTTAAACACTGTTTGGAAGAAGGTTTATCAAACACTGGTAAACCAAGAACCAGACCGAACCAACCTGTATTTTTTTGATTCAGTCCATTCCGGTTCCATGACATTCTTGGTTTAGTCATGGTTCTATTTTTTAAGAACCAAATTAGGTCGGTCTGGTTCTATTTCCCTTTGACCCAAATCGACTTGGACCAAGTTGTAGTCCTACCAGCCACAATTGTAGTTAATGTCATTCATTGATTTCAAAATTCTGCTATTACATCACTTGTATAGGCCCCCAAACTTAAAGTGCAAGCAAGCTTGCAACACAAGCCAACCTTGGGGAGCAAGTAAGCTTGCAATACAAGCCAACTGGCAAACTTGCAAGACAAGTTAGGTGAACTTGGACAAAGTGGACTTGGATTGAGCCCAAAAGACCAAATAATGCCTAAATTAATAGAAAGCCCACAAAATATATCCCATACATGACCCAGCCCAATTAACCACCCTATAGGCCCAACACTTAAAATTACCAAAATAGCCTCGACTCCAGTGTATTTGATGACGTGAAATTGTTTGTTACTATTCTGATACGTACAAACAATATCGAATACGTGGAGTATCCTAGGCATATCGGTATCCGATACAGATTTGTTGGGGGGTTTTGAAGTATCCGTGCTTCATAGCTGATCTCTTTTTCCCATCCTTATGGGGAGATGAATAAAATGAAAAAAATGTTCAAAGTATCACTAGGTGAGATGAAAACAAGTTTGCTTTCCTAAGCTGGGCTTTTGGGTAATACATTTAGTAAGGGTCTTTTTGGATAGTGGTTTGAAAGTTATGTCAGTGTTTGGAGGATTCATTTTCATGAAGTATGGGGGTATTAAGTATGGCATTATTCTTACAAAACATTTTCATCAAATAGCATCATGATAGTCTCAGATGATTTAAAGTCTCAGTTTTTGTCCAGGAATGAGGAATGTCTAGAAGGATAAATTTTGGATAGATCATTCTCATTCAGTCATTCTTGCCTTGGCTCTCTTTGTTTCTTTGATAGGCATGTTTTTTGGTCTGTCATTGGTTTCATAAAAAAGTTGAATAATTTTATAAATGACTGCAAATAATATAACTAAGCTAATAAGAGAATAGAGTCGAGTAATATTTAAACGTATTAAACTTGATTTTCACAAATTACTTAAAAACGGAGGTAGACAATTTAAATTAATATAAATAATTTTAGAAATTGTCATTGTTGAAGGTGCTAAAAAGTAACATGGGAGAGACGTGGACAGATTGGTAAAGATAAGACGGCTGTCCCACAAAGATTAGCATTCTTTCCCTTTTTTGGCTGTCCCTTAATGTTTATCCATTGTACAAATTCCAGGCATGAAAGTTTCTTGCTTTCTCGCATTATCCCTTCCCACAATATCAAATTCCTAAAAACCTTTCTTTTCCACATTCAAACCTCAAACTATGGGATGATAATATTGGATAAATAAATCCTAGTGGTAAGTTGTCAATGCATTGATTAGGTCTTCTTAAACTATGTGCTTTTTTAAATATAGGATGGAGGGAGTATTTTAATAAAATGTGGTTTCTGATAAGCTAGAATAATGGAACAGAATTTATGCTCTACCAAATAGTTATGATAAGATAGGTGGGTTTTCCAATTATATATTTAATTTGTGCTTGTCTACTTGTCTTGCATATTGCAAATTAATTGTTTTTATTTTGAGTCGTGAGTGATCATCTAGTCTCTTTTTACATTGGATAAATTGTCAATAGAGAATTAAAGTTAGTAAAATTTGTTTGATCTTTGGCAGTTTGGAAACAGATTTAGAAGTAAAATCAAGTGTTCCTTTTGCATATTTTGGTTATTAAAGACTTTTTTCCCCACAATGCTTATTCAGGTGCCATGGATACAAGTAAGCAGATCGAGGTCACTGCTTTTGATGGTTAAACCTGCAACTTTTCTCATAGCTATTGGGATGGGAACGTAAGACCTCCACACTTAACTCCCTCATACCTTTTTAATGTTTCTTCTCTGATATTTTGTTAGCATACTAAAATCTTTTTGGTTCAGTTATAGTAGCTTGCCCATGGTTTAATGGTGATATCAAACTGCTGTAAGAAATAAAATAATGTTATTCATGTTACTTTAGGACAAAACTGTATGGGTACTAACTAGTCTAGTAAAGTAAATGGTTTCGAGAAGAAATGATTCTATTTGACTGCTGTGCATTGCTGACATCAGGTAATGGAATAAACAGGAATCTCTGAGTAACTGGCCAAGCCGCCAAAGTAGCTAAAGTGGTGATAAATTCTGTCAGTAAAATGGGTCCTATAGAAAGTCCATCTATTGCTAATCGCCAGTAAAAATCCAAAAAATTTCATGAGTATGCCTGAATGTGTCCTCAACATACTATTAAAAAAAGTTTGTTAAATAAGTTCTGACCCGATTAAAACTGCGTACTCAATACAGTTGCATTCCAAAACAAAAGATAAGGCCACTTTTACTTTCCTGAAACTCTTCCATGATTTTCAAAGTAGCCCAGAGGCCACGATCATTTCTTCAAAGTCAAGCAGCCCCCTCCTTGTTATTATTAACGTCTCATATGACTCTTCTGTCAACATAGACCAGTCTAGGGGTTGCCACTAAGTTGGTTTTCTGTCTACCAATAATTTTTAACATCAAGCGCTGCATTGTGCCAGGGACCCATCAAGGCATCAATCTAGATTGTTCAAATGTTTAGGGACCAACAATATCCTTCATTATAAAAAAAGTTTAGGGACCAACAATATGAGCTCTTAAATTTCAACAGAATTTTGGCATTCTTTATGATTTCAAACTATTGAAAAGATTTTGACATTTTAATATTTTATCAGATCTTCACCTTCTCCAAAACTAAATTTCCTATGTGCTTTGGAACAAGAAAAGTCCATAATTTTGTGAATTCCTTTAAAATTGATCAATAAATTTGATGTTGAACCCAAAATTTATGTTGTCCTATTATGTTGCTTACTGTCCATTATCTTGTATATCCTTCCTTGTAAGCCAAGATTAGTTTAGACTTGTTTAGTACAAATGTCGTTGGCTTGGAATGGTCCTTCTTGTACCTCTAAATCCACAAATAGCGGTGGAGGACCAATATGCTTGACCCCATGTATCTGTATCTGTCACAATGGTATTGTTGAAGCTTGCTTGAGCATTAATAACTACCTTTGGTATTCTATGTGTGCTCTTACGTGAACCAATACGTCCATTCCTACGTGAATTCGTACGTGAATCAATTCTTGGTATAAGTTTTTCCATATTTTATCATCTATAAAAATGAGTCTGATATATATATATGAAAATGATCAGGTGTGGACCGTCCTGAACAGTCCGCACGTGATCGCATGGCTGGGAACCATGGAATCTGTCCCAGATGGTCTGCATTCAATCATCTCTCTCTCTCTATATATATTTATAGATTTAAGGTCAATACAGATCCTTCGTCTTTATTCGTACATTGGGTCATTTAGAAAGTCCCTAGTAAATATGGGCCACATTAGTAATGTAGGTTGAAGGTGCAAAATATTTCCAAAATATTCAGATCATCAGCTCACAACATTTGGGTACTATTAACTTTTGGGGTTTGGTGGACTAAAAGAAAAAAAAAAAAAACTGACAAAAAGGGTGATTTTCTCGTGTTGCAGACTCCTGCATCTCATCCTGTTAGCTTTTAATGCTCTTGCAATACGGAGCCTTTCGGCTCTCTCTGGTGGTAGCCAGTCGGTTTTTGCCAAGAAACAAAATGCCAGTGCTCTCGTACTTGTTGCGAGCCAGGTAACGCATGGTTGTCTTTGAGCTTTAAATTCCTCCTTTTAACAGTTCTAGGCACCACTTTAACATAAATGGTAGTAGGAGATCTAAATTAAAAATCAGCCCAATGTTGGACTATATTTTCATGACAGGTTACTTTATTGGCCTCTATGGACAGCAATGAAAAATTTTTGGGAAACATTTTTGTTATGATCATCCAGTTGAAAACTTTTCTAAGAACTACTTTTGGTTTTAATGCGATTGTTGTGGCCTAATAGCATGCTGTTTAATAGAAAACTCTGCCAGTAATGGTAGCGGTTGTGGAGCAGCTTGGTGGTGCATTTGGTGAATCTGGTTTGCTGGTTCTTCCTTGCGTTGCTGCACATTTGAACCAGGTTATTTGTATTTCTGCTTATTTTTCTCTTACTTTTAGCTCCACTGTAGCTAACATATATAATTTTTGCAGATCATTATGGACTCCTTTCTTGTTAATTTCTGGCTTCGAAAGGATTATTCATCCAGCAATGCCAAATTAGCTTGAGTCATGAAGAAGCAGTCCATGATAGTTAATGGACAACAATGCACTATAACATCTTTGATGTTAAAGTGATTGATAATCATTGCATCCCAGTTTTTCTGCACTGCATCACAAGTGCAAGTAGCAAGTGATTCGACTGATTGCATCTTCAAGATGGAATAGATTGATTAGAGTTGTGAACTAGGACCTCTGCCCCTTTTTTTAATTACATGGTGTCCCATTTCTATTCTAAATATTACCTTAGACCATTATGTACTTCAAATAGCTAACATTTCATTTTGTATATCCGACGGGAAATTTCATGCTTCACTCAGGACATTTTATTGTGGCATCTTTACCTTTCCATTTTAGCTCCTTTATTTTGCCCTTTTTGGGTTGTTAATGGGGAATTGCCAAAGCTACAAGTTCTTTAATGAGGAAGTGCTGCACTATTTGCATCATTACAGATCAGTTCACTTGGCCTTGCATGAGAATGCGGGGTACAGAGTTTGGCCGAAAGGAATTGTATGACCTTTCATTACAAGCCCATTGAGACCATGATTGCCCTCAAGGACCTGCACTTTGCACTGCCAGTTTCGGTGGTAGATGAGAAATCGACCATCTTGGATCAAGCCCCGTGCTAGGGTCTATAACTGAGGCTCTAATTGAATGCCTTCAAAGACTGCTTCATTATTAAGTCTGAGAATTCGTGTCTAATAATTCGATCAACCATGGAATGGTTACTGATACCCACCCTCATCTCCTTGTAGGTCCTGTCTCCATCTCAACTGATTTTTATCCAGTCCTCAAGATGAAATCCCAGAAAATGATTTTAGCTCTAAGGAGGTTTGGGATCTAGCAAAAGATCAGCAAATTTGTTAGCTTGTTCAAGGCACACTGGTTTGCTAGTAATTATAGGGTAAAGTTGGACTCAACGAAGGGTTTTGTCATGCCAGGTACCACAAAGTTCCTATGTTAGGTGAACAAGGACAAGTTGCCATGAGCCCATGAGATATGAGAGTCAAGCTATGGTTAGCTTCATGCCAATATGGCTTTCAAGCCAAATTGGTACAATTGGGCCCATAATTGTTTTTCAAATTGGCAACGTCATCATGACACATGAACCATAGTCACCTTTGACATGTCAACATCTGCTAGACCTATTACACGATCCACATGACACTTTTACCCTTTTCTCTTTTCCAGCAAAAAGGGAAAAAAAAAGGGAAGACTCTCTCTTGCCTTGCCAGACCAAGCACCCAAGCCTCTACGGACTTCAAACCCTCTGAAGTATTTGTATGAACTAGACCCAACCGCCCTAATTACGGCAACACCAAAGACCATTCAAGAAAGACCAACCCCACGTAAATTTGCCAGGTTCTAGAACGCCGCTGTCGAAGACAAGTCTAGTTTCTAAGATTGACCATCTGGTAAACAAAGGGGTCCACATTCATGAATTTCCTCCCCAAACGGAAAGGGAAAGTAGGCACATTCGTACAGAGTGTGGGGCCAAACCAACAATGTGGACAAAATGGTAGATGGCATGCGCTGAGCTGCTGTCCTCATAATGGTAGAGCCCACAAACCCAACCTCCAAGGCAAATGGGTGGTAGATAAATGGGGTTTTCATTGTGTTAAGCTAACCACCCGCAGGCTCCCACACTCACCTTGTCTACCCCAACAATATACGTAATCGAGATGTGTACATTCATATAATCATTTTATTATAATAAGGTGTACCTGATGGTGATCTTTAAAATTTCATCTCTAACTCGAATTTTGTGAAATTAGTTGATGGATTAGATATTATTTTCATATAAGATATGTCAAAAATTAAGTTGATACAAGTTTGATTTCTGGTTCAAGCAAAAATTTACATTTTTTTTTATCATTAGCAATATCTCGTTTATGGATGAAACAATTCTTAATCTACAATTAATTTGATTTTTTGAATGCACGACTTAAATATGAAGTAGATTTAATCCAATAGTTGATTATGCAAAATATGAGTCATAGGTAAGAGCCTGATTGGGAACTTTGAAAACTGGGTTTAGTCTGGGTTTGGTTCATAATTGTTATTTGGTTTTCAAATGAACCAACTTACTATTGGTTTGAAGTAAAATTGTGTTTTATATCTTGTTTTCAGAAGAAATCTGAATTAATTAGTAGGAAAAAAAACAAATTTTACCAAATAATGTGAAATCAAAATTCATCAATCTTATCTTCAGTTGGTCAGGCTTTTAAGTTTGCCAAACAATCCCTAGAGTTTTAGAAGTACACCTGATACAAAGTTCATCAGATGCACCTTATAATAAAAGGACTATATATAGATATATATATATATATACACTACCTTTTCTAATAAATCATTAAAAATGTTATATGAATTTCAACCTTTTCACACTATAGTGTATGTGTTCTTAATTTTCCCAACAGCCCCCTTATATATAGTTTGGAGCGTGACATTATACACCCTCACCCAGCAGCACACCAACAATCAATTGCGGTGATGGAGCACATCTTTCCCTTTTTATTTTATCATTATTATTTTCAAAGGCTGATAATTAAGAGGGCACACTCACCTCTGTTGTCATTAGCTCTCTCAACTATTTTGAAAATGTAGTTCAAAACACAAGCCCCTTCATTAAATTTATTGCACTAAATCATAATATTTGTAAAAATTTTATTAAAAATATGCTAAAACAAACTCAAGCACAACCATTAAAGTTGATAGAGAATTCAGATCCTATTAAATGCTATTGGATAAGAGGGTATATCAAACTTTCTTTCTTCCTTTTTTTTTTTTTTTTTTTTTTTTTTTTTTTGGAAAAGAAAATTTTGTACATGGAATTATGTATGACTTTTTGGACAAATGACTTGCTTTGAACTTTGAAGTGTTCCAACAAATTTAGAAGTTTGAATTATGAATGACTTTTTGGACAAATAACTTGTTTGACCTTTGAAGTATTCCAAAGAAATTTAAAAGTTTGAATTATGAATGACTTCTTAGCCAAAGGTTTTAACAGATGGAGCCCATAGGTGATGGGTTACATTTAAAATTTGCTGGTTTGGCTCATCTCCCGGTCTCTCTCCTCCTCTAGCTCTTCTTCTTTTTCTTCTTTATATTATTTATTTATTATTTATTTATGTATTTACTGAGTTCATCTCATTGTCTCTTTCTCGTTACTTTTTAGCAAGGTTTTCCTATTATATGATTGTCACCAAAAAAAAAAAAAAAAAAAAAAAAGAGTATCTATTTCTTACGAGATTAACTTAACCTAACATTACATTAAGTCATCATTCAAAACTTTATATGTAATTCATATTTTACGAAACTAATTGTTGGATTATATAACCTTATCATGCAAGTAATGCATGCCAAAGATCAAGTTGATCTGAGATTGATTGTTATTCGATCCAATGATAATCGCTCATTTTGGATAGTATGGATGAAGCAATTCTTAATATTGGAAGTAAATCTAATCAACGATTGGATTTGCAAAATTCAAGTCACAGGTAAAGTTTTGAAGTGTGATCTAACGCAAAATTAGGTTAGGTTAACCTCATAAGAAGGGGACCCTTACATATATTAACACATGTTGATATAACTTATATCAGTACCATGTATTAAGAATTGTACCTCGTGCATTGGTCCAATATACTCTGTAACCTACCAATACATAAGTACAACCCCCAATGTGGGGATTATATCAACATGTGTTCCCCTAATTGTCATCCTATATATATATATATATATATATATATATATATAGGATGATGATCAGGTAAGCATGTGCTGACATAATTTATACCAACACCCGCATTGAGAGTTGTACCTTGTGCATTAGTGGGATATGAGGTGCATTGAACCAATGCAAGGGGTACAACCCCTAATTCATGGTGCTGATATAAGTTATGTCAACACGTGTTGATGGGATCATAACCGTATATATATATATATATATATATATAAAGGGACAGGATCAGGTAACTTATATAAAACACTTCATTTTTACACTTCAATTGATTTGTCAAATGGGGAGTGAAGCTTGGCTACTTCAACATTCTAGAATACCTTTATATATACTGAGAATGATCTGGTGCAGACCTATATACACATACAGACAGTCATTTTAATGTTACGTTATTCCAAAATTCTATCTATGACTTGTCTTTTGCGAAATTGCTCGTTGAATTAGATAGTTTTATCATGTAGATGATCTATGCCAAAAATCAAGTTGATCCTAAATTGATTGCGATTCGATCTAAATCATACATTTTTTTAATTAACAACAATCGCTCATTTGCTCATGCAAGGTTGGTTGAGGAGTTAGGCCCTCAGTGTGCATCCTACGGTCATTGTTTTAACTTCTCACCATTGTCGTTGGTTTTGGGTATAGGACGTCTCACACAAGTCATTAAGAAAACGTCGGCGAGAGTAAGGCCTAAGATACCCCTAATCATTAATTGGTCATTAATGGGCGAAATCACTCTTACTCTCTTATCAACTTGATTTTGGCATGCAAAAAACCATTTTCAAAAAGTCAAATATTCCCTTATTTAATTGTTTGTTAAATTTAGTAATGTCCTTAAAAAAAATATGGGGCGCACATACTAAAAGTCCCATATTGTTATACTTAATGATTCGTCACATTTAGTAATAATTAATAGGCTAGTCAGATAGTTTGGCTTATTTCCATCATTTGATTCTAGTCTAAAGTTTCAAACTATTGAAAACTCCTTTAAAAAATAATATACATAAGTCGTATATACATTTTTTTTAATAGAAAAAAAAATTGATTAACGACATAGGTTTTAATAAATACATTTGGATACTGTAATCTGACTTGCTAGTTAGATAAAATTGGGAAAATAACATCTACATCCATTGTATTTACTAACGAATACACTGTCGTTCTTATACTCTTTGAAATTACATTGGCACCCCCTATCAGAACGGATAAAGAATTAGCAGCATAACAGCATGATGAGTGCTTAACCGATACGGGTTAAGTATAGATTATTTTCGAAAGTAAAGGAAGGTAATGTAATTTTAGAAAAAATAGAGGTGGTCAATGTATTTGTCAACAAATACAAGGGTCCAATTGTAATTTTCATATAAAATTATATAATTAATCACATCTGATCAAATGAATTAAAGTGAGAAAATCTTGACTTGACGTTACGAGGTGGCATACCCAGAGAACAAGAAAAACTTCCATATAACTATGGCATGAGTGATGTGGTGTCATGAGTCAATAAGTATCAAATAAAATAGGATTATCAAAATAATTTTTGATCTCATAATCTTACTTCTTTTTATTTTTATTGACTCATAACATTGCATTATCGTGTCACAATTACATGGAAGACTCGCTCCCATAGAACCGGAGAATTTGAAGGGACTCAGGCGTACCTAAGAAGAAGAGAACAAAAAACGAAAAGACAAAAAGAAGAAGCATACCACGTCGCTGAAAAACCGCATAGATCTTGACCAAAACACCCCCGGCCGTGCTTTTGTCATATGGACAAATCTCGTTCACTCATTGGTATCTCTTTCTCTCTCTTTAGGCCTGCTTTCACCTGTTAAGAGACTTACGAAATCTTCTTTGGTGGGTTAACCGCACTATATATATATACATATATGCATACATATATGATACAGCTGAAAATCGTAAGAGATGAACGGAGTAAGCAAGAAGATACCAGCTGCATCGGCAAGGTCTCACACCAGAAAATCCAAGCACAAAACCTCCTCTCAACCTTTTTCAGGTTCTCTCTCTTACTGGGTTGCTTTGAGTTCTTCTCATCTTATGTTGGTTTCCTGTATTTCACACAGACAAACATAGATTTCTGGGTTTTCCCTTTTCCTTCATATTCTATGTCCAATTGTGGGGCTTCATGATGTTTGTCTGAGCTTGCATTATGAGTAGAAATGAAGGGAATCCAGCTTGATCATCGTAAATTCTTCTTATATCACAGTGATTTCCCTGATAAGTTTGGACAGGCTTTGTGGGCAGGAAGCTACTTATTTCATTCTTCATTTTTGGTGCAAATCTCTTTGTTTTTGTTTTTGTTTTTTTTTTTTAAATTTTTAAATACAGAGGAAATTTTGGGCTTCCCATGGAAATGGGATCATTCCATTTGTGTTTTACATAGCATTTGTGATGTCCATTTTTTATGGAATGAGGGTGTTCTGTATTAAGTATGGGATCTTCATTTCAAGAAACAATTCAATGAGGGCCCGTTTGGCCGTCCAAATGGAAGTTAAGCAATTTTAAATCCATCACCTTGAATATGAAAAAATAAAAAATAAATGAATAAATCAAGAGAAAAATGGTTATTATCATAGATGAGATTGGAAATTCAAAATAGTATAGTTTCATGAATTTCTAAAAATTAATCCTATAAGATCAATGACTCCAACTTTTTTTAAATAGTCTTGTTCAAGGAGATGGATTTGTTTATTTGTTTTTTTTTTCTCTGGTTCAAAGGAGAGCCCACTGGACCCCTGGGCCACACAATGGGATTAGCCCATCCCCTTCCCATAACCCCTTCCCCCAAACACACGCACCCGCAGAGGTTCAAAGCCTGAACCTCTGTGAAAGGGTAGATGTGCCCATTTGGGTCTTAAATGAATGTGTTATTATCCTTTTTCTTTTAGACTCTTTTCTCATTCCTTTTTTTATTATTATTATTTTAATTATAAAAAATTCACTTCGTTGCGTATTGACTACGTTCCAAAGGATGAATTTGTTCCTTAAAATGTATGGAGAACATATTAGAGAGCTCCTTTATTCTATCAACCTGAGTTCGATTCCTTTGGGAGCACTCAAGAAATTAATTCCTCACCGATGTGGGAGAGTGAGTCCTTAAGATTTCCCGGGGAGAGATTTAGTTGAGGTACGCGCAAGCTAGCCCGGACACCTCACGGTCCTCACCATCTATTCCCAAAAAAAAAAAAAAAAAAGGGAAAAAAAAAAGAAAAAGAATGCATTTCCATCATTCCATGGGTGGTCCAAATGCGTCCTTTTAAAATTATTTAACCACTTGTTTTGCATGTAAAATTTTAGTAAAATTCATCCATATAATTTCTATGTATTTTTGAGATGATAATATCTGTAATATATTGGATTCATTAACTCTTGTTTAGTTCCTGACTTCTCTTATTGTAAATCCATGTTTGCAATGATAGCCTTTCTGTTTGAAGCCAATTAAGTCCAAAAATGCTATTTTTTCATACCCACAATTCAATCAATCATGTTGGTCTAGTTATATGTACCCTAAAAACAAGGGGGAAGAAACCCAAAAAAAAAAAAAAAAAAAAAAAAAAATGAAAATCTATTACAATGTTTTCAACATTTAGTGTAATTTTTGTACCTTTTCTAAAAGAGGAAATTTGGGACTTTTTCAGGTATGTTAATGAAAATTACAATAGTCTTGTGGATTGGGATTCTGGCATGGGCATACCAGGCCCTGTACCCTCCGCCTCCCAAAGTTTGTGGCTCCCCAGGTGGCCCGCCGGTTACAGCACCTAGAATAAAGCTCAGGGATGGAAGGCATTTGGCCTACAAGGAGCATGGTGCCCCAAAAGAAATTGCCAAATATAAAATTATCTTTGTGCATGGCTTTAGTGGAAGCAGACATTATGCGTTTACTCTATCTCCGGTACTTGATTGAAAGTTTTATCATTTTGATTGTATTTCCTTATTTTGTTGTGTTCTTAATGTTTATTTGTCTGAAGGATGATTGATTGACTTAATAGTGATTGATTCTTTAGGAAATGGTTGAAGAACTAGGGTTGTACTTGGTTTCCTTTGATAGACCAGGTTACGCAGAAAGTGATCCAAATCCAAAGCGAACAGTGAAGAGTTTGGCTTTGGATATAGAAGAGCTTGCTGATCAGTTGGGACTTGGGTCCAAGTTCTATGTGATTGGATTTTCTATGGGAGGCCAGGCAATATGGGGCTGCCTCAAGTACATTCCTAATCGGTAAGATGTGGCCACTAGATAACCCTTGTGACAGGGTAGGTATTTGGGGGGTCAGGAGTAATTCAAACTTCAGCATTCATTCACTAACAAGTTAAATTGGATGGAAAATTTTCAAGAGAGAAATTGAGTGGGAGAAACAGCAATGCATCTTAGGAAATTGAGTGAAATAATGAACTAAAATTGTGTCTCGATTCCAAAGTCAGTATGATTTGGGATTTTCCTTGTGAAAAATTTGGTAACTATTTGATTTTAAGTTTTTAGTTTCCTGAATGAGGTGCTTTTATTCATTTTATCTTAATATCAATCTCCAACATATCTCTGGATGAGGTGCTTTTCTTCACTTTTCTCTTAATAATATCTCCACTATATCTTTCTTTCTCAAGTTGGATATTTGGATGCTGACAGGCTAGCGGGAGCAGCATTAGTTGCTCCAGTCGTCAACTACTGGTGGCCCAGCTTTCCTGCAAATTTATCTAAAGAAGCCTACCTCCAACAACCCCCACAGGACCAATGGGCGCTTCGGGTTGCTCACTATATGCCATGGCTTACCTACTGGTGGAACACTCAGAAGTGGTTTGGTGTTTCCAGTGCTATAGCCAATAATCCTCAGATTTTCTCTCGCCAAGATAGAGAACTTATTTTCAAGTTGGCGGTGGCACAAGAGCACAAGGTACTTATTTTCCTGTGTTGCATTAAGGAAAAAAGAATTTCGCTTTCTCTCTTTCTCTCTTTCTCTCTTTCTCTCTCAGGGTGAGGGAATAAGAATCCTATTATAGTGGTTATTTTCATCCTATTCTTCAACATTCAATCTAGAGGGCTTTAATCTTAAGATTGAGTATGCCAGCATGGTATAAGCTTTGGTTCATACTTGTAGTAGTAGTAGTAGCTGTAGTTCTGCTAAAACACATGCTGTCTTTTCAATTATGCATGCAAGTTGTTTTCTGTTTGAAAAATGTGTTCCATTAGGGATTTATTTATTTAGTTTTTAGAGGAACCTCTGCAATAGGAGGAAAATTTTATTGATGAAAAAGAAAAGCTGACAACAATACAGAGAGTGACATAAGAACCTTAATCCCTCAGAAAGAGATTTATAGAAGGCAGGACAAGAAAGAAATGAAAAATGCAAGCTAAGGGGCTTCCGTAAAATTTAGCTCTAAACAAAAGATACACAAGAGAAACAAAAAAGCCATAACCGTCTAATGTAGGACAGCCCTGGCTGTTCTAGACAAATTGTTGCTTTAATCTCCTGTGGGAAAAGCAGGGGAAAAAGATTTCTACATCTTCAGAGTGATTTTTGTGATGTAGAGTGTTCTCTACATGGAGTTTAGAAATGTCTCGGTTAAAAATTCTTATAATAAAATAATCCAATGATTGCCATTTTATGGATATTTTGTGAATGATTCAGAGTTTATCACTTGTTATTTTTGCCTCAGTCACAGGCAAGGCAGCAAGGAGAATACGAGTCCCTCCATCGTGACATGATGGTGGGATTTGGGAGTTGGGAATTTGATCCTATGGATCTCGAGAACCCTTTCCCTAACAATGAAGGCTCTGTTCACCTATGGCATGGTGATGAAGATGCGCTTGTGCCTGTTTTGCTGCAACGATATATCGCTTTGAAGCTTCCATGGATTGACTACCATGAAGTACCAGGTGCTGGACACTTGTTTCCATATGCTGATGGAATGACTGAAACCATCCTAAAGTCGCTTCTGCTTGGAGAGAAGTAGCCCATTCTTGAAGCAAGCGGCATGGCAGTTTTCTTTTTTCTGGTTGTGTGTTTACCTGTTAGTCCTTATGTCTCTTCTATTCTTTTGGGATTTTTGTTATCTTGGAGATATTTTCTATAATTTTTTACAAAATTCTGCGACAGCAATGATAACTTTTGTAGTGTAAGGTCTCACCCTCAATATGAGTCAAATTTGTCATCTGTGAACTAAAATGACGGAAGGAGTATGATTTATAACATTGTTATAAGAGTTTCATATTAAATTCTGTCCTTGGACTTCCTAAAATCAGAATTCTAGCTAATAAGGTCAACCTGCATGGTTAAAAGTGTAAGCAAAATGAAGGTATTAATGCCGAAAATGCAATTGAAAAGAGTAGAAGGAAAGTTGAAAGTAAGAAAAACATCAGAGACAACATTTTATGGGAAACCTTTCACAAAAATTTTGAAAAGCAGGGGAAAAAGATTTGTAGGTGCCATAAGAGCTTGGGGAAACTGATATGCATGCAGGTGAAAAGCACAAAAGGAAACGTCTAGGGAAGCACATGGAGGGCCATTTCGAAGGAAAATATGAAATGGGTTGCTTTGCAAAATTGGAAAAGGATGTTGGATGATGTACCCACAAACCAGGATTAATTCTAGTATTTGCCAGACTCTGTATATGCCTTCTTCACTTGCTTGCTTGTCCAACAAAAAGAGGGAAAAGAGAGAGTACATTTTGTTGTATATAGTAGGTATTTCAAAATACTTAGATTGTTCTTGTGTTTATTGTTGTTGGTTCAAAACACCTTGTCCCACATTGGAAATTTATAAAGCCCTGTCTTGTATTTATATACTTTTATACACTTTATGTTTGGTTAACATGTGGTAGAGTTTAAGGAGGCCTAAGTGCGCACGAGCCGAAGCCTAATTGATCATTTAAATTCTATATATTCCCATGTTTTTGTCTAGATTCATTTGTGGCTGCTTCAATATTTATTTCATAAATAAATATTTGGGAATTTTGGTCAAAACCCCTATGTATGAGACTCTTTTTACAATAGGCCCTACATAAGAATCAGTTTTTTAAAAACCCCTTTCAACCTTGTACGAACCAAAAAGTCTCTCATTTTACTGTTGGAAGTATTTACAACCATGCCATTGTATTTTTCATACCCGAAAATTAGGGATATCATCAACAAACCCACCATAATTTCCGACAGCTTATATAGAAATAGAATCCTAATAAAAAACAACCTTCCAAATTCACAAAATCACATTCCAAACGTATGAAGTAGAAACAAGTTATTATATATATAAAAATCAAACCATATAAACATATAGGTATATATAGAAATATACTAGTATGTGTAAAATAATCTCAACAGTATTGTGTACTATCGCCATAAGTTAAATATTCATAAACTAAGCTGATGACAGTATCGTGTTACTGTCATCAGTAAAAAATTGAATTACACTTACATTGAAAAAATGTAGAGAAAAATCAGCATATATATAGAAATCAAACCATATAAGCATATAGGTATATATAGAAACATATTAGCATGTGTAAAATTATCCTAACAGTATCATGTTATTATTCATAAGTTAAATAATTATAAACTAAACTGATGACAGTATTGTGTTACTGTCATTGATATAAAACTGAATTATAACAGTATCGTGTTACTGTCATTAGTAAAAAATTGAATTACACTTACATTGAAAAAATGCAAAACAAATCAGCATATACATAGAAATCAAACCGTATATCAACAAATTTAAAGTTGCAAACAAAGACATACACACACACACACACACAAAAAGGAAGAAGAAGATGATAGCCATGGCGGGGTGGTAGTCGGAGAAGGTTGGTCATTGTTGGAGAAGAAAATCTTGTTTTTCAGATCTTTTTTTTTTTTTTTTTCGATCAGGTTTTTCTTTTTCTTCTTCTTCTTCTTCTTCTTCTTCATCTTCTAGATCTTCATAGCCTCTCCCTCTCTCTCTCTCTTTCCCTCCGCCCCTCCTTCTCTCTTTCTTTCTCTTTCCAGATCTGGTTTTTCTTCTTCTTCTTCTTCTTCTTCTAGATCTTCACAGTCCCTCCTCTTCCTCTCTCTCTCTCTCTCTCTCCCTCTCTCTCTCTCTCTCTCTCTCTTCCCTCCTCCTGCGCCTCCTTTCTTCTTCTTCTACAAATCTGGTTTGAAACATACCCCAAAATATAAAAGGTTAAAATAGGTGTTTTAAAAAAAAACCATTTCCTTTTGCTTAAAGAATCTTTTAAAAAAGGGGTTTTGAAGTTAAAAAATCTTATGGTGGGTTTTTTTGTTAAAAGCAGTCCTTTAATAGGGGCTATTGCTAATTTCCCCTAAATATTTTATTTAATTCTTTGCAGCAATTTCTCTATCTAAACACTATATAAAAAAGTCCTTCCACCCTTTCCAAAACACACCAGCAACTACTGCTCTCTCCTTTTCTCTATTTTCCTTGTTTTCTTTTTTCTTTCTTCTTTTACTTGGACAATTGCAATTTTGAGACATGTGTTTTAATTTTTCATCATGCTGTGCTATGGGTCTAACACTAGTTGCACTAGTTGTTTTCTAAATTGGCAACATCATCGTGACACATGAACCAAAGTCACCTTTGACATCTCAACATCTGCTAGACCTATTACACGATCCACATGACACTTTTACCCTTGTCTTCTTTTTTTCTTTTTTTTTTTTTTTCAGGAAAAAAAGAAAAAAAAGGGAAGACTCTCTCTTGCCTAGCCGGACCAAGCACCCAAGCCTTAACGACTTCAAACCCTCTGAAGTATTTGTTTGAACTAGACCCAACCGCCCCAATTACGGCAACATCAAAGAGCATTCAAGAAAAACCAACCCCACGTAAATTTGCCAGGTTCTAGAACGCCGCTGTCTAAGAGAAGTCTAGTTTCTAAGATTGACCATGTGGTAAACAAAGGGGTCCATATTCATGAATTTCCTCTCCCAAATGGAAAGGGAAAGTAGGCACATTCGTACAGAGTGTGGGGCCAAACCAACAATGTTGTTTGCGGGGGTTGGCCTACTACCAATGACAAAATGGTAGATGGCATGGGTTGTGCTGCTGTCCTCATAATGGTAGAGCCCACAAACCCAAACCCCTAGGCAAATGGATGGGTGGTGGATAAATGGAGTTTTCACCGTGTTAAGCTAACCACCCGTAGGCTCCCCTACTCACCTTGTCTTCCACAATAATATACGTAATCGAGATGTTTACATTCATATAATCATTTTATTATAATAAGGTGTACCTGATGGTGATCTTTAAAATTTTATCTCTATCTCGTATTTTGTGAAATTAATTGCTAGATTAGATAAAATTTTCATATAGGGCATGTCAAAAATCAAGTTGATACGAGCTTGATTTCTGGTCAAGCCAAAATTTACATTTTTTTTATCATTAGCAATATCTTGTTTATAGATAAAACAATTCTTAATCTCAGATTAACTTTATTTTTTGAATGCACGACTTAAATATGAAGTAGATTTAATCCAACAGTTGCTTAGGCAAAATATGAGTCATAGGTAAGAGCCTGTTTGGAAATTTTGAAAACTGAGTCAGTCTGGGTTTGGTCCATAATTGTTATTTGGTTTTCAAATAAACCAACTCACAATTGGTTTGAAGTAAAATTGTGTTTTATATCTTGTTTTCAGAAGAAATCTGAATTAATTAGCAGGAAAAAGAAACTTATCAAATAATGTGAAATCAAAATTCGTCTATCTTATTTTCAGTTGGTCAGGTTTTTAAGTTTGCCAAACAGTCTCTAAAGTTTTAGAAGTACACCTAATACAAAGTTGCAGTCAGATGCACCTTAAAATAAAGGGGACTTTGGCCGCAAGTCCATAAAATTGGACTTGTGCAGCTATAAGTCCAATAAAAATATTTGTGCAACCTCAAGTCCATGAAAATAGACGTAGAAAGAGATACCCTTCATCACTCACCTGTGTTTATAACGTCCTGCTGCTAGCTTTATACCTGTATTCTCTTTGGAGAAGTTTTTACCATCCATACACTGTCAACATCCTACTCCTCTTTCTCCAGAACCTCCTCTTATGAAGTTTCTGCACCAGATCTGGTGGTGAAACCACAAGTATTTGCAACAGCTTCGCCAACCCCCACTCCATCTTCTCTAACATCTCGTCCAGAACCATTACTTTTTGCATGAGATCTGGTGGTGACTTGCTTTAATGAAGTTTCTGCACCAGATCTGGTAGTGAAACCTTTAGTTTTTGCACCAACTCCCCCAACCCCTGCTCCAGCTTCTCCAACACCTCTGGTGGTGAAATCATCAGTTTCTACACAAGATCTTGTGGTAAAATCACCATATCTTGCACTTGCTCTGCCAACCCCTATTCCTGTTTCTCAAATGCCTTCTCCAGTGGCCTCAACACCTATTCTATCAAACGCGTGTGTGAAAATAATAATTAATCTTAAGTTTATCTTTGAACAGTTACATGTAACTGTTTTGAAACAGTTGCATGAAACTGTTTTTGTGTGGGTTCAATTACTCATGTAGTATAGCCATGGGTCAAGCTTTGGCCATGGGTATTTCGTTGTTTGAGTAATTTGTGGAAGTGTGGGTGTTTCGTATCAATTCCTCTTAATTTTCTTCTCTTTAGTCAAGAATTTTAAAACAGTTACATGTAACTATTTGAAAACAACTACATATAATAGTTTTAGAAAACATTATCTTTTATCAAATTTACAAAATCTTTTGCTACCAATACCAAAATTAATTGTTTTATTCAGAATTAATAGTTAAATATACTCACAAAATAATAATTTAAATTTAAACTCCATTAAAAATAATTTAATTTTAATTTTTGTTAAACAGTTACGTGTAACTATTCATGTAACTGTTACAAACAGTTACATGTATTCAATGTGTAACTGTTTTTTTTTTTTAATATACAGAATTTCATATCTAACATGGATCTTGTTTCAAAAGTCTCAATGAATAGATTTCAAAAATATAAATTTTATTGAAAACCGATATATAAATTAAAAGTTATGCTATTTTAAAGTTTGAAAACAAAAAATAACAACTTAAGGGTATAATTGATTTTATGTATCTAAGACTCTCATAAAAATACTACCGTTTCATTTAAAAGGGAACTTATGGCTGTATAAGATTTAGCCTTGGACTTATACCTTTATAAGTCCTAAAAAGTGGACTTTTCACTAATTTTTCCTAAAATAAAAGACTATATATATATATATATATATATATATATATACACACACTACATTTTCTAATAAAACATTTTTATACGAATTTCAACCTTTTCACACTATAGAATGTGTATATGTTCTTAATTTTCCCAACAGCCCCCTTATATATATATAGTTTGGAGCTTGACATTATACACCCTCACCCAGCACTCGCAGCACACCAACAATCAATTGTGGTGATGGAGCACATGTTTCCTTTTTTTATTTTATCATTATTATTTTCAAAGGCTGGTAATTAAGAGGGCACACTCACCTTTCTTGTCATGAGCTCTCTCAACTATTTTGAAAACGTAATTCGAAACACAAGCCCATTCATTAAATTTATTGCACTAAATCATAATATTTGTAAAAATTTTATTACAAAATATGCTAAAACAAACTCAAGCACAACCATTAAAGTTGACAGAGAATTCATCATTAAAAAAAAAGGAAGAGAGTATATCTATTTCTTACAAGATTAACTTAACCTAATCTAATTTTTCATAAAGTCATCATTCAAAACTCTATATGTAATTCATATTTTACGAAACTAACTGTTGGATTATATAATCTTATCATGCAAGTGATGCATGCCAAAAATCAAGTTGATCTAAGATTGATTGCTATTCGATCCAATATAATTCGCGCATTTTGGATAGTATGGACGAAGCAATTCTTAATCTTGTAACAACTTCATTTTTGGCATGTATGACCTTTATATGAAGTAGATCTAATCAACGGTTGGATTTGCAAAATTTAAGGCATAGGTAAAGTTTTGAAGTGTGATTTCACCCAAAGTTAGGTTAGGCTAACCTCATAAGAAGGGGACTCTGTATATATACTAACATATGTTGATATAATTTATATCAGTACCATGTATTAAGAATTGTACCTCGTGCATTAGTCCAATATACTCCGTAAGCCACTAATACATAAAGTACAACTCCTAATGTGGGGATTATATCAACACGTGCTCCCCTAATTGTCATCGTATATATATATATATATATCTATAGAGTCCATTTATTATGAGGTTAACCTAACACACACACACACACACACACACACACACACACACACACATATATAGATATATATCTATACTACCTATAAAAAGATGAATGTGAGAAAAACTTTTGATTGACTAATATACCCTTATTTTAATTTTTAAATACACAACTACCCTTTGGCATATATAGGAAATATAGCAATATAAAACACATACCTTAATAAGAATTCTAAGGAAACTATACAATTAACTACCCTTCTTGCATATATAGGAAATATAGCAATATAAAACACATACCTTAATAAGAATTCTAAGGAAACTATAATTCGTATAATAATTAAATAAAACCAAAGCCAAATAGGAATTCTAAGGAAACGGAAACTATAATTCGTATATAATAAATAAACAGTCGGATTGTAAATTCCACTTTCTCCATCAAGAGAAGTTTCAACCTTCTCTCAACCTTTTCCATTAACGGCGACTTCTCCCTTCTCTAGTAAGTTTTGCTTTGCAAATTATAATATACATATGGTACTGTGCTGGAAATTTGTTGAGTTGGGTTTTGGTTTGAATGCTAATAATTACATTAGGTTTTATTTAATTTTGTTCCTCTGAGAAATTAATTTTGTGCAATCATATTTCATTTAAATTCTATATATCTTTCCTAGAGTTTTTTTAATTCAAGTTTTTGGTTTTGTATTTTTTATTTTTGTTGTGAGTATTTTCACTTACTTTTGATTTGATTGGTAGAGTTTCTTTATTTTACGTGGTAAATCATCTAATTATATTTTTTCTTTTGATGAAAAATTGCTCTTGGAAATATCTGATGGCAATCTCTATGTTGTCTTTCTGATTTTTTCTTGGAGATTAAAATTCCCTTCTCAAGACTACACTGTTTATGGGTGATTTGAGGGGTGGGCCGGAGAACAAAGGCCTTAGGTTTCTAAATTTTCTTGATGACGCGTCTTGCCTTATTTTTTGATTTGTAAATTTTCCCATTTTTTGAATCCTAAGATTAGTTTTCGTGCTATGTTATCTTTGGTTGTTTCAATTAATGGGATATTGAGCTCCAATGATTCATTGTGGAATGTCTCGCTACAAAGTGGGGATCCATAGATTCTTCAGCAAAAAAAATAAAATAAAAAAATAATAATAATAAAAAATACAAAGAAGTTGAAGAGAGATAGTAGTAAAGTTTCATTTGGATGAAGTGGAATATTAATATCCCATGATAGTAATATGGTGTTAGGACTCTTATCTTTTTGAGTATGTACTTATTCTTTAAGTGATCCAAAATGTATTAGAATTTGTTGATATGTAAGTCACATTATATAAACTACTAATTCATTAATAAATTTAGTCTATTCTTTTGCATATAATTTCTACGATACAATGGACTTGCCATATGGTTAACAATTCAACCAAATTAAATTATCTTTAGAGATTAAGTATATACTTTCTCCATTTATTTTGGTTCTAATTATTCTCCTTTTTACTTCTTCATTGATAAGTTTCTTATTGTAGATGTGTAGAAAAGTGGTAGACAATGAATAAGTTATTTGTCAAGATTCTTGATAGTTACGTGTCATTATGTATTAGCATTTCTTCCAGATCATTTGATGTACACGGACTAAAACCTTCTACGGAGTAATAAATAATTTCTTAACATCTCAAATCTTCACACTTGATATGGATTAAATGTTAAAGAACAAATGGCCGCATAACCTTCCTTAAGTAAATAAAGTTTATATTTAATCGATATGGATAATATTGAAGAGATAATTACCACTAGATGAGGAGCCATGCTACATGAAAAGGGTCAATTCCTATTCAAGCTAAAAAGACCTTTTGGGAAGCATTGATCTTTTATATGTTTATTTAGGAAAAATAATTGATGATCTTTAAATCATTTTATTGTTGACAAAAAATCCACGTGCAACGCATGTGTGCAATAACTAGTATATATATATATATAGGGATAGGATCAAGTGACTTATATAAAACACTTCATGTTTACACTTTTGATTTGTCAAACGGAGAGTGAAGCTTGGCTACTTCCACATTCTAGAATACCTTTATATATACGAGACTGATCTGGTGCAGACCTATATACACATACATACAGTCATTTTAATGTTACATTACTAGCTCCAAAATTCTATTTATGACTCGTATTTTGCGAAATTGCTCGTTGAATTAGATAGCCTTATTATGTAGATGATCTATGCCAAAAATCAAGTTGACCCTAAATTGATTGCTGTTCAATCGAAATCATTCATTTTTTTAATTAACAACAATCGCTCATTTGCTCATGCAAGGTTTGTTCAGGAGTTAGGCCCTCAGTTTGCTTCCTGCGGTCATTGTTTTAACTTCTCACAGTTGTCGTTGGCTTTGGGTATGGGACTGTCTCACATGAGTCATTAAGAAAACGTCAGCGAGAGTGAGGCCTAAGATACCCCTAATCATTAATTGGTCATTTATGGGTGAAGTCGCTCTTACTCTCGAATCAACTTGATTTTGGCACGCAAAAAACCATTTTCAAAAAGTCAAATATTCCCTTATTTAATTGTTTGTTAAATTTAGTAATGTCCTTAAAAAATATGGCGCGCACATACTCAAAGTTCCATATTGTTATACTTAATGAGTCGTCACATTTAGTAATAATTAATAGGCTAGTCAGATAGTTTGGCTTATTTCCATCGTTTGATTCTAGTCTAAAGTTTCAAACTATTGAAAACTCTTTTAAAAAATAATATACATAAGTCGTATATGCATTTTTTTAATAGAAAAAAAATTGATTAACAACATAAGTTTCAATAAATACATTTGGCTACTGTAATCTAACTTGCTAGTTAGATAAAATTGGAAAAATAACATCTACAGCCCTTGTATTTACTGACGAATACACTGTCGTTCTTATACTTTCTGAAATTATATTGGCATCCCATATCAGAACGGATAAAGAATTAGTAGCATAACAGCATGACGGGTGCTTAATCGATAGGGGTTAAGTATAGATTATTTTCTAAAGTAAAGGAATGTAATGTAATTTCAGAAGAAATAGAGGTGGCCGGTCAATGTATTTGTCAGCAAATACAAGGGTCCAATTGTAATTTTCATATAAAATTGTATAATTAATCACATCTGATCAAATGAATTAAAGTGAGAAAATCTTGACTTGACGTTGCGAGGTGGCATACCAGAGAACGAGAAAAACTTCTAATGTAACTGTGCCTTGACTGATGTGGTCTCACGGGCCAATAGAGATCAAACTAAAGTGAGATTATGAAAATATTTTTTGGCCCCACAATCCTATTCTCCTTGATCCCTATTGGCCCATGACACCACGTAACCGTGTCACAATTACATGGAAAACTCACCCCAGAGAACAGGAGAATTTGAAGGGACTTAGGCATCTAATATATATATATATATAAAACAGTGTCCACCACAGCCATATGGTAACTTTTCACAATGCCACATGGCACCTTTTATACAAAGTTGTGTTTTAATTTTGGACAGTTGCAACTTTTCATTCGTAAAAATTTGTGTCCTTACTACCTAGAAGTTATAACTTTTCATTTAAAATACCTACTTCCTAACTTTTCATTTTAATAACTACTTCTACATGGTTTCACATTTAGATGGTTTTTAATTTCCAAACCATTGTAACCGTTCTCACTTTCAATTCTCCACCAACATACTCTGCAATTCATCATCGCTACCCATGGCTCGAAAGAGGCCTTCTTCATTCCTAACCCATCATCCACGTGTTAAGCATAATGCGGCTGGGTATGTTCTACTAAATGAAGTAGCACCACTTTGGTGCAAATAATTAAATATCGGAAGAAGAATACAGGTGTGTTTCCATGTTTTCACGGTCTACTATATTCTCTATGCTCCGATGAATCTTTGCTTTGCTTTTCCTTTTCTTTTTTCATTTTTATTCCTTTTTCTTTTGATTCTTTTGATTGGAAATGCATTGCTTATATGACTTTTGTTTAGTATTTTATCATGTCTTTTTCATCCAAATTTTAGTTTCAATCCAATGTGATAAGAAGTTTTTTTCCTTTTTCTTTTACTTAGACAATTGCAATTTTGAGACGTGTTGATAAGAAGTTTTTTTTCCTTTTTTCCTTTTCTTTTACTTGGACAATTGCAATTTTCAGACGTGTTTTAATTTTTCATCGTCTCGTGCATAGCACAGGTCTAATACTAGTACCCAAGAAAAAGAAAACAAAAAAAGAAAAAGACAAAAAAGAAGAAGCATGCCACGTGGCTGAAAAACCACATATACCTTGACCAAAACACCCCCCGGCTGTGCTTTTGTCATATGGACAAATCTCGTTCGCTCATTAGTATCTCTATCTCTCTCTCTAGGCTTGCTTTCACTTGTAGAAAAGCATTCGAAATCTTCTTTGGTGGGTTACCCGCACTATATACATATACTAGTTTATAACCCGTGCATTGCACAGGTAAAGTTTGTAAAAATAAATATTGTGAAAAATAAAAATTTTATATATATATATATATACATATAGCATTGATCAGGTCAATATGTGTTGATATAAGTTATATCAGTATCATGCATTGGGGGTTATATATACCCTTTACATTAACGCAATGTATCCCTTAACCCATTAATGCATGAGGTACAACCCCCAATGCGGGTGTTGATATGATTTATATCAGCACATGTTTTCCCAATCATCATTTCCTATATATATATATCTATATATATATATATATATAATACACACTCACAATGGTAGCTTAGATGGCAAAGAACCACGGCTCAGGAATCAAGTCTCGAGTTCGTGTCTTCGCTCTCTCATTATTGGATGTATAGACTTGCGGATAGTTTGTGCATCATGAGAGATTAGTTTGGGCCTAATGGTTTGAGATATCCCTTGTTTGGTGAAAATGTATTTGCACAATTTTTTAAGCATTTTTATAGTTTTGTAAGTAATTTGTACCATTTTCTATGCATCTTCACCGTTTCCATATAATGATTTTCTCCTTAATTGCAACAATAAATATGATAGTTTACAAAGTTTGGGATGAACATTATATAGTGTGGGTTTTTCGATTCTCTCACAGGAAAACAAAGAGATATGTGGTGAATACCAAGCGACAATTTACTTGCATGAAAAAGAGCAATGAATACCAAAAAAAAGTTGGGGAAATTACTTTTTGATGACCACTTCTTAACTTAATACCAGACAAAGTAAGGTGGTAGTCATTTTGAAACACGTATACAATCAATGTGTAGCAAATTGACAGAGAATGACTTTTGTTTGGTATTAAAATGCAAAGTGGTCTTTAAAAAAGCAATTTCCTCAAAAGTCATTAAAATTTACTTTTTGTAAAAATTACGTTTTAGTGATCAACTTTCAATGTAATACGAAAAAAAACTAAATTAGTAGTCATTTCACGTATGTGTATAGTTCAGTTGTCATTTCACGTATGTGTATAGTTCAGTTGTAGTAAGTTGACAGCTTAAATCACTTATTGGTATTAAGTTATAAAAGGATAACCAAAAGGTAATTTTTCGAAAAAAGTTCATTGTTGAGTGTGAATTAAAAAAAAAAAAAGAAAACGATGTGTGGCAGCTACATGAGGACCGATCCTCTGTTATATATATTATATATAACAGAGGATCGGTCCTCCTGTAGCTTGCCACGGGCCACTTTTTCTGTTTGTTTGTTTGTTTGTTTTATTTATATTTATTTTTAAAATCACATGCTCAACGGTGAAATAAAACTTTTTCGAAACATTACCTTTTGGTAATCATTTCATATGTACCCTAAAAACGAGGGGGAAGAAACCCAAAAAAAAAAAAAAAAAAAAAAAATTCTATTACAGTATTTTCAACATTTAGTGTAATTTTTGTACCTTTTCTAATAGAGGAAATTTGGACCTTTTTCAGGTATGTTAATGAAAATTACAATAGTCTTGTGGATTGGGATTCTGGCATGGGCATACCAGGCCATGTACCCTCCACCTCCTAAAGTTTGTGGCTCCCCAGGTGGCCCGCCGGTTACAGCACCTAGAATAAAGCTCAGGGATGGAAGGCATTTGGCCTACAAGGAGCATGGTGCCCGGCCCAAAAGAAATTGCCAAATATAAAATTATCTTTGTGCATGGTTTTAGTGGAAACAGACATTATGCGTTTACTCTATATCCGGTCCTTGATTGAAAGTTTCATCATTTTGATTGCATTTCCTTATTTTGTTGTGTTCTTAGTGTTTTTTTGTCTGAAGGAAGATTGATTGACTTAACAGTGATTGATTCTTTAGGAAATGGTTGAAGAACTAGGGTTGTACTTGGTTTCCTTTGATAATCCAAAGCGAACAGTGAAGAGTTTGGCTTTGGATATAGAAGAGCTTGCTGATCAGTTGGGACTTGGGTCCAAGTTCTATGTGATTGGATTTTCTATGGGAGGCCAGGCAATATGGGGCTGCCTCAAGTACATTCCTAATCGGTAAGATGTGGCCACTAGATAACCCTTGTGACAGGGTAGTTATCTGTGGGGTCAGGAGTGATTCAAACTTCAGCATTCATTCACTAACAAGTTAAATTGGAAGGAAAATTTTCTAGAGAGAAATTGAGTGGGAGAAACAGCAATGCATCTTAGGAAATTGAGTGAAATAATGAACTAAAATTGTGTCTCGATTCAAAAGTCAGTACGATTTGGGATTTTGCTTGTGAAAAATTTGGTAACTATTTGATTTTAAGTTTTTAGTTTCCGAATGAGGTGCTTTTATTCATTTTATCTTAATATCAATCTCCAGCATATCTCTGGATGAGGTGCTTTTCTTCGCTTTTCTCTTAATAATATCTCCACTATATCTTTCTTTCTCAAGTTGGATATTTGGATGCTGACAGGCTAGCGGGAGCAGCATTAGTTGCTCCAGTCGTCAACTACTGGTGGCCCAGCTTTCCTGCAAATTTATCTAAAGAAGCCTACCTCCAACAACCCCCACAGGACCAATGGGCGCTTCGGGTTGCTCACTATATGCCATGGCTTACCTACTGGTGGAACACTCAGAAGTGGTTTGGTGTTTCCAGTGCTATGGCCAATAATCCTCAGATTTTCTCTCGCCAAGATAGAGAACTTGTTTTCAAGTTGGCGGCGGCACAAGGGCACAAGGTACTTATTTTCCCGTGTTGCATTAAGAAAAAAAGAATTTCGCTTTCTCTCTTTCTCTCTCCGGGTGAGGGAATAAGAATCTTATTATAGCGGTTATTTTCATCCTATTCTTCGATATTCAATCTAGAGGGCTTTAATCTTAAGATTGAGTATGCCAGCATGGTATAAGCTTTGGGTCATACTTGTAGTAGTAGTGGTAGCTGTAGTTCTGCTAAAACACATGCAAGTTGTTGTTCTGTTTGAAAAATGTGTTCCATCAAGGATTTATTTATTTAGTTTTTAGAGGAACCTCTGCAACAGCAATACAGAGAGCGACATAAGAACCTTAACCCCTCAGAAAGAGATTTCTACAAGGCAGGACAAGAAAGAAATGAAAAATGCAAGCTTTGAGGCTTCCGTAAAATTTAGCTCTAAACAAAAGATACACGAGAAACAAAAAAGCCATAACCGTCTAATGTAGGACAGCCCTGGCTGTTCTAGACAAATTGTTGCTTTAATCTCCTGTGGGAAAAGCAGGGGAAAAAGATTTCTACATCTTCAGAGTGATTTTTGTGATGTAGAGTGTTCTCTACATGGAGTTTAGAAATGTCTCGGTTAAAAATTCTTATAATAAAATAATCCAATGATTGCCATTTTATGGATATTTTGTGAATAATTCAGAGTTTATCACTTGTTATTTTTGCCTCAGTCACAGGCAAGGCAGCAAGGAGAATACGAGTCCCTCCATCGTGACATGATGGTGGGATTTGGGAATTGGGAATTCGATCCTATGGATCTCGAGAACCCTTTCCCTAACAATGAAGGCTCTGTTCACCTATGGCATGGTGATGAAGATGCGTTTGTGCCTGTTTTGCTGCAACGATATATCGCTTTGAAGCTTCCATGGATTGACTACCACGAAGTACCAGGTGCTGGACACTTGTTTCCATATGCTGATGGAATGACTGAAACCATCCTAAAGTCGCTTCTGCTTGGAGAGAAGTAGCCCATTCTTGAAGCAAGCGGCGTGGCAGTTTCTTTTTTCCGGTTCTGTGTTTACCTGTTAGCCCTATGTCTCTTCTATTCTTTTGGGATTTTTGTTATCTTGGAGATATTTTCTATAATTTTTTACAAAATTCTGCGACAGCAATGATAACTTTTGTAGTGTAAGGTCTCACCCCCAATATGAGCCAAATTTGTCATCTGTGAACTCAAATGACGGAAGGAGTATGATTTATAACATTGTTATAAGAGTTTCATATTAAATTCTGTTCTTGGACTTCCTAAAATCAGAATTCTAGCTTAATAAGGTCAACCTGCATGGTTAAAAGTGTAAGCAAAATGAAGGTATTAATGCCGAAAATGCAATTGAAAAGAGTAGAAGGAAAGTTGAAAGTAAGAAAAACATCAGAGACAACATTTTATGGGAAACCTTTCACAAAAATTTTGAAAAGCAGGGGAAAAAGATTTGTAGGTGCCATAAGACCTTGGGGAAACTGATATGCATGCAAGTGAAAAGCACAAAAGGAAACGTCTAGGGAAGCACATGGAGGGCCATTTCGAAGGAAAATATGAAATGGGTTGCTTTGCAAAATTGGAAAAGGATGTTGGATGATGTACCCACAAACCAGGATTAATTCAAGTGTTTGCCAGACTCTGTATATGCCTTCTTCACTTGCTTGCTTGTCCAACAAAAAGAGGGAAAAAAGAGAGTACATTTTGTTGTATATAGTAGGTATTTCAAAATACTTAGATTGTTCTTGTGTTTATTGTTGTAGGCCCAAAACACCTTGTCCCACATTGGAAATTTATAAAGCCTTGCCTTGTATTTATATACCTTTATACTTTTTATGTTTGGTTAACATGTGGTAGAGTTTAAGGAGGTCCACATGCGCACGAGCTGAAGCCCAATTGATCATTTAAATTTTGCATATTCCCATGTTTTTGTCTAGATTCATTTGTGATTGTTTCAATATTTATCTCGTAAATAAATATTTGGGAATTTTGTTCAAAACCCTTATGTATAAGACTCCTTTTACAATAGGCCCTACATAAGAATCAGTTTTGTAAAAACCCCTTTTAACCTTGTACGAACCAAAAAGTCTCTCATTTTACTGTTGAAATTATTTACAACCATGCCATTGTATTCTTCATACCTGAAAATTAGGGATATCATTAACAAACCCACTATAATTTCCGATAAATTTTGTAGAAATAGAATCCCAATAAAAAACAACTTTCCAAATGCATAAAATCACATTCCAAACGTATGAAGTAGAAACAACTTACTATATACATAAAAATCAAACCATATAAACATATAGGTATATATAGAAATATACTAGTATGTGTAAAATAATCTCAACAGTATTGTGTTACTATCCATAAGTTAAATAATCATAAACTTGTTACTGTCATCAGTAAAAAATTGAATTACACTTACATTGAAAAAATGCAAAAAAAATTAGCATATATATAGAAATCAAACCATATAACCATATAGGTATGTATAGAAACATACTAGCATGTGTAAAATTATTCTAACAGTATCATGTTATTATTCATAAGTTAAATAATCATAAACTAAACTGATGACAGTATCGTGTTACTGTCATTAATAAAAAATTGAATTACACTTACATTGAAAAAATGCAAAAAAACTAAACTGATGACAGTATCGTGTTACTGTCATTAATAAAAAATTGAATTACACTTACATTGAAAAAATGCAAAAAAAATCGGCATATATATAGAAATCAAACCATATATCAACAAATCTAAAGTTGCAAACAAAGACACACACACACACACACACACACACACACACACACACACACACAAAGAAAGAAGAAGATGACAGCCATGGCGGGGTGGTAGTTGGAGAAAGTCGGTCACCATTGGAGAAGAAAATCTTGTTTTTCAGATTTGCTTCTTCTTCTTTTCTTTTTTTTTTTTTTTTTTTTTTTTTTTTTTTTTTTCCGATCTGGTTTTTCTTCTTCTTCTTCATCTTCTAGATCTTCATAGCCTCTCCCTCTCTCTCTCTCTTTCCCTCTGCCCCTCCTTCTCTCTCTCTTTCTCTTTCCAGATCTGGTTTTTCTTCTTCTTCTTCTTCTTCTAGATCTTCATAGCCCCTCCTCTCGCTCTCTCTCTCTCTCTCTTCTCTCTCTCTCTTTCCTTCCGCCCACTGCTCCCTTCTTCTTCTTCTATAAATCTGGTTTGAAACATACCCCAAAATATAAAAGGTTAAAACAGGTGTTTTAAAAAAAAAACATTTCCTTTTGCTTAAAGAATCTTTTAAAAAAGGGGTTTTGGAGTTAAAAATCTTATGGTGGGTTTTTTTTGTTAAAAGCAGTCCCTTAATAGGGGCTATTGCTAATTTCCCCTAAATATTTTATTTAATTCTTTGCAGCAATTTCTCTATCTAAACACTATATAAAGAGGTCCTTCACCCTTCCCAAAACATACTAGCAACTACTGCTCTCTCCTTCTCTCTATTTTCTTTTTTTTCTTTAATTTTCTTTCTTCTTTTACTTGGACAATTGCAGTTTTGAGATGTGTTTTAATTTTTCATCATGCCGTGCTACGGGTCTAACACTAGTTGTTTTCTAAATGGGCAACATCATCGTGACACATGAACCATAGTCACCTTTGACATGTCAACATCTGCTAGACCTATTACACGATCCACATGACACTTTTACCCTTGTTTTTTTTATTTTTATTTTTTTTTATTCAACAAAAAAGGAAAAAAAGGTAAGACTCTCTCTTGCCTTGCCAGACCAAGCACCCAAGCCTTAACGACTTTAAACCAATGACAAAATGGTAGATGGCATGGGTTGTGCTGCTGTCCTCATAATGGTAGAGCCCACAAACCCAAACCCCAAGGCAAATGGATGGGTAGTGGATAAATGGAGTTTTCACTGTGTTAAGCTAACCACCCGCAGGCTCCCCTACTCACCCTGTCTTCCACAATAATATACGTAATTGAGATGTGTACATTCATATAATCATTTTATTATAATAAGGTGTACGTGGTGGTGATCTTTAAAATTTTATCTCTAACTTGTATTTTGTGAAATTAGTTGTTAGATTAGAAATATTTTCATATAGGGCATGTCAAAAATCAAGTTGATACGAGTTTGATTTCTGGTTAAGCCAAAATTTACATTTTTTTTATCATTAGCAAGATCTCGTTTATGGATGAAACAATTCTTAATCTCAGATTAACTTGATTTTTTGAATGCACGACTTAGATATGAAGTAGATTTAATCCAACAGTTGCTTAGGCAAAATATGAGTCATAGGTAAGAGCCTGTTTGGAAATTTTGAGAACTGAGTCAGTTTGGGTTTGGTCCATAATTGTTATTTGGTTTTCAAATAAACCAACTCACAATTGGTTTGAAGTAAAATTGTGTTTTATATCTTGTTTTTAGAAGAAATCTGAATTAATTAGCAGGAAAAAGAAACTTATCAAATAATGTGAAATCAAAATTCATCTATCTTATCTTCAGTTGGTTAGGTTTTTAAGTTTGCCAAACAGTCCCTAAAGTTTTAGAAGTACACCTGATACAAAGTTGCATCAGATGCACCTTTGGCTGCAAGTCCATAAAAATGGACTTGTGCTGCCATAAGTCCAATAAAAATATTTGTGCAACCTTAAGTCCATGAAAATAGACGCAGAAAAAAATACCTTTCATCACTCACCTGTGTTCATAACGTCCTACTGCTAGCTTTATATGTGCATTCTTTCTGGAGAAGTTTCTACCATCCATACACTATCAACATCCTACTCCTCCTTCTCCAGAACCTCCTTTTATCAAGTTTCTACACCAGATCTAGTGGTGAGACCACAAGTATTTGCAACAGCTTCGCCAACCCCTACTCCATCTTCTCCAACATCTCGTCTAGTGGTGGAAACATTAATTTTTGCATGAGATCTAGTGGTGACTTGCTCAGATGAAGTTTCTATACCAGATCTGGTAGTGAAACCTTTAGTTTTTGCACCAACCTCCCCAACCCCTGCTCCAGCTTCTCCAACACCTCTGGTGGTGAAATTATTAGTTTCTACACGAGATCTTATGGTAAAACCACTATATTTTGCACTTTGCTCTGCCAACCCCTATTCCTGTTTCTCCAATGCCTTCTCCACTGGCTTCAATACCTATTTATCAAACGTGTGTGCGAAAATAACAATTAATCTTAAGTTTATCTTTAAACAGTTACATGTAATTGTTTTGAAACAGTTACATGAAACTGTTTTTGTGTGGGTTCAATTACTCATGTAGTATAGCCATGGGTTAAGCTTTGGCCATGGGTATTTCATTGTGTGAGTAATTTGTGGAAGTGTGGGTGCTTCATATCAATTCCTCTTAATTTTCTTTTCTTTAGTCGTGAATTTTAAAATAGTTACATGTAACTATTTAAAAACAACTACATGTAATGGTTTTAGAAAACATTATCTTTTGTCAAATCTACAAAATCTTTTGCTACTAATATCAAAATTAATTGTTTTATTCAGAATTAACAGTTAAATATACTCACAAAACAATAATTTAAATTTAAACTCCATTAAAAATAATTTCATTTCAATTTTTGTTAAACAGTTACGTGTAACTGTTCATGTAACTGTTACAAACAGTTACATGTATTCGATCAATGTGTAACTGTTTTTTTTTTTTTTTTTTTTTTATATACAGAATCTAACATGGATCTTGTTTCGAAAGTCTCAATGAAAAGATTTCAAAAATATAAATTTTATTGAAAACCGATATATAAAATAAAAAGTTATGCTATTTTAAAGTTTGAAAACAAAAAATAACAACTTAAAGGTATAATTGACTTTATGTACCTAAGACTCTCATAAAAATACTACCATTTCATTTAAAAGGGAACATATGGCTGCATAAGATTTAGCCTTGGATTTATACCTTTATAAGTTCTAAAAAGTGGACTTTTCACTAATTTTCCCTAAAATAAAAGGACTATATATATACACACACACTACCTTTTCTAATAAAACATTTTTATACAAATTTCAACCTTTTCACATTATAGAGTGTGTATATGTTCTTAATTTTGCCAACAGCCCCCTTATATATATATATATAGTTTGGAGTGTGACATTATACACCCTCACCCAGCACTCGCAGCACACCAACAATCAATTGTGGTGATGGAGCACATCTTTCCTTTTTTTATTTTATCATTATTATTTTCAAAGGCTGGTAATTAAGAGGGCATACTCACCTTTCTTGTCATGAGCTCTCTCAACTATTTTGAAAACGTAATTCGAAACACAAGCCCCTTCATTAAATTTATTGCACTAAATCATAATATTTGTAAAAATTTTATTAAAAATATGCTAAAACAAACTCAAGCACAACCATTAAAGTTGATAGCGAATTCATCATTCAAAAAAACAAAAGAGAGTGTATCTATTTCTTACGAGATTAACTTAACCTAATCTAACTTTTCATCAAGTCATCATTCAAAACTCTATATGTAATTCGTATTTTACGAAACTAACTGTTGGATTATACAACCTTATCATGCAAGTGATGCATGCCAAAAATCAAGTTGATCTGAGATTGATTGCTATTCAATCCAATGATAATCGCGCATTTTGGATAGTATGGACGAAGCAATTATTTGCTTCGATGAAATCATCGCGTGCTTGGATATGACGAAGTCTATCCTTATGGTTCCATTTGAGTTTTTTGGTGTTAATGAAATTAATCCATCAAACAAAAATGGGTTGTTCTTTAATCATTGGCTCACAAGTGAAACTTGTTTACCAATGAGGGGCTTCTGTCACACCCCATTTTTGTCACCTTAACTAGTGTATATCATTTCATGCAGGATTTTGAGTTCTTTTCGAGTCTAGTCTTTTGCATTGAGTTTCTATGGCATTGAATATCATGTGTATGAATTTTGAAGTGATTTGGAGTTCATTTCGATAGTCAGTAAGAACTTTCACGACTTTAAGGGCATAATCGTCTTTTAAGTCATATATTTTCCATTTGACTTTGGAATGAATCCCGAGTCGTTCCCTTGAGTTCATATGAGTATATAGAGTCTATATATAGGTTCAATTTCATGAATTAATGGTTTAAGATCAATTCGGCTCATAATGGTTCGAGTTGGCTAAAAGACCCTTTCTTGGTTTGCTCAAATTGACTCACAAGACCCACTCAACTATCTCTCATTTAACCTCAATCGGGATTTATTTACATCCTAGGTATGTTTAAAAAGGTCAATTTTTGATTTGGAAAGCATTTGGTTTGACCTTGTGTGCAAACCCAGCTTAGTGACGGTGAGACACCATGGTTAACCACCTTTGTAAAACCTAACCATGCACCTATGGTGAAGGATTTTTGTCCTAAAATGCCTAAAAATGTGTTCCCCTTCGAAACACGGTCGTTTTGGCTTTTATTTTATCAAAATCGGACTTAATTTGAACATTTTAGGACTTCTAAAGCGAGTAGGAGTCAAAATCGGTGCGGAATAGGGAGGACCCTCGGGTAACCGTCCGGGGCTGGAAGGTCAGCCGTCTAGGCCTAGATGGTCACCTGAGGACTCCGTCTTCGCTTAGGATTCTGACTCCTCTATCTTTCTTGTGACGGTTTCCTCTGCCTTTGCAAGTTGTTTCCACTTAGGATTGTGTAAGTTTGAGTTGTTTGAGCACCAAGAGAGTCTCTAATAGCCCTAAGATCATTGTTTAATGAATTAATCTTAACTATTGGTTTATGAGGTCAGTTCTCTATATAAATAACATGATATTCAGCACAAGGGGAGAGGATAATTGCACTTTATACTTAGAGATAGAGGGAGCTACGAGTTTGGGGAGCTAGAAGGACATCAAGAGGAGGCTCTTCAACCCTAAGCAAGCAAGAGAACAAGGAGTTTGAAGGCGAGGAAGGTTCTACAAGAGGTAAACACTCTTTTTGACTGTTGAATATAGGTTTTCTCTTTCTCCTTCTATGATAGTTCTAGTGCATGATGTAACTCCACATGTTAGGTTAGTTTAATGTTTTTATGATGTGTTATGAATGATTTTAAGATGATGTATGGCTTTGTATGCTTGATAATCCTTAGTTTACTAAGGATTTGAAAGTGTTACTCTTCTTATCTTCTTAAATCATGCATAGTTCATATGTCTAGGTTGCTGTGATTATTGTCATGAGTTGATGCTCCTATTAGTTAATATATATATATAATATGAATAATATTCATGATGATTTGAGCATGTGTTAGAGTCATCTCATAGGTTTTAATGCATAGTTGTGAAATTAGGGTTTCGATAACCCTAAAATCACAAAAGTTTTATACAACATGCTTAGTTTAATTCTGTGAGTTGTTTCTCATCATAGTCATTCTATATATGCTGCATATAATTGAATCATGCTAGGTTTGCATTCATATAGAGGAATTTGTAGGGTTTTTGGAGATGTTATCCTTTTTGTTAAGTAAGGTTTTGCATGAGAGTTATCTGTGATGTGTTTAAGCATGAGATCACTTCTATTGTGTTCTAGTATATATATTTTATGTAGGATATGATGATTGCACCTCCCCGTAGTGGCTTTTTTACGTGAAATTATCTTAGGATAGTTTTGTTTAAGAAAGATTATCGTAGGAAGGCTTGTTTTCATATTTTACATAAAATGTCACCTTTTTTGTTAGAATAGGTTTTGCTATCATGCTCATTGATGTTATTGGGGTCTCTCATGATTGTTAGCATGCTTGTCATAGGTTTTTATGCATATAGGATAGGTCATTGCATGTAGGATTGAGTTGGGGTCCTTCGTTCTTCATTATTCTTGTTGTTTGCATGATAAATGGATGATTTTAGGCCTTATTATGATTCTGTCCAAATTAGTACATTGCTCTTCTTGCATGGTTTTGTGCACTTGTAAGGGTGCAAACAGGTACAATAATTGTCCTATTGCAAATAGGGCTGCTATTGCTTGAAATTGCTAATGCTTGGAGCTATTGCGCTTAGGTAAGTGGGTTTGAAGGTGCCCCAATTCTCCTTTTCTCCCTTAACTCTTTCTCTTCTCCCTCCTAGGGTTACTTCTTAATACGAACACATGGTAATTATTAAGGGTTTCTTTATTAATAAAATCCTGATTTTTTATCAAAGTTTCCATCTTGTGGAAGTTTTCAATTTTGGACTATTCAATACATTTTCGAACAAGGAAACCTAGGGTTTTTAGCATAGGTTTGTATTAGGTTGTAACCCTATTCTTTTCGAACTACGTGGACTTTGATCCATGTATTTCGCTGTATGGTACGTAGGCGCTCGTTTTGAGGCTCAAGTCCGTTCTATGATCCAAGTATCCTAAGCTTTTCTTATCTTTTCCCTTTTTTCTGTTTTATTTTATTTTCTTTGTTTGATTATGCATGGATGAAATGGATGGATGGAATATATGTTATGCATGCTGCCTCGTAATGATATATGATGATATTTGAGTGAAAAAGATCTTAAATTAGCCCAATCAAATTAAGAGACCAACTTAGGCGATATGGGTGCCTATGGGCTTCGCCCAGAACCTTCCCACGTTGTAACTTAGCCCCCGAATCCAATTTTCTGGTTTTAAAGACTTTGCTTTTCCTTTAATGGAGTCATGTGGTTTTGAAAATAAACATTTTTACGGTTTTCCTCTTTTCCTTAAAAAAAATGAGGTGGCGACTCCTTTTCGTTTGTTGTCTTTTAAACTCGTATTTTTTTTGCCAAACCCTTGTGGGCGCCGCATGCTTTTTCGTGGGTTCACAGTTTGGCGACTCCACTGGGGATTTAGAGCAATGTTTTAAAACCCAGACCGGACCGCCCGGTTAAACCGTCGACCGGTTAAGGTTTCGGTCCGGTTAAGCCTATCAAACCGTTTGAAACATAAAACCGTGAAAAATGAAGAAAACCGTGAAACCCACCGGTTCAACCAGTGAACCAGTAAAACCGTTCGTGGGTTGGTAGAACCGGCCGGGTTTTTTCATTAATTAATTCAACGCTTAAAAAGCCAAAGCAAAAGAGAAAAGCCCCAATTCCCAAATCCACGCAAGGGCTGGGTTGTGCGAGACTGCAAGCAACTCTTTGGCTATGCGACTTCTCCAGTTCTCCCTCTACCTCTCTTGCTTCCAAGCTATGGTTGTCCACCTGTCTTCACTCTTCAGATATGTCTTGATCTCGCTAAACCAAGCAGTTGGAACCATCAATTTTGACGGAAACATAGTTTGTAATGTTTCCGATGGGGAGGGAAAGGGAGGAAGCTGTTGTTGCCTAGGTGGAAGCTATCATTGAAGAAGATGCCATTGCAGAGGTTATGGGCAGAGGAGAAGATGAAGATCAGCAGTAAGAGCTACCGCCGTGAGTCTGAGTTTGACTTTAAGAAATTAAGGAAATTCTCTCCTCTTTATATTTTGTATAAGAGAGTAAAGAAGTGAGAGTGAGGCAAAATTGATAAATGTGAGTAGGTGGGAAAAGAAAAAGGTGTCAGGTGCTGCAAAAGTAAAAAGATGAGGGCTGATAAAAAGTTGTGAGAAAAAGTTTTAGAGAATTTTTTTAAATTTTCTATTTATATTTTTTTTAGTTTATAGATTATAATTATATATTATATATTCTTTAAAATATTAAATATTTATTACATCATGATGACGTCACGGTTTAATTCCGGTTTGACCCGACGGTTGAACCAGTGACCCTTAACCTGGTGAATTTTCCGGTTTGATCAACGGTCCGAGTTTTAAAACATTGATTTAGAGGGTTAGACTCATTTAATTTGATTGGGCTAAATTAATTTCTTATTGTTTAATAAAATCAATCACTTACATCCGCTTGATTATGTGCTTTTATTTATTGCATTGTCTGCGCAATTGTTACATGATGACTCGATTGTCCTTCGATGTATCCTTGCCAACTGATAGCCTAGTTCAACCTTGGTTTTCATGATTCCATGTGTTGGGTGAAGCTATCAAACCTCTCTTGCTAAGTATCCTTGGGCTTGTCCTTGGGTATATCAAATGGATCAATCACGTACTGCTAGGACCCACGTGACATTTCTGATGTCACATGTAGTTAGGTATAAAGATTGATGCAAGCAAAGTTGAGGACCCTAGCCGACCCTTTTAAAAGAAGATAATGCATGTAATGGGCCTTCTAGGATATTGTTGGATCACCTATATGCACACACATTATTGTAATGATATGCTACCATGTTTGTGATGTGTTGCCATGCTTTGTTGATTGAGTGGGTAATTAAAGGGAACTTTACATCTTACATCCTTAATATGTACCTTTCCCTATGACCCCCGTAAGGGTAATTGGTTAAAAGGACTAATTAAGTGTGTACGCTTGTAAAAATTTTGAGATAATTATGGAAGCTTAGGATGGACCCTTAGGCTGAGAAATTGAGTGTTTGCCCTTATGTTAGATAGAGAGACGTGCTGGCTTGGATCCGTAATCAACAAGGGCGCCTAGTCAGTACTGGTTCTGTCACCGAGTCAAGTATGGCCGAGGAAAGAGCTACCAACTGGGGTTTCAACCTTGAAGCCACTTTGAAATCTATCATGGAAAAGCTTGACCACACTGCCCAGGTATCCGAGACCGCACTCAAGATGGCTCAAGACATTCAACAGAAGAACTCTAGACCTCAATCTAGGGCCTGTGCCACTGACAACAATCAAGGATCTAATAATTTCGAATCTGCTGAAGAACCATTAGGAGAGGGGGGAGAACCACTCAAGACCAAGGAAGGGGAAACCAAAGCTACATCAAGAGAGAACTCAACCGTACCGGTAAACAAGGTCGAAGCCTTAGAACGAACTCTGAAGGGAATCCGCAGATCTGATGATATGGTGGACATTCGTACTTTGTCCTTGTTCCCAAAGGCTCGTACTCCACTACAATTCAAGATGCTGGAATTAGAGAAATTTGACAGGATAGGCTGTCCTAAGACCCACCTCAAGATGTATGTGCGAGCTATGCACCCACGTGGAGCGAATGATGAGTTATTGGCTCAAATGTTTTATGAGTCATTAGCGAGTTCCACCTTGAAATGGTTTTTGTCATTGGAAGAGAACAGAACCAAGACTTGGGAGGATGTATGCAATGCATTCATAGACCACTACAAGTATAACAACGAAGTGGATGTCACGTGAAAGGGACTTGGAAACTACTAAGCAAGGGGTTAATGAGACTTTCTTCGCCTTCATCACTAGGTGGAGGCAAAAAGCTTCCAAAATGACAGATAGACCGAATGAGGAAGATCAGATTCAGTTGGTGGTGAAGAATTTGTTGCCCATATATCACAAGCACCTCTTTGCTCACTACTTTCTGAACTTCAAGGCTCTCGTTGGGGCCGGCACACAGGTTGAAGATGCCATTGCTGATGGAACAATTAAAACGGAAGAGGTCCAAAGGAGTCGAAGGACAAATTTCGGAGGAAAAACTAATGCTGAGGTTAATACCATAACCCAACCCGCTCGCCATTTTTCCCTAAATGATTCCACTTCACCCCGCTAATTTACCGAGCTATACATGCCACTCAAAAGAGTCTTTGAAAAGCTGAGAAGCCGTGACCTTTTGAAACTCCTTGACCCAAGGCCTCCACCAAATCCATTGCCCAAGAACTACAATGAAAATGAGTATTGCAAGTTCCACCAAACTAAAGGCCATCCAACTAACCGTTGCTATCGCCTCCGCCATGAGATTCAAGATTTGCTTGATAAGTAGATCATTTCACCACCTACCGCACCAAATCGCCTAAATGTCACTCGAAATCCTCTCCCCACCCACAATGTGCCTCCTCCCAACAACATAAATGCCATCGAGCTTGGCTCGTCCCAATCCCGTCAACCTATAAGACAATACACACCACTTCCTATAACATTAGCTCAAGTTTTCCACCAATGTTGCGATAAAGGGCTCATATTGCCACATCATCCAAAGCCAAGACCTTCGACTCCTCACCAATTCTACTTGTACCATCGTGCATCTGGGCATGATACGGAGAATTGCACCATATTGAAAAAGGTGGTTCAAGACCTTATTGACCAAAAGGTTTTGGTATTGCCAAGGAAGTCCGTTCAGTAACAATTGAAAGAAAGGTTCGAGGCAGGAGATCCTAAAGTGGGTTTGCTGGGAGAATCATCCGGAAAGTTCGATTACTATCTACTCTACCCCGACCCCACCCCCGATGAGCCTATAGTCCCCTATAGGTTGGGATGAGTTACCAAATGAAGTTCAAATGGAAGAAATCGACATGATCTCATGGGATGATCTCATGAATGACAGAGGTGAGATTAATGATATGTGGATGAGCGATGATGAGGTGGAGCATATAACCAGAGGGGGTCGCCATTTCAAACCTCCACACTTAGAATTTGACAACCTGTTGGGAGAATTGGAAGGCAATCGTCACCTCGACTTGCAAGAAGATGAAGATGAAGTGCTTAGGCAATTGAAAAAGACTAATGCAAACATCACTATATGGGGTTTGCTTATGGCCTCTTACAATCATAGGTAGATGGTCTTGAAGTTTCTTAACCAGATATAGGTTCCTCGTTGACACATCTCCGGAAAATTTGGTGAACTTGGTGAACCCAACCTCAAAGAACTCTATTATTGTGTTCTCAGAAGCTAGACCTACTTAAAAGTGGACCTAGCCATTCACAAGCCATGTACATCACTGTCGACACCATAGGAAAGAGAGTTCCAACAGTCCTAATTAACAATGGTTCCGCTCTTAATGTGTGCCTTCTCAGAATTGCCACCGTCTTGGGATTGGATCCTACCGACTTCATGCCATCCGGGCAAACAGTAAGAGCCTATGATAACACCCGCAAGAGAGGTGATTGGGGTGGTTACCTTGCCATTGATTATGGGACCTACAGAATTCAGAGTGGAGTTCCAAGTGTTGGATGTCCCGTCATGCTTTAATCTCTTGTTGGGGAGACCTTGGATTCATCCTGCAGGGGCTTGTGAACCCACGAAAGAGCGCGACGCCCATAAGGGTTTGGCAAAAAGAATATTATATATGGATAAAAGACAACAAACAAAAAGGAGTCGCCACCTCATTTTTTTAGGGAAAAGAGGAAAACCTACAAAAATGTTTTATTTTCAAAACTACATGACTCCATTAAAGGAAAAGCAAAGTCTTTGAAACCAGAAAATTGGGTTCGGGGGCTAAGTTACGACATGGGAAGGTTCTGGGCAAAGCCCATAGGCACCCACATCGCCCGAGTTGGTCTCTTAATTTGATTGGGCTAACTTAAGATCTTTTCCACTCAAATATCAGCATATATCATCACAAGGCAGCATGCATATCATATATTCCATCCAATCATCTTAACCATGCACAATTAGACAAATGAAAACAAAACAGAAAAAAGAAGAAAAGAAAAAAAAAGCCTAGGATACTTGGATCCTAGAACGGACTTGAGTCCTCACGAAGAGCGCCTACGTACTATACAGCGAAATACATGGATCAAAGTCCACGTAGTTCGAAAAGAATAGGGTTACAACCTAATATAAACCTATGGTAAAGACCCTAGGTTTCCTTATTTGAATAGTTCAAAATCGAAAACTTCCACAAGAGGAAAACTTTGATGAAAAAAAACCTGAATTTTATTAATGGAGGAAACCTTTGATAATTACCATGTGTTTGTATTAAGAAGTAACCATAGGAGGGAGAAGAGAAAGAAAGAAAAGAAACGGTGAATTGGGGCACCTTCAAACCCACTTACCTGAGCGCAAAAGCTCCTAGCATTAGCAATTTCAAGCAATAGTAGCCCTATTTGCAATAGGACAAGCTTTGTACCTGTATGCACCCTTACAAGTGCACAAAATCATGCAAAGAAAGCAATATGCAAATCTGGACAGAACCATGATAAGGCCTAAAATCATCCATTAATTATGCAAACAACAAGAATAATAAATAACTAAGGACTCTAACTCAATCCTACATGCAATGACCTGACTAACATGCATAAAAACCTACCAAAGACACACTAACAGGCATAAGAGACTCCAATAATATCAATAAACATGGTAACAAAGCACATTCTAACCAAAAGGATGATATTTTATGCAAAATATGAAAATAGACCTTCCTACGGCGAGCTTTCTTAAGTGAAACTATCCTAGGATAATTTCACAGTAAAAAAGTCAGTTACTGGGGAGGTGCAATCAACATATCCTACTGTCACACCCCATTTTTGCACCACCTTACTAGGGCTCATCATTTCATGCATGTTTTTCTTTTGTTTTTGAGTCTAGTCACTTGCATTAGGTTTTTAGAGTCACAAGGACAATGGATGTGAATTTTGGTTCAATTCGGAGTTGATCTTGAGGGATAACAAGAGCTTTTGTGACTTGAGGGGCATAATCGTCTTTTAAGTCACAAACTTTTCATTTGACCTTGAAATGATCTCCAAATTGTTAATTGGAGTTCATATGGATGCATAAGAGGTATTTCTAGTGTTAATTTGATAAATCAATGGCTCGGGATTAAAATGGCTTAATACAGTTCAAGTTGGTTAATTGACTCCTTCTTTGGGTTAGCTCTAATTAACTCACAATTACCAATCAAATCTTTTCAAATTGACTTTAATTAGTCATTATTTTACCCCCAAAAGTGTTTTATGAAGTTCAATTTTGATATGGAAAGCATTTGGTTTGACCCTATGTGCATACCTATGCTTAGCAAAGGTAGAGCATAGCGGTTAACCGCCTTGTTCAAACCTAACCATGCCCCCATGGTTAGTGGTTTTCACCCTAAAATGTTCAAAAACATATTCCTCATCGAAACACGGTCGTTTTGGCTTTTGTTTCATCAAAATCGGAGTTAATTTGCCCCCTGAAACACTTCTAGAAGAATTAGGAGGCAAAATAGGAGAAAAATCAGAAGTGGGCTCGGGTGACCACCCAGCCCCAGGGCGGCTAGCCGCCTGGGCCCAGGTGGCTAGCCGCCCAGGCCCTGGTGGTCACCCGAAGGCCACTTTCCTATTTGCACCATGATTCCTTGCTGAAGCGGACTCTTGCCTATTTTAACGTATTTGGGCTCTTTTGGACGAGTTTCCTTCTAATTTTCGGTAACTTCTGAGTTACTTGAGTCCCAAGGGGGTCTCTAATAGCCCTTGGATTAATTTTTAGGGTTTTAATCCTAGCCATTGGTTAATCCTTAGTAAACTCTATAAATACCCACCTATGCTTCAGCACAAGGGAGAGCCACTTTATGCATTAAAACTTAAGTGTTTGAGAGAGAATAAGAGAGAGGGACTTGAAGGAGAGCTGGAGTTCTTGCTGTAGCCTTGGAGAACATTGGTTCAAGTCATCCATAAGAGGAAGAGAGAGTCTCTACAGCAGCAAAGAAAGCTTCTTCCTAAGGTATGCCTTACTCCTTCTTATGCTGAATATGGGTTTTCATATAAGATAGGCCTATTGCATGTTAAAGGTAGCTTTTTTATCATGTATTAACACTCTAGCTAGTTAATATACATGGAATATCTACTGTTTATCATAATTTTAGCATGCTTTAGGGCTATCCTTTAGGTTTTTAAGCATAGGTGTGATTCTTGTGCTCCTGTTGTCCTTGTGATAGGATTAGTGTTATTGCATGTTAGTCTTAGGGTTTCTTATCATGTTTTATTGTTTTAGTTAGTTAATATGCATGATTTAGGTTCTGTTTAGTTTGGTTTTAGTATGTGTGGAGTATGTTTTGTGTGTGTTTTAAGCATATTTGTGAGTTTAGGGCTGTTAGTGTCCTTATTTTATGTTGGTTTCCATATAGCATGTTAATTTAGGTTTTTTATTTGATTTTTCTTCATGTTTGCTGTATATGTTTTACATATGGAGTAAATATGATATTTTTGCATGCATGTTAGTTCATTCTAGGGTTTTTATGCATGATATGGTTCTAGGATTATGTTAGGGCTTATGAAAGTTTGCTGTTTTTGTTATTGGCATGTTTAGTGGATGATTTTAGGCCTTAGTACTATTCTGTCCAGATTTGCATGTTAGTGTTTTTGCATGGTTTTAAGCACGTGTAAGGGTGCAAATAGGTGTGGTAATTGTCCTATGGCAAATAGGGCTGCCAATGCTTGAAATGGCTAATGCTTGGAGCAATTGCGCTCAGGTAAGTGGGTGTGAAGGTACCCCAATTCACCTCTCTTCCTTACTCTTTCCCTTCTCCCTCTCTAGGGTTAATTTTTAATACAAGTCTATGGTTTAAATCAGAGGTTTCCTTAACCAACAAAATTCTGTTTTTATCAAAGTTTCCATTTTGTGGAATTTTCCTAATTTCAAACTTGGTTTATCTATCATATTCAACTCTTTTTCAAATAAGGAAACCTAGGGTTTTTACCTATAGGTTTGTATTAAGTCTTAACCCTATTTCTATTCGAACTACGTGGACTTTGATCCATGTATTTCGCTGCATGGTACGTAGGCGTTCTTCGTGAGGCTCAAGTCCGTTCTAGGATCCAAGCATCCTAGGTTTCTTTTTATGTTGTTTTCTTTTTCTTTATTTTCTAGTTTTTATGTGCTTATTATGCATGGATGGATGAATGGAATATATGATATGCATGCAATTCTTGTGATGATACTTGCTGATTTTTGTATGGAAAAGATATTAATTTAGCCCAAATGAATTGAGAGACCAAAAGGGTGACATGGGTGCCTATAGGCTTTGCCTTAGAACCTTCCCATGTCATAACTTAGCTTCTGAATCCCCGATTTCTTTGGTTTCCAAAAGACTGTTTTTTTTTTTTTTTTTGCCTTTCCTTTTTAAACATGTAGTCATTCAAATTGTTTTCCTAAAACAAACTATTTTTAGGGTTTTCCTTGTTTCCTTTAAAAAATAAGGTGGCGACTCCTTTTTCTTTTTCAAACCTATCCATTTTCTTCCCAATCCCCTTGTGGGCCTGATTTCCGGGGTTCACACCTACGTAAAATATATATATTAGAACTCAACAAAAGTGATTTCATGCTTAAACACATCACAGAAAGCTCTCATGCAAAACCTCACTCAAAGAAAAGGATAATTATCCTTAGAAAAGGATAATGTCTCCAAATCCCTATAAAACCTACTATATGAATGCAAACCTAGCATGATTCAACTATATGCAGCATATATAGAATGACTATGATGAGAAACAACTCAAAAAGCTAAGCTAAGCATGCTGCATAAGACCTATGTGATTTTAGGGTTATCGAAACCCTAATCTCACAACTATGCATAAAAACCTATTAAATGACTTAAACACGTGCTCAAATTATCATGAATATCATTCATATAACATATATTAACTAACAGGAGCATCAATTCATGATAATAATCACAGCAACCTAAACATGTGGACTATGCATGATTTAAGATGATAGAAAAGATAATACTATCAAATCCTTAGTAAACCAGGGATTATCTACCACGCTACTCCACGATATGATGCACCAGGAGGTGGAAGTGTATGTTGATGATATGATTGTCAAGTCAGAAACTCGGGAAGGGCATTTAGAGAACTTGAGGAAGTTCTTTGGACGAATCTGGGAGTACAGTTTGAGATTGAATCCGCAGAAGTGCACATTTGGGGTCACATCAGGAAAGTTGTTGGGGTACATTGTGAGTAGTAGGGGCATCAAAGTAGATCCAACAAAGGTTAAAGCAATTTTGGAAATGCCACCGCCAAAAACGGAGAAAGAGATCAAGGGATTCCTGGGACGATTACAATACATTAGCTGCTTTATAGCCAAGTTAACCCCCACCTGCGAACCCATTTTCAAGCTGCTTAGGAAAGGGGAACCTAAAGAATGGAATGAGCAATGTCAACAAGCTTTCGAAGCCATCAAAAGATATCTCCTGAATCCCCCGGTATTAGTTCCTCCACGCCCTGGTAAACCTTTGTTGTTCTATCTGTCCATCTTTGAGGAGGCCTTAGGAAGCATGTTGGCACAAGAAGATGATCGTGGTACTGAACATGCGATCTATTACCTAAGCAAGAAACTACAAGGCTACGAGGCAAAGTACAATGCGATAGAGAAGTCCTGTTTTGCTTTGGTTTGGGCTATGCAGAAGCTGAGGCACATTCTGCTAAATTTCAAAGTATAGATAGTGGCGAGAATGGATCGGCTTAAATACATGTTTGAGAAACCGGCTTTGAATGGTCGCCTATCTCGGTGGTTGATTTTGTTGGCAGAGTTTGAACTTGTACATGTAACACAAAAGTCTATTAAAGGGGGAGCTGTTGCCGAATACTGCGTTGAACACCCAATCTGGGGACATGGACTAAATGATGAGTTTCCCGATGAGAACCTTCTAGTTGTCGAGTGTGATGAGGCGTGGAAGATGTATTTCGATGGGACTTCAAACCAGTATGGAGATGGGGTAGGGGTTCTACTAATAGCTCCCGATGGTTCTCACATGTTGCTGTCGATAAAGTTGAACTTTCAGAATTCCAACTATGGATCCGGAAAATCGGCCCACAAGGATTTAAAAGAAAATGGTGGTTTGAAAAAGAAGGAAAAAGAAAAGGAGTCGCCACCTTATTTTTTAAAGGAAACAAGGAAAACCCTAAAAAACAGTTTTGTTTTAGGAAAACAAAAGAATGACTCCATGTTTAAAAATGGTAAGGCGAAAAGTCTTTTGGAAATCAAAGATGGTGGATTCGGAGGCTAAGTTACGATATGGGAATGTTCTAGGCAAAGCCTATAGGCACCCATATCGCCTTAAACGATCTCTTAATTTAATTGGGCTAAATCAAAGTCTTAAACACATCAATTAACAATTATCATCACAAAACAGCATGCATATCATCTATTCATTCATCCATATAAGCAATTAAATCAAAGAAAAAACAGAAAAAAGAAAGAGGGGAAGGAAAACCTAGGATACTTAGTATCCTAGGGCGGACTTGAACCTCACGAAGAGCGCCTACGTACCATGTATGGAAATACATAGATCAAAGTCCACGTAGTTCGAAAGGGAATAGGGTTATAACCTAATAGAGGCCTATGGTAAACCCTAAGTCTCCTTTCAAGAAAAACATGGTAAGTTTCCAAAAATAAATGATTCTAAAAAAATCTTTAGTAAATATGGAATTTTATAAAGATAGAAACTTTGATTTAAAATGCATTTTTATGGAAGGAACTATAGAATCTACCATATCCCTCTATTAAGGAATAACCCTAGGAAGGAGAAAGGAAAAGTTTCAAGGAAAGGAAAGAAGGGTGAATTGGGGCACCCTCATACCTTACTTACCTTTAAGCAAAAGCAACCTGTCAAAATAACCACCCTATTGCATAGGGTAATTACCTTATTTGCAAGATTTCATCTCGCAATAGCCAAAATAACCACCCTATATTGGTGGGGTAGTTGCACCTGTTGTATTTGTCTAGCACTTGCAATTTCTATGCAAAACATACCTAAAATACCAACCAAGAAAACTAGTTCCTGATCAAGCAATTATCATGCTTAAACATAGGCTAACACATGCTCAAAATATGGCAATAAGAACAATGGATAAATCTGGACAGAATTGAAATAAGGCTTAAAATCCTTCATAAGTCATGTAAACAACACAAACCATGAAATAATGTAAGTCTTAATTCAACCCTATATGCAATAACATGCAAAAACCCTAAAAATCATCTATATGAATGCTCCAAATATCATATTTAGGTCAATAAACAAATCTGGACAGAATGGAAATAAGGTCTATATTCATTCACTAAATATGCAAACAACATAAACAGTGAACAATTACAAACCCTAATTTAATCCTAGAACCATGACATGCATAAAACCCCTAAAATCTACTACATGAATGCTGAAAATATCATAGTTATCTAATATGCCACACATATATAGCAACTATGAAGAAAAAACAGAGAAAATCCCTATGCTATCATGCTATATGCAACTAAACCCACACAAGGATGATAAAAACCCTAGAATCACAATGGTGCATGAAATCACATGGAATAACACTCTAACATACTAAACAACCCATGAATATTATCCTAAACATGCATACTAGCTAATAGAAACAACAAAATACAATAAAAACATATGCTTTAACATGCAAAAGAGTTATTTCATGCAGAAAACTAATTTCAGCACTAAGGAAACCCTAGAGTCCCAAACATGCAGTAAATCACATGGAATAACATTCTAACATACTAAACAGCCCATGAATATCATCCTAAACATGCATACTAGCTAATAGAAGCAGCAAAACACAATAAAAACATATGCTTTAACATGACATAATGCTATTCTATGCAAAACCCTAATTTAAAAGAGAGAGAAAAAGAGGAGGGAGGGTATACCTATGGTGAAGTGCCCTTTTGCTGCTGTAGAGAGTCCTCCTTCTCTTGTGTACTGCTGGGAATTCCTTCCTTCAAGCCTTCAAGCCAAACTCCAGCCCTCCTTCAAGCTCTCTCTCTCCCTTTCTCACTTAAAGTTTAGGTTAAACTACCCTAAGGATGGCTGTCATTGCCTCCAAGTCCCCCTCTTCTCCAGAAAATTCCTCCTCTATTGCTGAAGTATAAGGGGGTATTTATAGGGTTTGAGGGAAAACCCTCAATGGTTGGGATTAAAACCCTAGGTATTGATCCAAGGGCTCTTAGAGGCTCCTTTGGGGCTCAAGTAGGTCAAATAGGGCTGAAAATAGGGTTAAATGGCGGCTGGAGGGGAACAAATCTGAGGAAGTAGGAAGGGATCCGCTTCAGCACTCAAAAAAGGAAATTGGCTTGGGTGACCACCTGAGGCTGGGTGGCTAGCCTCCTGGGCCCAGGCGGCTAGCTGCCCAGGCCTGGGTGGTCAATCGAGGCCTTGTCAGCTTATGCCCATTTTTGACCCTTTCGACTTCCAAATGTGTTTCGGGCTCAAATCAACTCCGATTTTGATGAAACGAAAGCCAAAACAACCGTGTTTCGAAGGGGAATGTAATTTGAGTCACTTGAGGGCAAGAAACCCTAGCCATGGCTGCATAGTTAGGTCCTACAAAGGTGGTTAACCGCTATGCCTCACCATCGCTTAGCTTAGGTATGCACATAGGGTTGCACCGAATGCTTTCCAATTCGAAATTCAACCTCCCTAAACACATTTGGGGATGAAATTAAGACAAATCAAGGTTAAATGAGTAGTTATAGAGTGAAAATCATGAGCCGATTCGAGCTCACCCGAAATAGATCTCTTAACCAACCTGAGCTATGTTGAGCTATTCTAATCCCGAACCATTAATTCATCGAATTGAACCCATAAATACCTCAAATGCATCTATATGAACTCCAATTGGCAACTTGGAGATCATTTCAACGTCAAATGGAAAGTTTGTGACCTAAAAGACGGTTATGCCCCTCAAGTCACAAAAGTTCTTATTAACCCTCAAGATCAACTCCAAATCGAACCAAAATTCATACACATTATCCTTAGGACCCTAGAAACTCAATGCAAAAGACTAGACTCAAAAAGGAAACAAAAAGACACATGAAATGACAAACCCTAGTTAAGGTGGCAAAAATGGGGTGTGACACCAACAACACAGCAGAATATGAGGCGTGCATCACCGGACTAGAAGCACTGTTGGCATTGGGAGTCAAAGAAGTAGAGGTATATGGGGATTCAGCCTTAGTGATATCTCAAGTACAGAGAATATGGAGGACCCGAGAAGAACACCTGAAGCCTTACCAAAGCTACCTAGAGAACCTGACCCAGAAATTCCAAAAGATAACCTTCACTCCCTTACCCCAAGCTCACAACCAATTCGCTGACGCCTTGGCTACCTTGGCTTCCATGATTCAAATACCCTCCGGAACCCAGGTAAAACCTTTGACCATCCAACAAAAGTTTAGACCCACATATGAAGAAGGAGTCATGGTAATTGACGGAGAACCAGATGACGGACACCCTTGGTATTTTGATGTTTGGAATCTCTTGGAGAAAAGGGAGTACCCGGAAAATGCCAATAAGAAGGATCGTAGGGCATTGAGGCTGTTTGCCACACAATTTATCATCTGTGGAGGAAAATTATTCAAGAGGTCCTGTGATGGGATACACCTCCTCTGCGTAGACCGCGGTGTTGGAGAAACACTCATGAGGGAGGTGCATGAAAGGGAGTGTGGGTAGCACATGAATGGGAGAATGTTGGTTTTAGAAGCTGCTAAGGTTGGGGTATTACTGGACAACTATGGAAACTAATTGCGTGCAATACGTCAGGAAGTGCCATCAATGCCAAGTGTACGCTAGTGCAAAACTACATGCCACCGGTGGAGTTGTACCAATTGTCGTCTCCCTGGCCATTTTCAGCATGGGGAATAGACATCATTGGGGAAATCAAGCCGTCTGCGACTGGTGGGTACAAATATATTCTGGTAGCGATCGATTATTTCACTAAATGGGTGGAAGCAGCGGCATATGTGGAGTTGAAATCGAAGCATGTGGCCAAGTTCATTGAAACCAACATAATCTACTGGTATGGAGTACCCCATGAGGTTATTTCAGACAACGGGACACACTTTGAAGATGAAATCAAGAAGTTGTTCACAAAATTCAGTATCCAGCATCACCAATCCTCACCCTACAGGCCCCAGACCAATGGAGCTGTAGAGGTTGCCAACAAGAATGTCAAAACTATCCTCAGCAAAACAGCAGTAACTTATAAGGATTGGGTGGAGAAGCTTCCTTATGCATTGTGGGGATACCGGACGTCCGTGGGAACTTCCACAGGTGCTACACCCTATTCATTGGTATACGGGATGGAAGCTGTGTTGCCCGTGGAGCTGGAAGTGCAGTCCCTTAGAGTGGCATTAGAAAGTCAAATTCTAGAGGTGGAATGTGTAAGAGAGCGATATGAACAGCTAGCACTACTGGAAGAGAGAAGACTCAAAGCATTGTACCATGTGCAGGGTTATCAACGCCAAATAGCTAGGGCTTTCAATAAAAGGGTTAGGCCACGGAATTTAAAGGAAGGAGATTTGGTGCTTAAGGAATTTAGGGCGCCTGTGTTTGACCCTCGAGGGAAATTTAAGCCCAATTGGGTTGGGCCCTACGTCATTAAGACAATTTACCCAGGTAGTGCAGCCAAGTTAATGGATGGTGATGGGAATGAGTTAGTAAACCCAATTAATATGGACAGACTCCGCAAATATTATGTATGAGCAGAGTAGTGACAATTTGGCAAAGTACTAAGTGCTCAAATTAATAATAATAGCTTTTTATTAATTGGGGAAAATAATTACATCTTTCTGATGTTTATTCATCAACTCATAGGGGATTAAAAGTAATGCATGGGTACAATAGTTGATAGGGGCACGGGGAATAATCAAAGTCACTTCTTCCTCGCTTCTGTTTTATCCTCTGTTTCCCTTTTCCTTTTGTGTTCTTCTTCCTCTTTTTCCTCTCTCTCTATATCAGTAAATAGCCAGTTATAGTAGGACCCGGGGGGGCTAATCACTTCAGAAGGGGTGACAGCCCAATACATCGCTTTGTTATGCCAATCATTCTCGACACGATCCACATGGTTGGGTTTCCAGGGGCAGGTGTAACTGAGGTGTCCCCATTTGATTGGATCTTGGCGTAACCCTTGCTGACGGCGAATGCGTATGGGGGAATAGAAAGAAATTTCTTTGAGACCAATCATCATAACACTATGAAGGAGGATCAGGTTTCGAACAGCATAAGAAGTCCTCCACCAGGGGCAGAGCCAGCGAATGTTGTGATAGGATATGGACTCCAGCAAATTTTGGGTTTGCTCGACATTTGGGAAAGGTTTGATGACCTTCCTGTGGCGATAATGCTGAGGATGGTATGTCCAGATACTTATAGCTGGGTCTTCGACCAGTTTTAGACATTCGAACAACCAAATCTGCGTTGCGAAGGAAGGGAAATCAGGACTTTCAGCAGCCCATGCATGTACATACATGGACAGTCCACGTATGTGCATATACCTTGCACGTACAATCATCTCAAACACAAACAATCCTTGTAGAAGGAGGGGGCTTCCACCAAAGGAGAAACTGTCACTCTGCGCCACACGGTCAAGCTCGTTAAGAGTATCTGCTAAAACAACCATGCGTTTAAAATCATCCCGCGCTCGGTTATCGAAGGACAAGAGCCATCGTTTTATGTCCTTGATGAACTTAAGGTCTTCTATCGTAGGGTTCAGTAGAGAAGAACGAGAGGAAGCACGCTTTTTTATGCAGGAAAATTTTCCAATTCAATGGAGATCAAAAAAGAGAAGTGGGAACTCCATGATCGTACGAGCATAGCCCGTGGACGTACGAGCATGGGATATGCACGTACGAGCATGATCTATGCACGTACATGCCTAGGCCTTTCTCTGCGCGTTTTCATCCCCTTCTCTCAATTTTTCGACCTTTTTCTATTATATGAGGTCTTTTTTTTGAATGTTTTTCCCTGTACTGAATGGCTTGCTATTTATCCTAGCGCAATGGAAAAAGAAAAGGAAAAATGGTGTGCATCACGGGAGCGAAAAAAAGAAGAAAAGAAAAAGCCAAGTCAAATACATCATAACCAAAGAGGAGTAGCAGTCATGTCCAAGTCTATAGAAAGGGGAGGAGAAATGAGTTGTTAAGTACATGTCCAAAAATAAACAAATGTCCCAAATGTCCAAATCAAAATATAAATAAGTCAACACGGGACATATAAAGGTGTCTGAGCAGGGGAGGCTGGCGGGCTATCATCACCACCATCGTCACCACCATCACCATCGTCACCATCACCGCCGTCATCATCAGCCCCGAAGCCATCCCAGTCCACTCCAGCAGGAGCCTGCTCCGCGATCACTAGCCTACGAGAGAGAGACGTGACCATGACCTTCAGGCTCCCCACCATCTGTAAAAGTGTCGAGGACTCCTCATGAGTGAGCTGCGAGTAGGAAAACAAGGGGCATTCATTAGGACATGCATGCTAATCTTGTATATGTGCGAAATCTAACAAATGCAGGGACTAGAAAACTCACCGGCCTAGTACCCTCGGCTATCGGGTACCCAACGCACCTGTTTAGCTTGGGGATATCCTCCTCCATAGCTAAATCAGGGGTAACATGGAAGGGTATTGTCACACCCCATTTTTGCACCACCTTACTAGGGTTTGTCATTCCATGCATGTTTTTGTTTTGTTTTTTAGTCTAGTTACTTGCATTAGTTTTCTAGAATCACAAGGACATTGGATATGAATTTTGGTTCAATTTGGAGTTGATCTTGAGGGTTAATAAGAACTTTTGTGACTTGAGGGGCATAACCGTCTTTTAGGTCACAAACTTTCTATTTAACCTTGAAATGATCTCCAAGTTGTCAATTGGAGTTCATGAGGATGCATTTGAGGTTTTTATGGGTTCAATTTGATGAATTGATGGTTCGGGATTAAAATGGCTCAATACGGTTCAAGTTGGTTAAGAGACCCACTTCGGCTCAATACGGTGGTGCATAGCGGTTAGTCGTCTTTGTAAAACCCAACCATGCAGCCATGACTAGGTATTTTTGCCCTAAAATGTCTTAAATTACATTCCTCATCGAAGCACGGTCGTTTTGGCTTTCGTTTCGTCAAAATCGGAGTTGATTTGACCCCCGAAACACATTTGGAAGCCGAAATGGCTCAAATAAGGCAATTGCTGACGGCGCGCTCGGGTGACCATCTGGGGCTTGGCGGCTAACCGCCCAGCCCAGGTAGTCAGCCGCCCAAGGCCAGGTGGTTAGCCGCCCAGCCCTGGGTGGTCAGCCGAGGTACTTCGCCATTTTTTAGGGTTTTTTGATTCCCTTCCTATTTTGACGTATTTTTCTGCCTCCAGTCGCCTTTCCATCATATTTTCAGCCCTATTTGAGTGCCTTGAGCCCCAAGAGAGTCTCTAAGGACCCTTGGATTAATATTTAGGGTTTTAATCCCAACCATTGATTAATTCCACTCAATCCCTATAAATACCCTTCTATACTTCAGCATTAGAGGAGCCACCTAGAGGCAATGACAGCCATCCTTAAGGTATTTAACCTAATTTCTAGAGAAAGAGAGTAAGAGAGAGTTCCAAAGGAGAGCTAAGGTTTGTGTGGAGGCTTGAAGGAGATCGGAGTGTTTCAAGAGGAGAAGAAGTCTTTACAGCTGCAAGGGGACATCCACCATAGGTATACCTCTTTTCTCTTTATGCTAAAATTAAGGTTTCACTTAGATTAATTCTATTACATGTTCAAGATAGTATTTTTATCATGTGTTGATGCTTCTAATAGTTAATATACATGGTTTAAATGTTATTCATAATGAGTTATGCATGTAATTGGATTATTTCATGTGGTTTACTGCATAGTTGTGATTCTAGGGTTTCTAGTGTCTTTTTTAGGATTTTGCATTGAATAGCTATTATTTCATGTTCAAGCTTGCATTTTTATCATGTGTTGATGCTTTCATTAGTTAACACATATGATTAGAATGTCATTTATGTTTAGTTTTGCATGATTTAGGGCTGTTTCACATAGTTTAAAGCATGTGTGTGAGTTTAGGATTTCTTTTGCCCTTGTTTTAGGTTTGTTGCATATAGCATAGTAGTTTAGGCTTTTTGTTGTCTTTTTCTTCATAGTTACTGTATATGTATTGCATATAGAATAGCTATGATGATTTTTTGCATTCATGTTAGTTGATTTTAGGGTTTTATGCATGTCATGGTTCTAGGATTGCATTAGGGTTTATATTATTTCACTATTTGTGTGATATGCATGACTAGTGGATGATTTTAGGCCCTTATACTATTCTGTCCAGATTTGTATTTTCTTCTTTTGGTTTGTTTTGAGCACGTGTAAGGGTGCAAACAGGGGTAATAATCGCTTTATTGCAAATAAGGTCGTTATTGCTTAAACTTGCTATTGCTCAGAGATATTGCACAAGGTAAGTAGGGTTTGAAAGTGCCCTAATTCACTTTTTCTTCCTTTATCTTCTCTCTTCTCCCTCCTTAGGGTTATTTCCTAATATGAGTCTATGGTAATAATTAGAGGTTTCCTTGATTAAATAAATTACCTTTTTATCAAAGTTTCCATCTTGTGGAAGTTATTTCTATTTCAAACTTGGTTTAAATACTAGATTTTCTATCTTTCAAATAAGGAAACCTAGGGTTTTTATCATAGGTTTATATTAGGATTTAACCCTAATTCTCTTCGAACTACGTGGACTTTGATCCATGTATTTCGCTACATGGTACGTAGGCGCTTTGAGGTTCAAGTCCGCCCTAGGATCTAAGTATCCTAGTTTAGTTTAGTTTTTCTTTGTTTCGTTTATTTGTTATGGATGGATATATGATATGCATGCAACTCTTGTGATGATATCTTGCTGATTTTTGTATGGTAAGATCTTGATTTAGCCCAAATAAACTAAGAGACCGAAAGCGTGACATGGGTGCCTATAGGCTATGCCTAGAACCTTTCCATGTCATAACTTAGCCTCCGAATTCCCGATTTCTTTAGTTTCTAAAAGACTTTTTTTTGCCTTTCCTTTTTAAACATGGAGTCATTCTTTTGTTTTCTTAAAACAAAATTGGTTTTTAGGGTTTTCCTTGTTTCCTTTAAAAAATAAGGTGGGGACTCCTTTCCTTTTTCGTTTTCAAACCTAATATTTTCTTTTTAATCTTGTGGGCCATAATTTTCTAGAGTCCACAGTTTGGCGACTCCACTAGGGATTTGTGGGCTAGACTCTATACAATTTGATTGGGCTAAGTTAATTTCTTTTGTTTAATTAAAATCAATCACATTGCATCCGCTTGATTGTGTGCTTTCATTTATTGTATTGTGTGCGCAAACTCTTGCATGCTAGGATCGATGTCCCTCGATGTATCCTTGCCACTGATGGGCCTAGCCTCAACTTTGGTTTTCTTGATTCCATGTGTTAGGGTGAAAGCTCTCAACCTCTCTTGCCAAGTACCCTTGGGCTTGCCCTTGGGTATATGAAATGAGTTAATCACGTACTGCTGGACCCACGCGGTGTTCCTGATGCCACATGTGGTTAGGTATAAAGATTGCTCAAGCAAGTGAAGGACCCCAGCCTACCCTTATCATTAGTCCATGTAGACAGACTTATAGGGCACTATTGGTTCACCATTATGCACCCACACTTGATTGTAATGATATCTGTGAACCTCGGAAATTGGGCCCACGAGGTTTGGCAAAAAGATTGGTTTGTTTGAAAAAGAAAAAGAAAGGAGTCGCCACCTTATTTTTTAAAGGAAACAAGGAAAACCCTAAAAAAACAGTTTGGTTTTAGGAAAACAAAAGATTGACTCCATGTTTAAAAATGGTAAGGCAAAAAGTCTTTTGGAAACCAGAGAAATCGGGGATTCGGAGGCTAAGTTATGATATGGGAAGGTTCTAGGCAAAGCCTATAGGCACCCAAATCGCCCAAAACGGTCTCTTAATTTAATTGGGCTAAATTAAAGTCTTAATCACACACAAATCAACAATTATCATCACAAGACAGCATGCATATCATATCATTCATTCATTCATCCATATAGTCAAGTAAATCAAAGAAAAAAACAGAAAAAGAAAGAGGGAGGGGAGAAAACCTAGGATACTTAGTATCCTAGGGCGGACTTGAACCTCACGAAGAGCGCCTACGTACCATGTATAGAAATACATGGATCAAAGTCCACGTAGTTCGAAAGGGAATAGGGTTATAACCTAATCAAGGCCTATGGTAAACCCTAAGTTTCCTTTCAAGTAAAACATGGTAAGTTTCCAAAAATGAATGATTCTCAAAAGATCTTTAGTAAATATGGAATTTAATAAAGATGGAAACTTTGATTTGAAAAGTATTTTTTATTGAAAGGAAACTATAAAGATTGCCATGTTCCCCTATTAGGAAATAACCCTAGGGGGGAGAAAGGGAAAGTTTCAAGGAAAGGAAAGAAGGGTGAATTGGGGCACCCTCATACCCTACTTACCTTAAGCAAAAGCAACCTGTCAAAGTAACCACCCTATTGCATAGGGTAATTACCTCATTTGTAAGATCTCACAATAGCCAAAATAACCACCCCACATTGGTGGGGTAGTTGCACCTGTTGTACCTGTCAAAGCACCTGCAATTTCCATGCACAACATACTAAAATACCAACCAACCAAACTAGATTCCAAATCAAGCCATTATCATGCTTAAACATAAGCAAACACATGCTCAAAACTCATCATTAAAAGCATTAAACAGATATGGACAGAATTGAAATAAGGTTTAAAATCAACCACAAGTCATGCAAACAACATGAATCATAAGCTAACTAAAACCCTAACTCAACCCTACATGCAATGACATGCAAAAAAAACCCTAAAATCAACTATATGAATGCTAGAAATATCATAGTTACTTAATATGGAACACATATGCAGCAACTATAAAAAAAATAGTGAAAAATCCTAAGCTATCATGCTATATGCAACTTTCCTAATACAAGGATGAATGAAACCCTAGAATCACAATTGTGCTCAAAATCACATAAAATAACTCTAAATCATGCAAAACTCATCATGGACATCATTCTAATCATGCATATTAATCACTAGAAGCATCAACACATGATAAAAACACAAGCTTGCACATGAAATATAGCTATTCTAAGTAAAAACCTAATTTCAGCACAAGAGAAACCCTAGAATTGCAAACATGCATTAAATCACATGGAACAGCATCCTAGCATACTAAACAGCCCATAAACATCCTCCTAATCATGCAGACATACCAATGGAAGCAACAAGACATGATAAAAACATAAGCTTTAATATGTAAAAGTGTTATTTCATGTAGAAAACCAATTTCAGCACTAAGGGAACCCTAGAATCCCAAACATGCAGTAAATCACATGGAAAAACACCCTAGCATACTAAACAGCCCATAAACATTATCCTAATCATGCATACATACCAATGGAAGCAACAAGACATGATATAAATATAAGCTTTAATATGCCATCATCTTATTCCATGCAAAACCCTAACTTTAAAAGAGAGAAGAGGAGGAAGGGGGTATACCTATGGTGAAGTATCCTCTTGCTGCTGTAGAGAGTCCTCCTTCCTCTTATGCACTGCTGGGGATTCCTTCTTTCAAGCCTTCAAGCCAAACTCCAGCCCTCCTTCAAGCTTTCTCTCACACTCTCTCACTCAAAGTTTATGTTAAACTACGCTAAGGATGGCTGCCATAGCCTCCAATATGCCTCTCACTTCAGAAATTGCCTCCCAGTCCCTCCTCATTGCTGAAGTATAAGGGGGTATTTATAGGGATTGAGGTAAAACCCTCAATGGTTGGGATTAAAACCCTAGGGATTGATCCAAGGGCTCTTAGAGGTTCCCTTGGGGCTCAAGTAGGTCAAATAGGGCTGAAATTAGGGTTAAATGGCGGCTAGAGGCGTGCAAATCCGAGGAAATAGGGAGGGAGCCGCGTCAAAGCTCAAAAAAGGAAAGTGGCTCGGGTGACCACCTGGGGCTGGGCGGCTAGCCGCCCATGCTTGGGTGGTCACCCGAGGCCATGTCATCTTATGCCCATTTTTGACTCCTTCGACTTCCAAATGTGTTTCAGGGCCCAAATAAACTCCGATTTTGACGAAACGAAAGCCAAAACGACTGTGTTTCGAAGGGGAATGTAATTTGAGTCACTTGAGGGCAAGAAACCCTAGCCATGGCTGCATGGTTGGGTCCTACAAAGGCAGTTAACTGCTATGCCTCACCATCGCTTAGCTTAGGTATGCACATAGGGTCGCACCGAATGCTTTCCAATTCGAAATTCAACCTCCCTAAACAAATTTGGGGATGAAATTAAGACTAATCAAGGTCGAATGATTAGTCATAGAGTGAAAATCATGAACCAATTCGGGCTAACCCGAAGTAGGTCTCTTAGCCAACCTGAGCCTTGTTGAGCCATTCTAATCCCGAACCTTCAATTCATCGAATTGAACCCACAAATACCTCAAATGCAACCATATGAACTCCAATTGGCAACTTGGAGATCATTTCAAGGTCAAATGGAAAGTTTGTGACCAAAAAGACGATTATGCCCCTCAAGTCACAAAAGTTCTTATTAACCCTCAAGATCAACTCCAAATAGAACCAAAATCCATACACATCATCCTTAGGACCCTAGAAACTCAATGCAAAAGACTCGACTCAAAAAAGGAAACAAAAAGACACATGCAATGATAAACCCTAGCTAAGGTGGCAAATATGGGGTGTGACAATATCATGCCGTGCTTGTGTTGTGTTGCTATGCTCATAAGTTGTGTTCTTGGGTTAGGTTTATTTTAACCATGTGTAGTAATTAACACTTGATATATGGTCTCATCTACATACCCTTAGTAAATACCTCCACCCTTCACCCAAGGGGCTCCTTAAAAGAAGGATGGACTAATTAAAGGTATGTGAGCTAAGACCATTTAATCATGGGCTTTTAAATGAACCAATAGGGGCTTGTTTGGAGTGAAGTGTTTGATTAAGGGTTAAGAAGTAAGGGCTTATTTATCTTTATGTCTTTAGTATGTCACCTCACCTTCTGTCCTAAGGGACACTTTTAAGGATGAGGTGTCTAACTAAGGAGATATCCTGTTTAGACCTAGCTCATAGTTTGCCTATACTTTGGGGAAAGTGACTCTTGATGGTTTTGTGATGGTTAATAACCAGAACCTAAGGTTAAGTGACTCGACTTCATGCCCTTAGTACGTCACTTTACACTTTAAGGTACCCTTGGAGATGAGATGTTTACTTAAGGGCATGCTTTATAAGATCAAACTTACCAATTTAGCGCAATTATGGAAATGTTGTTAAAATGTTTTGGCCGTAGCCTAAAAAAGGAATTTTGTTCTTGAAGGAGGGCTGGATTAAACCCGTGATATCTTCTAGAGGTTAAAGATTAGAGTGGAACTCATTATCACTTTCATAGCTAGAGTTGGCAATACGACATTGGAAGAAATTAGGGGAATGCTTTGTGAGATCATGCAAAAGTTGAATGATATCTTGGCGATTGTTCAAGTTGTTCCTAAAGCCCAATCCGAGTTTATGAATCATCATGAGTCTAATTCAGGGGCTATTGAGTCCAAGAGATACAACAGAGCAGATTTGAAGGCTCAAACTATAAGGAAAGAGCCTCACCAATTTACCAAACTCTATATGCCATTGAACCATGCTTTTTCGAGAGTAGCGATTTTGGGCTTATTGTCACCTCTTGATCCCAAACCCCTTCCTAATCCTTTGCCTCGTCGGTTTAAGGAAAATGAATATTGTGCTTTTCATCAGAGTAGGGGACATGACACCAATCATTGTTATAGACTACGACATGAGATCCAAGACCTCATTGACTATGGAGTAATCAATTTTTCCACACCAACCAATAATCCAAATATTCTTCAAAGCTCTTCCATGAACCCATTTTTGGCCACCGTAAACCCAATCTCTCCAGCCCAGCCAAATGCCAATCCACCGAGATCCCTTGCCGCAATTAAGCAAGAATTTCCAATTCATGGCCCATATCATTCAGAGGATACTCAAACTCTTGCTAGCATGGGGGTTCTTGATTTTGAGGGATTTTATAAGGCTCAAGGAACCTTTGACACTCATGGGGATTTGGATAATGTTGGCAGCGCAAGTCAAGATGAAGAATAAGAATGTTTAATTCATAAGGAAAGGATGCTGATGCCTTGAGGTTGTTGGGAAAGATAATAAGTTTTTTCTTAGTGCTTACTGCTACACTAATTCTATCATAACTGTCCGTGATAAGGAGTTTAAGTTTTTTGTTTGTTTTCTAGTTAGTTAATTGTTGTTGATCTTCGAGTCAAATGTCCTTTGAAGTTTTGAGTCTTTTGAGTTCTAGTCATTGTCAATTTTGAAGTTTTGAGTCTTTTGAGTCCTAGTCATTGTCAATGTGTTCTCCTTCATTCCTTCAATAAAAAATTTGATTTCAATAATTCCATTGTCTCTCTATTTCTCTTCTCCTTAATCAATTGACAATCAATGTGGCATTAAAATATTTCCTAAGAAGCTCGAAAGCTCTTCCCACCAAAAGAGCAAACATAATGAATGATGAATGAGCTGCAATTGATTAACTTGGAAACAATGAGAAGTCCAAAATGGTAAACATAGGGGCCACCCGCCCACTACACTACATGAAGACCTAGGCCAAACAACTTGAGAAGATCTTGAAACCCTTGTAAGAAGCAATTCAGAGATCAAAAGAAGAAATCAATTAGCATGGTGAGCTTTTGGAGATGTTTATTTCCCTCTCCCTAAAAAAAAAAAGTCAAAAGAAAAAATTGTGAAAAGAAAAAAAAAGAAAGAAAAGAGCACAAAAAAGAAAAAAAGTACAAAAAGAAAGGGAAGGGATTAACATACATCCAAAAGCATTTAGAAGGAAAATTGATCAGAAGAAGGCTTTGTGTTCAAAGAAGACTACTACCTATGTTCGTGACCCGCGAGAAAGGTTCAAGCCAAATGAGGGTGGTCCCTATGTGGTTATGTGTAGAGCCTAGGCCCGCTAGGTTGAAAACCTGAAAAGGCGACCTAGGCAAAAGTTAGGGCTTTTGAAAAAAAAGAAAAAAATGATGAAAAAAGAAAAGAGAATGCCTTGAACTACGAGGACCTGATTCTCTACCAAAAAAGAAATGTTAGTTTGGTTAATGTCTTTTGAAGATCAAAGTGGAGATACGTAGGCAGCCCATAAAATTACTTTGGGTGCGGTCCAATTCATTGAAAAAAAAAAAAAAAACAAAAAAAAAAAAAAAAAACAAAAAAGAAGAAGAAAGAAAGAGGCTTAACATATAACCAACCATTGAAAGCAACTCTTTGTGACCAAGTTAAGAAGAAACAATCTTATTCATCAAATTAGTGAGCTAAAATACTACATGCCACCGAGAAAGTTAATTTGATTATTCTTCTTGTTCTTGTTTGGTTTGAGTCCTTCGGATGTCCCTCCATTTACCTCCTTCGCCTCTCTTGAGTCTTGTATATTTCTAGTGGTCATAGACCTCGTCCTTTGAAAGTATTCAGTCATAATGATTCATTTGTGGGTTCCATTAAATTCTATATCTTCTTACCTTTTGACTTAGACTCTTGTCATGGATTTAATGATGGAAAAGGGGCAGCAGTAACCATTATGAAACGATTTGCCTTAGCTGTAGTCATATGATTTCATGAGATTGGGGCTGATTTATTTTGCTCAATTGAAAAATGTGAATGTGCTATGAACCCAGGGGCTGATTATGCTTGTTGAAGAAGAATTTGAATGAATGCTGGGACTGGTTTATCTTGTTCAGAGAACTTAAATGAATTGGTGAAGAGAATGGGTTGGGGCTTCATGAGTTGCATTTCTTTGTGCTAGTGAGAAAGGAAAGAATGGAGAAAAGAAAAAAGGTAAAGAAGAAAAGCCCGTTAGGTTGAAAACTTGAAAGGGCGGCCTAGGCAAAAATTAGGGCAACCCGCTAGGTTGAAAACCCGTAAGGGCAATCTAGGCAAAAGTTAGGGTTTTGGAAGAAAAGAGAAGTGAAGAAAGAAGAAGAGAGGAAGAGGTGATTCCACTCTATTCCTATACCTTGAAAAAGAATTCATGGGTTTGACCCAATCCTCCTGAAATGCATTATTTCTTAAGAAGGCTTGACCACAATTTTATAAGAATGTTTTTGAAAAATTCCATGATTGTACTAAATATGCAAAGGTGTCTTTAAGGAAAACGAATGAGAATAAAAATAATGATGGGTTTGCAAAACCATTTCTAGATAATCTTTCTGTGCATGAACTTGTGCTAATAAATTCGTGTGAATCAATTTTACTTGAGTTGATTGATTAATTGATGTGTGCATTAGTAATATGCAGTGTTCATTGAGTTTTGGAGGTTCATTTTCCCATGATCATATTTGACTAGCTTTCGTTTTTGGTTGTGTGGTTGATAGTTTCTCTCCATATGGTGTTGGCTTAGTCTCTATACCATTCATGTCTCATGAATAGTGACTCCCCACTTAACTAGTGTCTTCGCAGGCTCTCTCGAGTATTCACATGTACTCACCCCGAGTATTCACATATACTCACCCCGAGTATTCACCAGTACTCACCCCGAGTATTCACCAATACTCACCCTGAGTATTCACCGATACTCATCCCCGAGTATTCACCAATACTCACCCTGAGTATTCACCCCTACTCATCCCCGAGTATTCACATATACTCACTCCGAGTATTCACCTCTACTCATCCCCGAGTATTCACATGTACTCACTCCGAGTATTCACATGTACTCGTCCCTGAGTATTCATATGTACTCACTCCAAGTATTTATCTCTACTCGTCCCTAAATATTCACCAATACTCTCCTCTCGAGCATTGACCCTTGTTCGTGTTGACTCCAAACCCCTTCATCATGCCTCCTCTATTCATATGTTATTGTTTTAGGTATTGACTTCTACCTATGCAATCTCTCGGCATTCTTTGAGTATTGACCCCTATTCATCACTAACAGTGACTTTTGTTCATATAGTGAGTATTGACTCCTACTCATTTCAAGCATTGACCTTTGCTTATATACATTTTACCTTGAGCATTGACCCTTGCTCATATAATTTTCTTCGTGAGTATTGACTCCTACTCATTTCAAGCATTGACCTTTGCTTGTATACATTTTATCTTGAACATTGACCCTTGCTCGAATAATTTTTTTCTGTGAGTATTGAATCCTACTCATTTTAAGCATTGACCTCTGCTTATATACATTTTATCTTGAGCATTGAACCTTGCTCGAATGATTTTCTCTGTGAGTAATGAATCCTACTCATTTTAAGCATTGACCTTTGCTTATATACATTTTACCTTGAGCATTGACCTTTGCTCATATAATTTTCTTCGTGAGTATTGACTCCTACTCGTTTCAAGCATTGACCTTTGCTTGTATACATTTTATCTTGAGCATTGACCCTTGTTCGAATAATTTTCTCTGTGAGTATTGAATCCTACTCATTTCAAGCATTGACCTCTGCTTATATACATTTTATCTTGAGCATTGACCTTTGCTCGAATGATTTTCTCTGTGAGTATTGAATCCTACTCATTTCAAGCATTGACCTTTGCTTATATACATTTTACCTTGAGCATTGACCCTTGCTCATATAATTTTCTTCGTGAGTATTGAATCCTACTCATTTCAAGCGTTGACCTTTGCTTATATACATTTTATCTTGAGCATTGACCCTTGCTCGAGTGATTTTCTCTCTGAGTATTGAATCCTACTCATTTCAAGCATTGGCCATTGCTTATATATATTTTATCTTGAGCATTAACCCTTACTCGAATAATTTTCTCTGTGAGTATTGAATCTTACTCATTTCAAGCATTGACTTTTGCTTATATACATTTTATCTTGAGCATTGACCCTTGCTCGAATAATTTTCTCTGTGAGTATTGAATCCTACTCATATCAAGCATTGACCTTTGCTTATATACATTTTATCTTGAGCATTGACCCTTTCTCAAATGATTTTCTCTGTGAGTATTGAATCTTACTCATTTCAAGCATTGACCTTTGCTTATATACATTTTATCTTGAGCATTGACCCTTGCTCGAGTGATTTTCTCTGTGAGTATTGAATCCTACTCATTTCAAGCATCGACCATTGCTTATATACATTTTATCTTGAGCATTGACCCTTGCTCGTGTGACTTTCTCTGTGAGTATTGAATCCGACTCATTTCAAGCAATGACCCTTGCTCGTAAGCTTTTCTTTGTGAATATTGATCTTTACTCATAGCAAGCATTGACCCTTGCTTGTGTGTTTTTAAGTATTGACTTCTATTCATGAGATATCTTTTTAGATTTTCAATATGGATATTGACTGCTATCCATCATTGGTTCCCGTTTGAGTAAGACCCTTACCCATACGATGCTTTATTGGCTCTCCCAAGTATTGACCTATACTCATTCTGAGTACTGACATATACTCATCCTAAGTATTGACCCATACTTACCCTGAATATCGTCACATATTCATCTTGAGTATTGACCCATACTCATCCTTGAGTATTGACCCATACTCTCCCTGTGCATTAACCCGTACTCATTCTAAGTGTTAAAGCATATTTGTCCTGAGTGTTGACTGGTACTCACCCCAAGTGTTAACCTTCACTCTGATTCCTTTTGAGTATTGACGAGTACTCACTCCGAGTGTTGACCTCCACTCATATTTATCCATACTCCTTTCAAGTATTGACTATTACTCACCCTGAGTGTTGACCTTCACTCCCAATACTGATTCTCTTCAAGTATTGACTTATACTCATCCTAGGTGTTGACCTTCACTTAGAATTACCTCTATTTGTCCTAGGTATTGACCTTTACCTAGACATTGACTTCTAATTGCTTAAGATATGTGATGAATTCCATAGGATGATGGAGTTCTCTATTTGAATTTGATGCAATTACTCTCCCAAGCAAAAATGGGATGCTCTTTTATCATTGGTTCGCAAGTGAAACTTGCTGCACTAATGAGGGGCTTCTGTCACACCCCATTTTTGCACCACCTTACTAGGGTTTGTCATTCCATGCATGTTTTTGTTTTGTTTTTTAGTCTAGTTACTTGCATTAGTTTTCTAGAATCATAAGGACATTGGATATGAATTTTGGTTCAATTTGGAGTTGATCTTGAGGGTTAATAAAAACTTTTATGACTTGAGGGGCATAACCGTCTTTTAGGTCACAAACTTCCTATTTAACCTTGAAATGATATCCAAGTTGTTAATTGGAGTTCATGAGGATGCATTTGAGGTTTTTATGGGTTCAATTTGATGAATTGATGGTTCGGGATTAAAATGGCTCAATACGGTTCAAGTTGGTTAAGAGACCCACTTCGGGTTGGCTCAAATTGGCTCATGATTTTCACTCAATTCCCACCCATTTGACTTCAATTAGTCTTAATTTCATTCCCAAAGATGTTTGGAAGGTTGAATTTTGAATTGGAAAGCATTCGGTGCGACCCTGTGTGCATACCTAAGCTTAGCGACGGTGGTGCATAGCAGTTAGCCGTCTTTGTAAAACCCAGCCATGCAGCCATGGCTAGGGATTTTTGCCCTAAAATGTCTTAAATTACATTCCTCATCGAAGCACGGTCGTTTTGGCTTTCGTTTCGTCAAAATCGGAGTTGATTTGACCCCCGAAACACATTTGGAAGCCGAAATGGCTCAAATAAGGCAATTGCTGATGGTGCGCTTGGGTGACCATCTGGGGCTTGGCGCTAACCGCCCAGCCTAGGTGGTCAGCCACCCAAGGCCAGGTGGTTAGTCGCCCAGCCCTGGGTGGTCAGCCGAGGTACTTCGCCATTTTTTAGGGTTTTTTGATTCCCTTCCTACTTTGACGTATTTTTCCGCCTCCAGCAGCCTTTCCATCATATTTTCAGCCCTATTTGAGTGCCTTAAGCCCCAAGAGAGTCTCTAAGGACCCTTGGATTAATATTTAGGGTTTAAATCCCAACCATTGATTAATTCCACTCAATCCCTATAAATACCCTTCTATACTTCAGCATTAGAGGAGCCACCTAGAGGCAATGACAGCCATCCTTAAGGTATTTAACCTAATTTCTAGAGAAAGAGAGTAAGAGAGAGTTCCAAAGGAGAGCTAGGGTTTGTGTGGAGGCTTGAAGGAGATCGGAGTGTTTCAAAAGGAGAAGAAGTCTTTACAACTGCAAGGGGACATCCACCATAGGTATACCTCTTTTCTCTTTATGCTAAAATTAAGGTTTCACTTAGATTAATTCTATTACATGTTCAAGATAGTATTTTTATCATGTGTTGATGCTTCTAATAGTTAATATACATGGTTTAAATGTTATTCATAATGAGTTATGCATGTAATTGGATTATTTCATGTGGTTTACTGCATAGTTGTGATTCTAGGGTTTCTAGTGTCTTTTTTAGGATTTTGCATTGAATAGCTATTATTTCATGTTCAAGCTTGCATTTTTATCATGTGTTGATGCTTTCATTAGTTAACACATATGATTAGAATGTCATTTATGTTTAGTTTTGCATGATTTAGGGCTGTTTCACATAGTTTAAAGCATGTGTGTGAGTTTAGGATTTCTTTTGCCCTTGTTTTAGGTTTGTTGCATATAGCATAGTAGTTTAGGCTTTTTGTTGTCTTTTTCTTCATAGTTACTGTATATGTATTGCATATAGAATAGCTATGATGATTTTTTGCATTCATGTTAGTTGATTTTAGGGTTTTATGCATGTCATGGTTCTAGGATTGCATTAGGGTTTATATTATTTCACTATTTGTGTGATATGCATGACTAGTGGATGATTTTAGGCCCTTATACTATTCTGTCCAGATTTGTATTTTCTTCTTTTGGTTTGTTTTGAGCACGTGTAAGGGTGCAAACAGGGGTAATAATCGCTTTATTGCAAAGAAGGTCGTTATTGCTTAAGCTTGCTATTGCTCAGAGATATTGCACAAGGTAAGTAGGGTTTGAAAGTGCCCTAATTCACTTTTTCTTCCTTTATCTTCTCTCTTCTCCCTCCTTAGGGTTATTTCCTAATATGAGTCTATGGTAATAATTAGAGGTTTCCTTGATTAAATAAATTACCTTTTTATCAAAGTTTCCATCTTGTGGAAGTTATTTTTATTTCAAACTTGGTTTAAATACTAGATTTTCTATCTTTCAAATAAGGAAACCTAGGGTTTTTACCATAGGTTTATATTAGGATTTAACCCTAATTCTCTTCGAACTACGTGGACTTTGATCCATGTATTTCGCTACATGGTACGTAGGCGCTTTGAGGTTCAAGTCCGCCCTAGGATCTAAGTATCCTAGTTTAGTTTAGTTTTTCTTTGTTTCGTTTGTTTGTTATGGATGGATATATGATATGCATGCAACTCTTGTGATGATATCTTGTTGATTTTTGTATGGTAAGATCTTGATTTAGCCCAAATAAACTAAGAGACCGAAAGCGTGACATGGGTGCCTATAGGCTATGTTTAGAACCTTCCCATGTCATAACTTAGCCTCTGAATCCCCGATTTCTTTAGTTTCTAAAAGACTTTTTTTTGCCTTTCCTTTTTAAACATGGAGTCATTCTTTTGTTTTCTTAAAACAAAATTGGTTTTTAGGGTTTTCCTTGTTTCCTTTAAAAAATAAGGTGGCGACTCCTTTCCTTTTTCGTTTTCAAACCTAATATTTTCTTTTCAATCTTGTGGGCCATAATTTTCTAGGGTCCACAGGTATGCTCCACCCTGGCATGACAGGTGCCAGCCCAGCAGGCGCATCTGCAGCAGGAGCAGCCTGCGGAAAGGAGATAAGCGCAGGTATTAAAAACAGAGATGAGGAAATTGGTGAAACATCAGGAAAGGGCATACATACCGGCGCAACAAAGATGCTGCCCATCAACTGCTCCCACGCAAATGAGGCATAGTCAATCTCCTCGGTAGATAGGTGATCTGGGTAAGGGATTATGGCCCGCCAGGTAGCCAGGTCACTCGACTTCGCCTTAGTAGGGATAGCAACAAAGCGAGGAGGATCCACTGGGATTGGAGGACCACCCATACCCACGTCAGCAATCTGCCACACCACTCTCTCCGCGAGATAGAAAGAACAAACCCCAAGGCACTCGAACACTGTAGACAGAGTAGAGAGAGTCAAGGCGGCGGCATCCCACTCAGCAGGGGCACGTGCGGGGGTACCCTCCCAGGGGCGTGGGGTAATCTGTAGAAAAGCACTGACATGGTGAATACAAGGATATAGTACTAATGACAGTGCCCTAAATTGAAATAGAACATACCCGGTCTACGGTCAGCTCGTCCAGAAAACGGAGGGAGCTCCAATAATCGTGCTTGTCGACGGGAGAATCCGGATCCTCGCGGAAGTATCTGCCTGCCCAAATCTGTGCAAGTAGGAGTGATAAGAAACCAATATGGGATGGCAGTTAAGGACAAAAAGAGAGAAAGGGAAAGGATGTACCGCCCAGACCCGCCAGTGGCTAACCATGGACTGCACAGCCATCCGACTTAGGGAATCCATGGCTGAGATCACATGGCCATACACTGCCGCCCCCCAGCTGAACTCACGAGCCCTCCCTAAGTCTCTCAAGGCCAGCAACCAACCAAAAGGGACTATCTACGCTGCATTCGGGACTAGGTAGCCCCTTATCAAAAACAACAAATATCCGCGGGCCATCTGGATCTGCTGGGCAACTGTACCCTCCCCCTGAGTAGACATACGATCATATACATCCAGGATGAAGATGGAGGCACTGTTATACTGAATCCCCAGAAGCTCCTGAGAGAGTCTCTCCTTCTCACTCTCATCATGATCAAAAGGAAGCAGGAGGCCGTCCATACACAGGCCTGTAAGGCGGTAGAAGTCATATGGGGTCAGGGTCAGCTCCCGGCCTGCAATGTGGAAGGTATGGGTGGTGTCCCACCATCTCTCAGCCATGCAGTGAACAAAAGCCCGGTCGCTATCATCCACCAGTCCAAAGATCACCGTCCTGAAACCGGCGCCAGTAATCAGGGCCTTCGTCTCCGCTGTGAGGTGAGCCCACCATGCCTTCGCATTCACCACACCCTCGCGGGTAACTGGCAGCTTGGGCCACTGTTGCACAAAGTGAAACCAGGTAAGCACAGCCCAGGTATGTATGTTTGCAGCGGAATGAAAGAAAAATTCCAAAAAAAAAAAAAACAAAAAAAGAAGGAAAAGATTAGCCATGCACGTACGTACACGCCTTAAGCACGTACGTGCACCAGGCAAGCACGTACGTACCTATGGCCATTTTTTTTGTCACCCCGTCATACCCACACGAATCCGTAAGATTCCAACCCCCCACACCCGTTTCGAACCTTGGTAGGGCATGAATATGTCTTATTGCGCGATTAAGTGAAGGAAAATGGGTTAAGTCCAGATAAAGGCATGTACGTACGTATAGGATGCACGTACACGCATTTGGCACGTATGTACGTGCTTTTAGCCAGATTTTCATTTCTACCTCCGTCCGTGTGACATCCCATCAAAGTTCCTAGGTTTTGACCTCCCTCACATTTGTTTTCGTGGTAAGGAAACACAAAATCAAAGTTTCTTCCCAATAACCGAGAAATGAAAAGAGAAGTTGCGAAATTAATCACTTACTCGGCCTAGCGCGGCAAGATGGGAGGCGTGCTCGGTAAGACGAAGGAGAATGCAGCCCTCACTGCGTCGAAGACGAGGTTGGGGACGCCACCTCTGAATCGTGGGCCTCCCTAGCTCGTCGAGGTCCCTCGCCGGTGCGGCACCTGATGTGCTAGCCTTCGCCGATGTGCGCTGTCGTTTGGGCGCCATGAGTACGCACGAGCGCGAAGTGAGGTCAAGGAGAAACGGAGTGGGAGATGGGGGTGGGAGACGTAAGGTTTCTTGGGTTGTAGGAATGTACGTGAAGGTTATGGGAGGTGGGTGTAAGGTTATAGGCGTTTTCACGCCTTTTGAGCTTCCCCATAACCGTGCATAGAAAATGACGGCGTTTGGAGATTCTTTTTAAATGCCCGAAAACCAGATGCACGTACGTGCATATGGTTTGATCGTACGAACACGACCAATGCACGTGCGATCGTGGGATTTCAATTGTGGGTATATTCGCGGTTTAACCCGGTTCAGCGGTTCTGATTTTGGTTAGTCAACCAATCCAAGCTCGTTTCCAGGTCTTTTAATTTTGTTCGTTGTACGAGCAAAATCAAAAGAAGGGGCAAACTATTAACACCCCATTTCGTACCACTTGACATTGCAAGCCACTTTTTAAGACCCAATGATGAAGGGCAGTAGCCAATGGACCATCGCAAGCATGCCCGGAGGACATACGGAAACATAGCAGGCCTTTGGCCTTTGTTTGATACCCCATGCATGTACGTGCATGGTCTATGCACGTACATGTATATCCCATGCACGTACGATCATGACCCTCTTTTTGAATTCCATTGTTTTCCCCCCAAATTGCTTCTTACCTTATGTAGCTCCTACGCTGACAGTTGCTCAGTGGCGGCTGGGAAACCCTAGAAACCCTCGAATTGAACCCTAATCCCTGTCTATAAATACCCTGTTTTCGTTCAAGAATGGGATCCGAACTTTGGCTATCAAACGACCACTTTGAAAAACCCAAGAGTTGGCGGCTGTGTCTACGAGAAGTCCGAAAGGCAGAACTGACGAAGGAACTGCTGCTGCCCGCACTTGAAGGTAGCGGTTCTTAGTTCTCAATTTCATTTCCCTTCAATGGTTTGATACGACTATTTACGATATCGCATGAAATGTTTATAATATTGGTCTTGTTCATCTTCTCATTCAATGCCTGAATGTATGACGCATTTAGATTTAACCTGACAATTAATTCATTTCTGCACTTGTAGATCTGAAATAGGTTCCCAGCATTTTTTCTGCATATGATATATCTGGACATTTAGATCTAGATTGTTTTTATTGCTTTTAAAAGCATGTTTAGATGGTTTCTGTACCCATCCTGATCATTCATAGCGTCACACAAGCATGATAGTTGCACAATAGGCTTAGATTTGTATTTTTTTATTGATTGCATAAGTTCTGCTTAGGATATGCACGTACGTGCCTCGTACATGCACGTACGTGCTTCCCAGATGCACGTACGTGCATGACACCATTTCTTTTCAGATTAACCCCCCCTTTTTCTCTTTTACAGGCAGTACAGGCAGTGTAAGTTTTCTGATTAGCTTCCATGTCCTTTCTCTTGTATATATGTATATGCTCAAATATCTTTCTTTAAATCCTTTTTTATTTTGCATCATTGCATGCCATTAATTGATTTTACATAATTACCTGTATAGTGGTTGAGTTTGATTAAGTCTTTTCTTTAATCAAAGCCAATAAATGTATGTGGGGGCTGGATTTTAGCCGAGCATAGACGGGTGCCTAACACCTTCCCATCTGTGTACCCTAGCTCCGAACCTTGATTCTTTTGGTAATGATGAGTTGGGCCCTTGTTAGGGGTCAATCGATTCCTAAGGCCAAAATCGGGTGGCGACTCCCTCTCCGCCCTAATCATCCGTGGTTAGTGGCATACTCCCGAGTCGACGTGGTGAAAGGACACGGCGCTCACACGCATAAATGATTTTTTCACATATCCTATGTAAAATATATATCTAAGAATGCAAAGAAACTCATGGTGCACTTAAAAACATTCTAGAAAGCACCTATGCACAACCTCACCCTTTAAGGCCGATAATTATCTTCTAAGGCCTTGTTTGGTACGTTGGATATAGGGCTTGGATTGGATAGGATTAGGCGGGATATGCTCTCCTGCTGGATAATTATACCCTTGCCTATCCTTGCTTATCCCATCCCCTTTGTTTGGTAGATGTAAGGATATAATGCAGGAGATAATTATGCCATCTAATCCAGTGTTTGGTATGTTATATTGTTACCTTGGATAATGAACATTCTTTTTTAATTCCAAAAATACCCTTAATCACTTTCAAAAGCATTCAAAGCCCATCAAAACCAACAAATTATTACCACTTCAGCTCCAATCAAACCCTTTAAATAAAGTCCCACTTTGATTCAAACTCAAACAAAAAAAGAAAAGAAAAAAAGAAAAAACCTTTGAAGACAAGTTATAAAGTCCCACTACCATTGAGAAATGCTTCCCAACTAACTTTTGAAGACAAGTTATTACCTCACAAACAAAAGTTTACAAAAGTTATTACCTCACGAAAAAAAAAAAATACAAGAATCAACCAAAAAGCACTAAAATAAAAAACAAAAAAAAAATTCCAATAACAACAAAAGCAAATACCCCTCTGAAAACCAGACAACCCAAAGAAAAATCCCACCCACCCACACACATAATGAGTGGAGCTCAAACTTCGTTCCCTCAAGTAATGGGTTCGAAGGGCAAGTGTCAGGTGCTTAAAAGAGAAAAAGGGGAGCGGAAGGGATAGCGTGATTAATGGTTCGGAAAAAGAATGAACCTCTATGGAAGACGATTTCTGCATCCATGGAAGAAGAAAATGGTTTCAACATCAAAAAAATTCATCAAAAAGAAAAAGAATAAGGAGAACGGGATCAGGATGGAAACAAAGTTGACTTTTGAAGATGAGCACGAACATTTGTGTGAATTAATCAACCGATTGCTATTGAAAAAGAACACGAATTCTGCGTAAATGGAAGAAGAAGAAAACAATCGCTGTAGATGACAATCTGCTTCAATGGAGGAAGGAGAAGAAGATCGCCATGGAAGTGAAGGAAGACAATTGCTGTGGAAGCCCTCCATTCCGTTGTGTGGAATCATCGGGAATGATCGAGTAATTTGGGGAAAACAACCCGATGCTTCTATCCTGATGTTTTAAGTTGGAATATCTAATCCCAAGACAAAATAAACCCACCCTAACCGTGGGTTTATTATATCCTCCAAGTGGAGGATATAAAAATCCCACGATAACTTATCCCATCCCTAATTGAGGTTACCAAACATGGGATATAAAAATCCTAGGATAGAATTATCCTATCCAGCCCTATATCCGATGTACCAAATGAGGCCTAAAAGAATAATTATTTAGACACCCATGAAGATGAAGCTTTTATAGCAAGTGTCTTATACAAAAGATGCTTAAAATCATGCATATAATTGAACCATGAAGAGAAAACGACCTAAATACATCAACTAATTTTCTAGGTAAACATACCCCTATACTAGAGAGAGAAACTATCCTATCAACAGACAATTCACAATCCCTACTTCACTAGCATGCTTTTCACATCATATGAATCATATACACTCTAAAATATAGAGCATATATGATTCTTAACTCAATATTAAGCCATAATTATGCAGAGAATGGAGTAAAAGAAGAAAGAACCGTATAAGGATGTAAGGAAACTTACAACAAAACAAATGTCTTCGCTGCGTTCTTCTTTCTCTTTGGACTTAATTGCCTTCTAGTTCTTCTTTAAATTTGTAGAAGAAAGCCTTCTCTAAGTGATATGGGTGTTTGCAAATTCATTCTCCCTAGCTCCATTATGAATATGAAGTGTCAAAAGTTCCTAATGCTGATGAATGAGCCCTTATTTATAACCAACCAACTATGTGAATCAATGGCTGAGATTAATTCACCATAAAACTAATCTAAGGCTATTATTAAATCCCCTAGATGTTGGACAACTCAAAATCACATCCCAATAGGTTTAAAACACTTTTGGAAGAAGGAAATTCGGAGTAAAAGAGTTCAAAACCGTCAAAACTACAATATAGGACAAACAAAAGCGGAGTCCTCGGGTGACTGGTTGGACTGGTTGGGCCAACCGGTCACCTGAGACAAAGCTCAGGTTTCCCAAATTTTGAGGATTTCGTGCTTAATTCGGACTCCTAACTTCAAATGGTCATATATTCTTCAAATTAACTCCGATTTGAGTGATTCAAAAGCCAAAATTTTAAGGATTCAATGTAAAATAAGTTTAGAATATTCTTGGACTAAAAATACTTGACCATAATCAAGTGGTTGGGTTTTCACAAGGTGGTTAATCGAAAAATGGTCAATTAGCCATATAGTTATATGGTAAATCAATCCAAAACCTATTCAATAATTAAATTGGCACTTCAATTAGACTCATTTCATCATTTTAAGATCAATGGAACAATCCGGAACGAGTTTTAGAGTCAATTGGAAAGTATACGAAGTAAAAGATGAAATTGCCTTCAAGTTGCGAAAGTTCTAATTACCTATCCAAACCTATCTGGAATTGAACCAAATTTGACACACATATCTTAGATGATCCTAGAAACTAAATGCAATTGATGGGACTCAACAATGAGACAAAAATATGCATGCAATAATGTCCTATTCTCATAAGTTTAAAATGGCAAAAATGTCTTTCAAAGTTTAGGAACTCCTAAATGCTTCAAGAACTCATGAAATGAGTTCATGAACTCTTAGGGATGAAAATGGGGTGTCTACAGTGGGTCACTACTTACATATCCTAGGTAATGTTCATAGTCCTAAAGACACCATTACTCATGCATTTAATTTTCTTACTCTTTCGTATCTCTTTTATTTCTGTATTTTGAAATATGTGGGGGATTGTTGTATATAGTAGGTATTTCAAAATACTTAGATTGTTCTTGTGTTTATGGTTGTTGGCCCAAAACACCTTGTCCCACATTGGAAATCTATAAAGCCATGTCTTGCGTTTATATACCTTTATACTTTTTATGTTTGGTTTACATGTGGTAGAGTTTAAGGAGGTCCATGTGCGCACGAGCCGAAACCCAATTGATCAATTTGTGGGACAGGGATCCGAAAATTGACTTAGTCGGGCACGACGCAGGCGTGCGACGTGAGCGCGGGGGGGGGGGGTGCAAATCCCAGATATTTGGCTTCGCGTGTGTGCACAGGTCTGGCCATTTTTTATAATTTTGGTTATTGGGCCTTTGGGCTTCTGGGTCGGACCAAGCCTAACACTCTTCTAGTCCACTTATTTGATCTGACCGTCTGCATTCAAATCAAAAATTTATTTTGATTAATTCCCCTGATTTATTTTTTACTGTTGGCAGATTAAATATTTTTAACTGTTGCAGATTTAAATTCTTCATATTCCCATGTTTTTGTCCAAATTCATTTGTGGCTGTTTCAATATTTATTTCGTAAATAAATATTTTATTTAATTCTTTGCAGCAATTTCTCTCTCTAAACACTATTTAAAGAGGTCCTTCCACTCTTTCCAAAACATATCAATAACTACTGTTCTCTCCTTCTCTCTCTATATTTCTTTTCAAGTATTTCGGGTTCTTATTTTCAATTTTGCAGTTCTAAGTATTCTAGCATTGCGAGTGCACGCTTGCGAGACGTGCGACTGTTGTACCTTGGAGAGTAGGCCGCCACTATCCATCTGCACCGAGCGATTTGTTCCATGGGGCATGATCTACCTTTAAGGGTAGTGTTCTCACACGCTTCAGTCTGATAAGTTTCTATTTTTTTGTAGCTTCCATATTTTATTTCCTACACATTCCATGAACTGGTTTATTTTGATTTGTACTTATATGTTTCAATGTTTTTATTTTTGTTTTCTTTTAGTTTCCCTTCAAGCGTTTCCTGCTTCGCATAAAATTCATACAGCTCATATTTTTGTTTCCATCCAGTTACCTATATAGGAAATATGGTTCAAGTATATGCAAAGGACTTTGATGATATCATTAAGAATTTAAAATTTTGGAGGAATTACAGATTGGTTTGGCTATGAGCAAATGATTACAGTTCAATACAAATTACTACTAATTTCTTAATAAATGACTACTAATTGTAATTATTTGCCATAGCAAGACCAATCTTTAATTTTGAGCTTTGAAAATTAGGGGTGTTCATGGTTTTGGTTTAAACCGAAAACCAAACCGAACCAAATCAAACCGGTTGGTTTGGTTTGGCTTTTTTGTCATTAGGTTTGGTTTTGGTTCCAATTTTAGAAAACTGAATTAAATTGGTTTGGTTTTGGTTTTCATGTTTAAAAAACCAAACTAAACCGAAAAAACTGAAAAGTATATATAATTTTATATATTACATATTAAACTTAGTTTGTAAATTTTCTATTCTAATAAGGAAAGAATAGGTAATAGATTCAAAATAAACTTAGTTTGTAAATTTTCTATTCTAATAAGGGCAGAATAGATAATAGATTCAAAATAGCAGTACACTACTGGAAGAAAGACGTTTGGAATGGACTTGTTTTTGTAGATTTTAATTTTCTTATTGTTTTTCCTTTATTAGATTGGCATGTATTAAACTAGCTATTAATGTTGTGTGATATATTGGCACATATTAGATTGGAGATTTGAATTTGGATTGACATAAGTCAATACTTTTCCATTTTGATATAATGTTTAATGTTTCTTTTAGTTGCTAATGTAATGATTTTATTAAAAATATTTTTATTTGGAGTTTGGCTTGTCATTTTTTCAATTTTCAATTATTTGTTGCTACTTGATGGGATGAAACCAAAACTGAACCGAACCAAACCGAAATTTTATGGTTTGGTTTTTTTATAGTATGGTTTGGTTTTGGTTTGGGAAAAAAAAACCGAAGTATAATAGTTTGGTTTGAAATCTACCCTAAAACTAAACCAAACTGAACCACGAACACCCCTACTGAAAATCTATTGAATCAGTTGCAGAAAATATAAAAACCCTGTACACCATCGGCTAGGCCCACAAATATTGAATCAATAAGTTTTGAAAGCCTCTATTGGCACCCAAAAACTTGCTTTTCATCCCCCACTTATTTTATGTTTTAAGATTTTATGAAAAATATATAAGATTTTCATAAAAATTGATCGCACTGTCTATTAGAAAACATCATTTTGAATAACTTTTTAGAAAAAAGTTTTTTCAAAATCTATCGTTTAGGTAGACTTTTTAGTCATTTATGGAGCGAATACTATAAATGACAAAAAAGTATACTTAAATGATAGATTTTTGAAAAAATTTCTTCTAAAAGGTTGTTCAAAATGATGTTTTCTAAATAGAAAATGTGATTAGTTTTTATGAAAACCTTCTATATCTTTCATAAAACCTAAAAATGTAAAATAAGTTGGGGATAAAGAGCAAGTCTTTGAGTGCCAATAAAAGCCCCCATAAGTTTTTAGCAGGCCCCGCCAGTAGGAAGCAATGGATGCCTTTGACCATGGGCTGGGCTATGCCTTTGACCCATTTTCCAACTGTATAAAACTCAAGGGGTACTCCCAACTTCGTCCCAACAGGCCAACAGCATTAACCCATTCAAGTAGCCAACACCCAACCAAACTCCTCCCAATAGAACATAAATTCCCAATTTTCTTTGGGGTCTGACAGAACCATGTGATTGGACTCAAGACACAAGCTTTGGATGGGCCCAACTATATCTAAACTCGGAGCTTGAGCTGTCAACAAGCTGCTGGGTAGTTTCAAAATGGAGAAAGGAGTGGAGTGGGAAAGCATGCGAACAGGAACCAAAGGCAGAAGCATGTCTTATCAAGCATCAAACCCAGATGCCATGTCGGCTTAAGATGGGCCTATTTTAGAGATTCTCAATGCCAATAGCCTTCATTACCTATTGAATTTTATCGGAAATTTATAGGCTCTTTCAACAAACTATTTCCACATAGGCCCACCCCAATTAACCACACTATAGGCCCAACACTTAAAATTACCAAAATAACCTTGACTCCAGTGTATTTGATGATGTGAAATTGTTTGTTACTATTCTGATATGTACAAACAATATCAAATACGTATCAGGAAGTATCCTAGGCGTATTGGTATCTGATACAGATTCGTTGGGGGGTTTTGAAGTATCCATGCTTCATAGTTGATCTCTTTTTCCCATCCTTATGGGGAGATGAATAAAATGGAAAAAACTGTTCAAAGTATCACTAGGTGAGATGAAAACAAGTTTGCTTTCCTGAGCTGGGCTTTTGGTTAATACATTTAGTAAGGGTCTTTTTGGATAGTGGTTTGAAAGTTATGTCAGTATTTGGAGGATTCATTTTCATGAAGTATGGGGATATTAAGTATGGCATTATTCTTACAAAACATTTTCATCAAATAGCATCATGATAGTCTCAGATGATTTAAAGTCTCAGTTTTTGTCCAGGATTGAGGAATGTCTAGAAGGATAAATTTTGGATAGATCATTCTCATTCAGTCATTCTTGCCTTGGCTCTCCTTTGTTTCTTTGATAGGCATGTTTTTTTGGTCTGTCATTGGTTTCATAAAAAAAGTTGAATAATTTTATAAATGACTGCAAATTAATTGTCTTTTTTTTTTGATTCATGAGTGATCATCCAGTCTCTTTTTACATTGGATAAATTGTCAATAGAGAATTAAAGTTAGTAAAACTTGTTTGATCTTTGGCAGTTCGGAAACAGATTTAGAAGTAAAATCAAGTTTTCCTTTTGCATATTTTGGTTATTAAAAAACTTCCCCAACCACCCACCCCCCCCCCAATGCTTATTCAGGTGCCATGGATACAAGTAAGCAGATCGAGGTCACTGCTTTTGATGGTAAAGACTGCAACTTTTCTCATAGCTATAGGGATGGGAACGTAAGATCTCCACACTTAACTCCCTCACACCTCTTTAATGTTTCTTCTCTGATATTTTGTTAGCATACTAAAATCTTTTTGGTTCGGTTATAGTAGTTTGCCCTTGGTTTAATGGCTATATCAAACTGCTGTAAGAAATAAAATAATGTTATTCATGTTACCTTAGGACAAAACTGTACGGCTACTAACTGGTCTAGTAAAGTAAATGGTTTCGAGAAGAAAATGATTCTATTTGACTGCTGTGCATTGCTGACATCAGGTAATGGACTCTGAGTAACTGGCCAAGCCGCCAAAGTGGCTAAAGTGGCGATAAATTCTGTCATTAAAATGGGTCCTATAGAAAGTCCATCTATTCCTAATCCAGGGGCCACGAACAAATCCTCCATGATTTTCAAAGTAACCCAGAGACCACGAACAATTCTTCAAAGTCAAGCAGCCCCCTCCTTGTTATAATTATCGTCACATATGACTCTTCTGTCAACATCGACCAGTCTAGGGGTTGCCACTAAGCCGGTTTTCTCTCTACCAATAATTTTTAACATCAAGCGCTGCACTGTGCCAGGGGCCCATCAAGGCATCAATCTAGATTGTTCAAATGTTTAGGGACCAACAGTATCCTTCGTTATAAAAAATGTTTAGGGACCAACAATATGAGGTTTTAAATTTCAACAGAATTTTGGCATTCTTTATGATTTCAAACCATCGAAAAGATTTTCACATTTTAATATTTTATCAGATCTTCACCTTCTCCAAAACTAAACTTCCTATGTGCTTTGGAACAAGGAAAGTCCAAAATTTTGTGAATTCCTTTAAAATTGATCAATAAATTTGATGTTGAACCCAAAATTTATGTTGTCCTATTATGTTGCTTACTGTCCATTATCTTGTATATCCTTCCTTGTAAGCCAAGATTAGTTTAGACTTGTTTAGTACAAATGTTGTCAGCTTGGAATGGTCCTTCTTGTTCCCCTAAATCCACAAATAGGAGGACCAAGTTGCTTGACCCCATGTATCTGTATTTGTCCCAATGGTATTATTGAAGCTTGCTTGAGCATTAATAACTACCTTTGGTATTCTATGTGTGCTCTTATGTGAACCAATACGTCCATTCCTACATAAATCAATTCTTGGTATAAGTTTTTCCATATTTTATCATCTATAAAAATGAGTCTGACATATATATATATATATATATATCTGAAGATGATCAGGTGCGGACTGTCCTGAATAATCTGCACATGATCACATGGTTAGGAACCGTGAAATCTATCCCAGATGGTCTGCATTCGATCATCTCTCTTTATATATTTATAGATTTAAGGTCTATAGAGATCCTTTGTCTTTATTCATACATTAGTTATTTTGAAAGTCCCTAGTAAATATGGGCCACATTACTAATGTAGGTCGAAGGTGTAAAATATTTCCAAAATATTGAGCTCATCAGCTCACAACATTTGGGTACCATTAACTTTTGGGGTTTAGTGGACTAAAATTTAAATAAATAAATAAATAAATAAAAACAACTGACAAAAAGGGTGATTTTCTCGTGTTGCAGACTCCTGCATCTCATCCTGTTAGCTTTTAATGCTCTTGCAATACAGAGCCTTTCGGCTCTCTCTAGTGGTAGCCAGTCGGTTTTTGCCAAGAAACAAAATGCCAGTGCTCTCGTACTTGTTGCGAGCCAGGTAACGCATGATCGTCTTTGAGCTTGAAATTCCTCCTTTTAACAGTTCTAGGCACCACTTTTAACATAAATGGTAGTAGGAGATCTAAATTAAAAATCGGCCCAATATTGGACTATATTTTCATGACAGTTTACTTTACTGGCCTCCATGGAAAGCAATGAAAATTTTTTGGGGAAACATTTTCTTTATGATCATCCAGTTGAAAACTTTTCTTGAGCTATTTTTGGTATTAATGTGATTGTTGTGGCCTAATATCTTAGCATGCTGTTTAATAGAAAACTCTGCCAGTAATGGTAGCGGTTGTGGAGCAGCTTGGTGGTGCATTTGGTGAATCTGGTTTAATTGCTGGTTCTTCCTTGCGTTGCAGCTCATTTGAACCAGGTTATTTGTATTTCTGCTTATCTTTCTCTTATTTTTAGCTTCACTGTATCTAACATATACAATTTTTGCAGATCATTATGGACTCCCTTCTTGTTAATTTCTGGCTTCGAAAGGATTATTCATCCGGCAACGCCAAATTAGCTTGAGTCATGAAGAAGCAGTCCATGATAGTTAATGGACAACAATGCACTATAACATCTTTTATGTTAAAGTGATTGATAATCATTGCATCCCAGTTTTCCTGCACTGCATCACAAGTGCAAGTAGCAAGTGATTCGACTGATTGCATCTTCAAGATGGAATAGATTGATTAGAGTTGTGAACTGGGACCTCTGCCCCTCTTTTTAATTACATGGTGACCCATTTCTATTCTAAGTGTAACCTTAGACCATTATGTACTTCAAATAGCTAACATTTCATTTTGTATATCCGACGGGAAATTTTATGCTTCACTCAGGACATTTTATTGTGACATCTTTACCTTTCCATTTTAGCTCCTTTATTTTGCCCTTTTTGGGTTGTTAAGAGCATCTCGTCATGTGAGTTAAATTAGGTGTGCTATTGTTATTTTAGCACATGCTATAGTGCAGAATGCTATAATTTAGAACAATGTGCTCCAATGATGCAAATAAATATAGTGTGTTATTTTTTGCCACAACTTCAACTCTTTTCACAGATTTAAGATCACGTAAGATAGTGAATGAGGTATATAATGGATCAAATATAATGTTACTTGAGTGGGATGAATGAGTTAAAAAAAAAAGGTATGTTTTCTGATTTTATTTTTTATTTTTTATTTTTTATATATAAGATTTCAACATTATTTTTGAAAATATTATATTTATTTATGGGCTGTTTGGTTATTGAGAAAATTTTGGAAGAAAAATAGTGGAAAAGAAATTGCTGGTGTGTTTGATTGTTGAAAAATGGAGGAAAAGCTGACATGGCAAATATAGCAATAGCTCACCCTTGTGCTAAATATAGCACAAGGGTGTGCCAAATATGGCACAAGGGTAAGCTATTGTTATATTTAGCACATGTATTTAGCACACCATTGGAGCATTTCAACTTGTGCTAAATGTTATAATATAGCAATAGCATACCATATAGCTCACCCTTAGTAATGCTCTAATGGGGAATTGCCAAAGCTACAAGCTCTTTAATGAGGAAGTGCCGCACTATTTACATCATTCCAGATCAGTTCACTTAGCCTTGCATGAGGATGGCGGGTACAGAGTTTGGCCGAAAGGAATTGTATGACCTTTCATTACAAGCCTATTGAGACCATGATTGCCCTCAAGGACCTGCACTTTGCACTGCCAGTTTCGGTGGTAGATGAGAAATCGACCATCTTGGATCAAGGCCCGTGCTAGGGTCTATAACTGAGGCTCTAATTGAATGCCTTCAAAGACTGCTTCATTATTAAGTCCGAGAATTCGTGTCTAATAATTCGATCAACCATGGAATGGTTACTAATACGCACCCTCATCTCTCTGTAGGTCCTGGCTCTATCTCAACTGATTTTTATCCAGTCCTCAAGATGAAATCCCAGAAAATGATTTTAGCTCTAAAGAGGTTTGGTATCTAGCAAAAGATCAGCAAATTTGTTAGCTTGTTCAAGGCACAATGGTTTGCTAGAATTATAGGATAAAGTTGGACTCAACAAGGGTTTTGTCATGCCGGTACCACAAAGTTCCATGTTAGGTGAACAAAGACAAGTTGCCATGAGCCCATGAGATATGAGAATCAATCTATGGTTGGCTTGATGCCAATATGGCTTGGGCACGGCTATTGCAACCCCCCATTTTTATCACCCTACCCCTTTCCTTTTGGTTTTTAAGATTTAATGAAAAATATAAAAGGTTTTTACAAAAATCAATCTCTTGGTCCACTAGAAAATATCATTTTGAATAACTTTGCAAATGAAAGATTTTCCAAAATCTATCGTTTAGAGACTTTTTGGCAAAAAATGAAATAAATGTTATAAATGGCTAAAAAGTATATTTAAACGATAGATTTAGGAAAAACTTTTTTCTACAAAGTTATTCAAAATGATGTTTTCTAGTGGACATCACGGCTGCTTTTCATAAAAACCTTTTATATTTTGCATAAACCCTTAAAAACCTAAAAGATGAGGGTGGGGTGATAAGAATGAGGGGTTGCAATAGCTGTTCCCATATGGCTTTCAAGCCAAATTGGTACAATTGGGCCCATAATCTAATATATATATATATATATATATATATATATAAAACAATGTTCACTACAATCATGTGGTAGCTTTTCACAATGTCACATGGCACCTTCTATATAAAGTTGTGTTTTAATTTTGGACAGTTGCACTTTTCATTCTTAAAAATTTGTGTCCTCACTTCCAGAAATTATAACTTTTCATTTTAATAACTACTTCTAATTTTTCATTTTAATAACTACTTCTACACGGTTTCACATCTAGATGGTTTTTGATTTCCAAACCATTGTAACCGTTCTCATTTTCAAATTCTCCACCAACATACTCTGCAATTCATCATCGCCACCCATGGCTCGAAAGAGGCTTTCTTTATTCCTAACCCATCATCCACGTGTTAAGCATAATGCAGGCTGGGTATATTCTATTAAATGAAGTAGCACCACTTCAGTGCAAATAATTAAATATCGGAAGAAGAGTTTAGGTGTGTTTCCATGCTTTCACGGTCTATTATATTCCCTATGCTCTGATGAATCTTTGCTTTACTTTTCCTTTTCTTTTTATTTTTTATTTCCTTTTCTTTTGATTGGAAATGCATTACTTATATGATTTTTGTTTAGTATTTTATCATATCTTTTTCATCTAAATTTAATTTTGAGACGTGTTTTAATTTTTCATCACCCTATGTGTAGCACGGGTCTAACACTAGTACCCAATAAAAAAAAAACAAAAAAGAAAAGACAAAAAGAAGAAGCATGCCACGTGGCTGAAAAACGGCATATATCTTGACCAAAACACCCCCCGTCCGTGCTTTTGTGATATGGACAAGTCTCGTTCACTCATTAGTGTCTCTATCCGTCCGTGCTTTTGTGATACGGACAAGTCTCGTTCACTCATTAGTGTCTCTATCTTGCTCTCACTCTATAGTCCAATGTGATAAGAAGTGTTTTTCTCTTTTCTTTTACTTGGACAATTATAATTTTGACACATGTTTTAATTTTTCATCATCCCGTGCGTTGCACACGTCTAACACTAATACCAAAGAAGAAGAAAACAAAAAAAGAAAAGACAGAAAGAAGAAGCATGCCACATGGCTGAAAAACCGCATATATCTTGACCAAAACACCCCCCGGCCATGCTTTTGTCACATGGACAAATTTCGTTCACTCATTGGTATCTCTATCTCTCTGTCTAGGCCTGCTTTCACCTGTAAAAAAGCTTACGAAATCTTCTTTGATGGGTTACCCGCACTATATCTATATACATATATAATATAGCTACGGAGTAAGCAAGAAGATACCAGCTGCATCGGCAAGGTTTCACACCAGAAAATCCAAGCACAAAACCTACTCTCAACCTTTTTCAGGTTCTCTCTCTTACTGGGTTGCTTTGAGTTCTTCTCATCTTATGTTGGTTTCCTGTATTTCACACAAACTTAGATTTCTGGGTTTTTCTTTTTCCTTCATTTTCTATGTCCAACTGTGGGGCTTCATGATGTTTGTCTGAGCTTGCATTATGAGTAGAAATGATGGGAATCCAGCTTGATCATTGTAAATTCTTCTTATATCACAGTGATTTCCCTGATAAGTTTGGACAGGCTTTGTGGGCAGGAACTACTTATTTCATTCTTCATTTTTGGTGCAAATCTCTTTGGTTTTTTTTTTTTTTTTTTTTTTTTTTTTTTCTAAATGCAGATGAAATTTTGGGCTTCCCATGGAAATGGGATCATTCCATTTGTGTTTTACATAGCATTTGTGATGTCCAATTTTTTATGCGCCGTGGCATTTGGAATGAGGGTGTTCTGTATTAAGTATGGGATCTTCATTTCAAGAAACAATTCAATGAGGGTCCGTTTGACCGTCCAAATGGAGGTTAAACAATTTTATATCCATCACCTTGAAATCTTGAATATGAAAAAAAAAAAAAAAAAAACTAATAATAATAATAATAATAATAAATAAATCGAGAGAAAAATGGATATTATCATTGATGAGATTGGAAATTCAAAATAGTATAGTTTCATGAATTTCTAAAAATTAATCCTATAAGATCAATGACTCCAACTTTTTTTAAATAGTCTCATTCAAGGAGATGGATTTGTTTTTTTGTTTTTTTTTTCTCTGGTTCAAAGGAGAGCCCACTGGACCCTTGGGCCACACAATGGGGTTAGCCAATCCCCTTCCCATAACCCCTTCCCCCAAACACACGCACCTGCAGAGGTTCAAAGCCTGAACCTCTGTGAATTTGTGAAAGGGGAGATGTGCCCATTTGGGTCTTAAATGAATGTGTTATTATCCTTTTTCTTTTAGACTCTTTTCTCATTCCTTTTTTTTTTTATTTTTTTTATTATTTTATTTTAATTATAAAAAATTTACTTCATTGCATATTGACTACGTTCCAAAGGATGAATTTATTCCTTAAAATGTAAGGAGAACATATTGGAGAGCTTCTCTATTCTATCAACTTGGGTTTGATTTTTTTGGGGAGTACTCCAAGAATTAATTCTTGAATGCACCAGGCCGATGTAGGAGAGTGCACCCTTAAGATCGCCCGAAGAAGGATTTAGTTGAGTTGCACGCAAGCTGGCCCGGACACTTCACTGTCAAACCCGAAAGAACCAAAAAAAAAAAAAGAAAAAGGATGCATTTCCATGGGTGGTCCAAATGCGTCCTTTTAAAATTATTTTACCACTTGTTTTGTATATAAAATTTTAGTAAAATTCATCCATATAATTTCTATGTATTTTCGAGATGATAATATTTGTAATATATTGGATTCATTAACTCTTGTATAGTTCTTGACTTCTCTTATTGTAAATCCATGGTCCCAATGATAGCCTTTTTGTTTGAAGCCAATTAAGTCCAAAAATGCTATTTTTTCATACCCACAACTCAATCAATCATGTTGGTCTAGTTATATGTACCCTAAAAACAAGGAATAAGAAACCCAAACCAAAAAAAAAAAAAAAAAAAAAAAAACTATTACAATGTTTTCAACATTTAGTGTAATTTTTGTACCTTTTCTAATAGAGGAAATTTGGGACTTTTTCAGGTATGTTAATGAAAATTACAATAGTCTTGTGGATTGGGATTCTGGCATGGGCATACCAGGCCATGTACCCTCCGCCTCCCAAAGTTTGTGGCTCCCCAGGTGGCCCGCCGGTTACAGCACCTAGAATAAAGCTCAGGGATGGAAGGCATTTGGCCTACAAGGAGCATGGTGCCCCAAAAGAAATTGCCAAATATAAAATTATCTTTGTGCATGGCTTTAGTGGAAACAGACATTATGCGTCTACTCTATCTCCGGTACTTGATTGAAAGTTTCATCATTTTGATTGCATTTCCTTATTTTGTTAGTGTTCTTAGTGTTTATTTGTCTGATGGATGATTGATTGACTTAATAGTGATTGATTCTTTAGGAAATGGTTGAAGAACTAGGGTTGTACTTGGTTTCCTTTGATAAACCAGGTTACGCAGAAAGTGATCCACATCCAAAGCGAACAGTGAAGAGTTTAGCTTTGGATATAGAAGAGCTTGCTGATCAGTTGGGACTTGGGTCCAAGTTCTATGTGATTGGATTTTCTATGGGAGGCCAGGCAATATGGGGCTGCCTCAAGTACATTCCTAATCGGTAAGATGTGGCCACTAGATAACCCTTGTGACAGGGTAGTTATCTGTGGGGTCAGGAGTGATTTAAACTTCAACATTCATTCACTAACAAGTTAAATTGGATGGAAAATTTTCTAGAGAGAAATTGAGTGGGAGAAACAGCAATGCATCTTAGGAAATTGAGTGAAATAATGAACTAAAATTGTGTCTCGATTCAAAAGTCAGTACGATTTGGGATTTTGCTTGTGAAAAATTTGGTAACTATTTGATTTTAAGTTTTTAGTTTCCGAATGAGGTGCTTTTATTCATTTTATCTTAATATCAATCTCCAACATATCTCTGGATGAGGTGCTTTTCTTCACTTTTCTCTTAATAATATCTCCACTATATCTTTCTTTCTCAAGTTGGATATTTGGATGCTGACAGGCTAGCGGGAGCAGCATTAGTTGCTCCAGTCGTCAACTACTGGTGGCCCAGCTTTCCTGCAAATTTATCTAAAGAAGCCTACCTCCAACAACCCCCACAGGACCAATGGGCGCTTCGGGTTGCTCACTACATGCCATGGCTTACCTACTGGTGGAACACTCAGAAGTGGTTTGGTGTTTCCAGTGCTATAGCCAATAATCCTCAGATTTTCTCTCGCCAAGATAGAGAACTTGTTTTCAAGTTTCCGGTGGCACAAGAGCACAAGGTACTTATTTTCCTGTGTTGTATTAAGAAAAAAAGAATTTCGCTTTCTCTCTTTCTCTCTCTGGGTGAGGGAATAAGAATCTTATTATAGTGGTTATTTTCATCCTATTCTTCAATATTCAATCTAGAGGGCTTTAATCTTAAGATTGAGTATGCCTGCATGGTATAAGCTTTGGGTCATACTTGTAGTAGTAGTAGCCGTAGTTCTGCTGAAACACATGCTGTCTTTTCAATTATGCATGCAAGTTGTTTTCTGTTTGAAAAATGTGTTCCATTAAGGATTTATTTATTTAGTTTTTAGAGGAACCTCTGCAATGGGAGGAAAATTTTATTGATGAAAAAGAAAAGCTGACAACAATACACAGAGCGACATAAGAACCTTAACCCCTCATAAAGAGATTTCTACAAGGCAGGACAAGAAAGAAATGAAATATGCAAGCTAAGAGGCTTCCATAAAATTTAGCTCTAAACAAAAGATACACAAGAGAAACAAAAAAGCCATAACCGTCTAATGTAGGACAGACCTGGCTGTTCTAGACAAATTGTTGCTTTAATCTCCTGTGGGAAAAGCAGGGGAAAAAGATTTCTACATCTTCAGAGTGATTTTTGTGACGTAGAGTGTCCTCTACACGAGTTTAGAAATGTCTCGGTTAAAAAATTCTTATAATAAAATAATCCAATGATTTCCATTTTATGGATATTTTGTGAATGATTCAGAGTTTATCACTTGTTATTTTTGCCTCAGTCAATGGCAAGGCAGCAAGGAGAATATGAGTCCCTCCATCGTGAGTTGATGGTGGCATTTGGGAGTTGGGAATTCGATCCTATGGATCTCGAGAACCCTTTCCCTAACAATGAAGGCTCTGTTCACCTATGGCATGGTGATGAAGATGCGCTTGTGCCTGTTTTGCTGCAACGATATATCGCTTTGAAGCTTCCATGGATTGACTACCATGAAGTACCAGGTGCTGGACACTTGTTTCCATATGCTGATGGAATGACTGAAGCCATCCTAAAGTCGCTTCTGCTTGGAGAGAAGTAGCCCACTCTTGAAGCAAGTGGCGTGGTAGTTTTCCTTTTTCCGGTTGTGTGTTTACATGTTATCCCTATGTCTCTTCTATTCTTTTGGGATTTTTGTTATCTTGGAGATATTTTCTATAATTTTTTACAAAATTCTGTGACAGCAATGATAACTTTTGTAGTGTAAGTTCTCACCCCCAATATGAGCCAAATTTGTCTTCTGTGAACTAAAACGACGGAAGGAGTATGGTTTATAACATTGTTATAAGAGTTTCATATTAAAGTTTGTTCTTGGACTTCTTAAAATCAGAATTCTAGCTTAATAAGGTCAACCTGCATGGTTAAAAGTATAAGCAAAATAAGGTGCTAATGCCAAAAATGCAATTGAAAAGAGTAGAAGGAAAGTTGAAGGTAAGAAAAACATCAAAGACAACATTTTATGGGAAACCTTTCACAAAAATTTTTAAAAGCAGGGAAAAATAATTTGTAGGTGCCGTAAGACATTGGGGAAACTGATATGCATGCAAGTGAAAAGCACAAAAGGAAACGTCTAGGGAAGCAAATGGAGGACCATTTGGAAGGAAAATATGAAATGGGTTGCTTTGCAAAATTGGAAAAGGATTTTCTTAATTTGATTTGCACTTATATGTTTTAATGTTTTTATTTTTGTTTTCTTTTAGTTTCCCTTCAAGCGTTTTTGTTTCCTGCATCGCTTAAAATTAATACAGCTCATATTTTTGTTTCCATCCAGTTACCTATATAGGAAATATGATTCAAATGTATGCAAAGGACTCTGATTAGGGATGACAATGGGGTGGGTTTGGGACGGGACACCTTTATCCCAACCCCATCCCATTAAAGATAATCTCATCCTAAACCCATCCCAACCTTATGTTGGGACGGGCTGGGGCAATAAAAATATATAAGACTGGACAGGTCATGTTAGGCCATTTACATTGATAGAAAACAAATTCTATTTAAAAATGAGAAGAAAAAATCAATCTTAAATCACACATTTCACTCGTAAATTTTACCTCTTTATGGTTTTGTAGAAGCAAATATTAAAAGAATTTAAATATAAACATAAAATTAAGAAGAAAAAGTAACTAATGGTAAATGTGGAATTCAAGAAAATATAAAAGGTATTAGGAAATATCAATATTTACATATATTCGAGATGGGATGAGGCAAGATGATGTTAAACCATATCCTACCCTAAATTAGACATGGGTTTTTATTTTCTCCCTAACCCCACCCCTACTCTATTTACTTGCTCCCTAACCTCGTTCCAATAAGGGTGGGACGGGACGAGATACCTGCTTTGTCCGGTTCATTACCATCCCTAACTCGGATGATATCATTAAGAATTTAAAATTTTGGGAGAAGTACAAATTGGTCTGGCTATGAGCAAATGATTATAGTTTAACACAAATTACTACTTTCTTAGCAAATGACTACTAATTATAATTATATGCCGTAGCAGGACCAATCTGTAATTTTGAGCTCTGAAAAACTATTGAATCAGTTGCAGAAAATATAAAAACCCTGTACCACCATTGGCTAGGCCACAAATATTTTGAATCAATAAGTTTTTAACAGGCCCCACCAGTAGGAAGCGATGAATGTCTTTGACCATGGGCTGGGCTATGCCTTATTCCCATGGGAACGGTTATTGCAACCCTCATTTTTATCACCCATTCCCATTCTTTAGGTTTTTAAGGTTTTATGCAAAATATAAAATGTTGTTATGAAAATCGGTCGTGATGTCCATTAGAAAACATCATTTTGAGCAATTTTATAGAAGAAAGTTTTTTCTAAATCTATCATTTAAATATACTATTTAGCCATTTACACCATTTATTTTAGGGCCAAGCTATTGCCACCACTTAAAGTACTCTAAGCCCCCTAATATTTAAATAATTTATGAAATTCTTTATATCTAAATTTAAATTTACTAATAAGGACATGTTTACTTAAAAATTTTAAAAATTTCCTATCCCCACCCCACTCCACCCCCAACTTCAAAAACATTTCACCATCTATAGACTTTATGTTCTTACAAACCCAAACAACCTTGACAGCAAATCCATATTTACAAGAAAAATTAGTGTTTCTCATGTTATATTGAATAATGGGCAAGAAAAGTATTGATAGAGATGATATTAGCAATCAAAAGGTAAGTATTTATACACTTTTTATCGAGTTTAACTTCAGTTTTTCGTATGTTGAATTTCGTCTTGTTCAGTTTTTCGACTTCCGAACATGTTTACAATGTTCATTTACTGTAATACCGAACTCTTTTGACGCATTCTGACTTCTAAGTCCAAACAAAGTTATTTTGTTCCATTTTCCAACTCCGAACAAATAGATATTGTTCAGTTATGTAATTCCGAACAAATGGATATTGTTCACCTGTAGGAGTCCGAACAAACTTGTGTTGTTCCATTTTAAAACATCGAACAACTTAACTATACAACAATTGAGAATTGTTCGTATCTATAATTGTGAATAGATTTTAAGTGATCATGTTTATAAGTCGGAACAAATAATAAAGGTTTCGGTTTTAAAGGTCCGAACATTTTTATATTGTTCTTTTCTATAAAGCTGAACATATATACTTTGTTCTTACTAATAAGTCCGAACATATATAATATGTTCTTATTAATAAGTCCGAACATATATACTTTACTCTTACTAATAGGTCCGAACAGGTTGGGGGTAAGGTGGAAAAATGTTAGAGAATTTTTTCTTAAGGGTATTTTAGGAAAATAATGGGGTGCTTTCAATAAAATATGAGGGGATTTAATTAATGGGAGGCTTAGAATATTTTGAGTGGTGGCAATAGCCTGGCCTTTTATTTTATTTTTTGCCAAAAAGTCTACCTAAATGATAGATTTTAAAATATTTTTTCTATAAAATTGTTCAAAACTGATGTTTTCCAATTGACCAAGCGACTAGTTTTTGTAAAAACTTTTTATATTTTTTATGAAATGTTAAAAATCAAAAGAAAAAAGATGGAGTGATAAAAATAGGGGTTGGAATAGCCGTTCCCTATTCCCATTGTCCAACTGTTTAAAACTCAAGGGTTACTCCCAACTTAGGGACTTGGATTCAGTGCTGAGTTTAGAAAACTCAGCACAGTGCCGAGCTCATCTTGGCCGTCCATCTCGATTTTGAACGACTGAAATTGAAAGATAAAAAAGTTACTTTATAAGGGTATTTTAGTAATTTTATCATCTTTCAATCTCAACAGTCCAAAACCAAAATAGACAATCGAGATGAGCTTGATACTGTGCTGAGTTTTCCAAACTCAGCACTGAATCCTCTCCCCCAACTTAGTAGCCAACACCTAACAAAACTCCTACCAATATAACATAAATTCCCAGTTTTCTTTGGGGTCTGACAGAACCATGTGATTGCACTCAAGACACAAGCTTTGGATGGGGCCCAACGTACTATATCTAAACTCGGAGCTTGTGCTGTCCACAAGCTGCTGGGTAGTTTCAAAATGGAGAAAGGAGAGGAGAGGGAAAGCATCTGAACAGGAACCAAAGGCAGAAGTATGTCTTATCAAGCATCAAACCCAGATGCCATTCTGACCATTAAAAAAAAAAAAAAAAACAAAAAAACCCAGAAGCCATGTCGGCGTAAGATGGGCCTATTTTAGAGATTCTAAATGCCAACAGCCTTCATTACCTATTGAATTTTATCGGAAATTTATAGGCTCTTTCAAGAAACTATTTTCACTCTAATCATGTCAGGCAACGTCTATAAACGACTTTGGATCTACTGTCGGACTTTCCGTATTGCAATCGTGATTGATTTTGTATTGCAGTGTGTATATTGTCTTTTGTTCTGCTAGATGGTATGTGTTGTCTTTTCTTTTGTTAGATGGCATCTTAGGATCTGTTTGGATAAATTTTTTTTTTTTTTGTTTTTTTATTTTTAAAATGTTTATTTTTTCAAAAACTAAAGTTTTAAGTGTGAAAAATTTTGGAAGTTATTTTAAAATTTGAGATAGTAAAAAAATTCTTACTATTTTAACTTTTAAAAATAATTATAAAAAATTTGCATTATAATAAAATTATTAACAATTTTTATTTTTGTATTTTTGAAAATAAAAAATAGGAAGTAAGAATTTACCCAAATGAGCCGTAGACGATGTGATGTACTGTAGCGCTTAGTCAAACATGATGACTTGCAAAGTCAAGGAGGTGATCTAACGTCTCAAGCAATGAAAGCAGCTTTCATTGTAATTCTGTACTGTTTGTCTTAGAGTTTGGTAGTTAGAGCATCTTCAGTCATGTGAACTAAATTAGGTGTGTTATTACTATCTTAGCACATGTTATAGTGTTAAATGCTGTAATTTAACATAATGTGTTTCAATAATGCAAATAAACGTAGTGTGCTATTTTTTGCCACAACTTTTAACTCTTTCCATAGATTTAAGGTTTCGTAAGATAATACACAAGGTTGAGCCAAATGCTTTCCACATCAAAATTCAACCTTTTTAAACATGTTTAGGATATAAATAAAGCCTAATTGAAGTTAAATGGGAGAAAATTCAGTGGGTCTTGTGAGTTAATTTGAGCAAACCAATAAAGAGTCTTTTAGCCAACCTGAACCGTTATGAGCCGAATTGATCTTAAACCACTAATTCATCAAATTAAACCTATATATAGACTTTATATATCCATATGAACTCGAGGGAATGACTCGGAACTCATTTCAAGGTCAAATGAAAAATATAACGGCTTAAAAGACAATTATGCCCTTAAAGTCGCAAAGGTTCTTATTGACTATTGAAATGAACTCCAAATCACTTCAAAATTCATACACATGATATTCAATACCATAGAAACTCAATGCAAAATACTAGACTTGAAAAGAACACAAAATGTTACATGAAATGATGAATCCTAACTAAGGTGACAAAAATGGGGTGTGACACCAAGAATCCTAATTTTTCTTTCTTTTCTTTATTTTATTTGATTATGTGGATGAATTGATTAATGATAGGCATGCTATCTTGATGTAATATTTGCTGATTTTTGAGTGAAAAGACTTTAATTTAGCCCAAATAAGCTAAGAGACCGATTAGGGTGACATGACATGGGTGCCTATAGGCTTTGCCTAAAACCTTCTCATGTTATAACTTAGCCTCTGAATCCCTAATTTCTTTGGTTTCCAAAAAGACTATTTTTGCCTTTTCTTTTTAAACATGGAGTCATTCAATTGTTTTCTTTAAAGCAAAATGGTTTTTAGGGTTTTCCTTGTTTTCTTTAAAAAATGAGGTGGCGACTCCTTTTCAAATCATTTTCAATCACGTGGGCCACTTTCCAAGGTTCATAGGCCGTGAGCGGTATGGTCTTCATGTTAAAAATAACAAATAAAAAATAAAAAATAAAAAGAGAGAACAAGAAAATAAAAAATATGATGGGCCTAGAACCAATTGAAAGATTGAACAAATGATTGGGCTTTAATACGAAGGGTTTAAACTATAGCGTGGCCTACTTTGAACCAATCAACCCACTCGGCATGTGGATTTGGATTTAACCATAGGAGTTGATTGGGGTAATAAACTTGAAGCCCAATGTCGTTTGAATTTAAGCCCTATTAGTGTGAGAATTATACATAAAATGTGTAATAGACCCAAGCCCAAAAAAATAAAAAAAAAAACGAAAAGAAAAAAAGAGTAAAAGAAAAAGGAAAAAAATTATGAATGGGTTTGGATCCACTTGAGAGTAGGATGTGTGCATTGTAAAGGGCTTAAGTTTAATAGATAATGGATTTTATTGACCAATCACATGTAGGCTTTCTGATGAATTAGTGAACATGATGATTAGGGCCCATATGATGATGGGAAATGGCTTTAATTGGACATAGAAAATTATGAAATTGGGGCATGAACTCATTTGGACTTAAACTGGTTTTAGTGTGATTGAATCATTACCTTTAGGAGGAAAAGATGATTAAAATTGAATAGAGAATGTAGGGCATTGAAATGTCTGTTGTTGCTCAATACCTTTACCAACAAAAAACGTGAATCGTACTAAACTCACTCTAATTGAGTCTCTGTCTAAAATAGCCTTAGAGTCTAGGGTTATGGGCTAGGTTTGATAATTTGTTAGTGTATCCTTCATTTACTCTTTGATATTGCTCATTTCTGGTGTGTATTTAGATAATGAAATTCCACAAATGCCAAAACTCCCTTAATCCAAGAAGATAATTAATGAGGATCAAGAAAGGAAAGTGAAACCAATCAAAATTGAAACTATCTTAGTTGACTCAGGCATTGATGAGGATCCTAAAGAAATACGGATTGGATTGTTTCCACTTTGCCCAGACAAAAGCGGGTCCACCCCATAACTTTGTTGCAAGTATGAGGACTTATCAAGATATGTTGAGAATAGATACAAAGATTGCATCTTTGTTCTTCTAATGTCCAAATTTTGAACAATGGAAATCAAGATGAAAAGAATCCATCATTTCTGCTACCCTGCAAGAGAAAAAAAATGAAAAGAAAATCCCTTGCTAGCCCTTTGAGCTTGAATATTTCTTTCTAATACCCTTGCCAAGGATTACCTCCTATACTAGAGGCAAATGATGTAGATGGGAGTTGTTTAAATTAAGCAAAAGAAAGAAAAGAAAAAGAAGAGAAAAGAAAAGATAAACAAAAAAAAGAAAAAAGAAAAAGAAAAGATAAAATGATATAGAAATGAAATGAGGAGAGTTGAAAAGATGAAAAGGTTGAAAGGAAAAAAAATGAGACATCATTTGGAGAATGAGTAGTGAAGTAATCCTTGACTGATAGGAACCTGTGAAAATCAATTTTGAGCCTTTATTATCCTTTCTTTCATGAGCCTAGATCCTTGAGCCTGCATTACAGTCCACATGAAAGCCCTCTCAGATTAATTGAAATTGTTTAGATCAAAATGAACTGCATTTGGCTTGATCCCTTTTGGGTATGTAGGCAACTCGTAGGGGCGCAGCCACATCATTTGAAGTCCATGTGAAGGTACAATCGCATTATCTGTAGTCAATACAAGGGCATGAGCAGAGGAATTCATGTGCCTTTTGGGTACATAGGCAACCCGTAGAAGTGCAACCACATCATTTGAAGTTATATGAAGGAACAATCGCATTATCCAAAGTCCATGCAGGGGCACGACCTAGAAGGATTCACATATGATAGTTCAAGATGACAAGCTATGGAACTTCTTCGCAAGGTTGGGATAAGAAGGCCCACCAAGTTGAAAACCTAAAAAGGCAACCTAGGCAAAAGTTAAGGCATTAAAAAAAAATGAAAAATGGAAAAAAAAAAAAGATGAAAAGAAAAGAAAAGAAAAAAAAGAAAAAAAATGGAAGGAGAAGATGTGTAAGAAAAAAAAGGATGGGAAGAAAGAGAAAAAAGAAGACTGAGCTCTACAAATATCATAACTAGATGGAGAGGAAGGCGATCCTAATCTTCGATTCAAGGGGCAATGCCGTCAGAACCATTGTGCCTTAAAGTTGATGAACTCCCTTGATTATTATATCCGGAGCACAAAAGTTGACTAAAGATAGTGGCATTATTGATCCTATTTAATCAACTCAAAAAGGAAAAACTAGGGCAATAGCATGAATGGAATGAAATTAAATAGAGACACGTCTGGAATGAGGGAGGTCAATACTTGTCTTGTCGTTCTTGGTCTTGTCCAAATATTTTGTTTATTCGTGATTCTTGGTCTTGTTTAAGTCTCTGGTCACCCTTGTAGTGATTTCAAAGGGATAAGCAATGGGTATAAGTACACATGTCATCTATGTGTGGGTTTTATAGTTGGTATGCACGCTTTAAGTGGGCCTTTCAAAAGCAAGCTTTGTCTTTATCTCTTACATGTGTTGTGTCTTCTGAGTTCATTTGCTCCTAAGGTCTTCATCGGTACTTGGATATTAAATGCAAAATCCTAGCCATGGGAAAGAAACCACGACTTTATTCAATGCTGTGAAAATGTTTTAGTGAATGTGTTGAAGGTAAAGATGAGATAAATGAGGTGAATGAGTACATGCCCCGATAAGACTAATGACCATGTCCAAAATGAAAATGAAAAGAATGAATGAGAAAGAAATAAGTAACCCCACTGGCGAGGCTTTGATTTCGATTAGACTGCATGTAGAATGGGAATGGGTTCTGAGCAGTCTGTGCTTGAGTATTAGATATTGATTTTGAATTTGAAACCTCTTAGTGGATTTTTGTTGGGTCTGTTCCTTGAAAAGCATATTTCTTTGAGGTTAGAATGCTTTCTAAGCGTCTGGTAGGGACGAATTCCCTTGGTGGGTCCAAATACCCTAATTCGATGATAGCAGAGATGAATTTCTTGGTGGTTCCAAGTACCCTAATTCGACTTTTGTGGGGATGAATTCGCTTGATGGATCCGAGTACCCTTATTTGACTTTTATAGGAATGAATTCCCTTGATAATGGTCTAAGTACCCTGATTTCACTTTCACATAGATGAATTCCATTGCTGGGTCTGAGGACCCTTAATCGATTTTGGTATGGATAAATTCTCTTGACGGGTCTGAGTACCCTTGGTGATTTTCTTTAGGATGAATTCCCTTCATGGGAGTACCCTGATATGATTTTCTTTGGGATGAATTTCCTTAACGGGTCTGAGTACCCTGATCTGATTTTGGTAGAAATGAATTCCTTTGACGGGTTTAAGTACCCTGATTGATTTTAGTAGGGATGAATTCCCTTGATGGGTCCGAGCACCCTAATCTGATTTTTGTAGAGATAAATTCCCTTGACAGGCCCGAGTACCCTGATTCAATTTTGGTAGGGATGAATTCCTTGGGTCTAAGTATCCTTGGCGATTTTCTTTAGGTCTAGGTACCCAAATTCGATTTTGGATAGGAATGAATTCCCTTAATGAGTTTGAATACCTCATTCGATTTTTGAACCTTTGCATTGATGGGTAGAACCATGAACTTTCTGATTGGGATGCTTCAGGCCCAGTCATGTCTTAACAGGACATTTGTAACTAGAATTGCTGCGGGATTCTAGTATTTCGTGAAATTTGCTACAGGGTCTCACTTTGCCTTGATGGGGCAAAAACATGAATTATTTACTAGGATGCTTCAGAACCAGTCATGTCCTGACGGGACATTTGCATCTAGAATTGCTGCAGGGTTCTAGTATTTCGTGAGATTTGTTGTGGGGATCTCACTTTGCCCTGATGGGGCAAAAACATGAATTTTCTGATTGGGATGCTTTGGGACCAATCGTGTCCTGACGAGACATTTACAACTAGAATTGCTACGAGGTTCTAGTATTTCGTGAAATTTGTTGCAGGGATCTCACTTTGCCCTGATGGGACAAAAACATGAATTTTTTACTGGGATGTTTTGGGACCAGTCATGTCCTGAAGAAACATTTGAGAATAGAATTACTGCAGGATTCTAATATTTCTTGAGATTTTCTACAGGGATCTCAAAAACACATTTTTGATTAGGATGCTACGGACCAATCATGTCCTAACAGGACATTTGTACTTAGAATTGCTACGGGGTTCTGATGTTTTTAAGGATTTACTTCGGGGATCCCTCCTAATCTTGATTAAGCATTGATTTATTCAAACTACGTGAAGGTTTGATATCTTCCAAGTACGCAGGCAGCTAGATGCGTCTAGTACAACCCAATACATTGCATGATTGCACGAATGATTACATACATGACAATAGGATTTTAGTTGCATTTTTGGGATTTGCTGTGGGGATCCCACTTTGATCATTTCAAACTACGTAAAGGTCTGATCTCTGCAGAGTACGTAGGCAGTTGGATGCGTCTAGCACGACCCGATACATTGCATGATTGCATGTGATTTGCATGTGGACAAAATGTTCGTCTATGGAATTTCTTCCGAATCCTCTCCATGAAGTAGGAAGAATAAGAAAGAGGGGCAAATGTAGACACTCCATTTTATCCCTATATTTGATGGTGAGTTCTCGATGATGAGGTCCATGATGTTTATTGTCAACCTAGGTTTCTTTTCTGCAAGCAAAGCAAGCAATTAGGCTATGTGCAGATATATATATATATATATATATATATATATATATATAAAACCAATTGGGTAGAGTTCTCCCTATACAACCTTCTCAACCTTCTCACCATTCTCATTCATTTGGGCTCATTCCTTCTCAGTTGTGTTCATTATCTCCAACCAAAGCCTTCTTTATATAGGCTCACATTTACCTAACATTTGAAGTGGTGATGAATTCATCTCCCATTTACTAAGTGGTGTATCCACCATTTATCTCAAATGATTCATCCACCATTTATCTCAAATGATTCATCCACCATTTATCTCAAGTGATTCATCCACCATTACCAAGTGTTGTATCCACCATCTATCACAAGTGATTCATCCACCATTTATCTCAAGTGATAAAAATCTGATGCTATTTTGCTTCAAAATAACTGTTAACTTCACTTCTTATGACTGTCAACTTATGTCAGATTGACTGGTAACTTCACTATTTCAACAACTTCTTTTCTTTTTAAGTGAGAAACCCACTCCAAGAAGGGATAGAAGTGAGGAATGGTGGGGGAAATTAGGTAAATGGGAGATGTGCAGGATGGCAAAAATGAAAAAAGTGGGGAATGGTGGGGGAAATTAGGTAGGTGAATAAGCTTGCACTTTGATTCTTCCTTGTAAATAGCAAGAGCTTGGGAGAGTTCAAGGACACCAAAAAACATTAGAAGGTCAAGAAGGAATGCTGAAACTCTAAGAGAAAATAAAGAGAAAGAGAAACTTGGAGAGGAGAGTTCTTGTAAGGAAAATACTAAAAAAGAGAGAAGTTGCATTGAGAGAAAATAAAAGAGAGATGACTTGTGAGGAAAGGAAATAGTTTGCTTGGCTCAATTGAAGGGACACTACCAGATTGACAGTGGACCTGAGGGATGGTTTGAACACCAACCAATTGCATTTGCAAAAGGTATGAATTTATAATTTGATAGTAGAATTATATAAATTATATTTATTGTTTATTTGATTAATATGTTATTTGTGTGTGTTTTAAGTATTGCATGATATATGGGTGGTCCAAACTAAATTAAAATACTAAACATGGTCAATGAATACAAAATGAGGGTTGGTTTATTACCAGGCATTGTTGGGTGCCTAACACCTTCCCAACATGTACCCTAGCTCCGAACCTTTCTCTAGTTAATAAAATTGGTCCTGAGCCCTTCCAGGTGATGACTCTTAGCACTATCAGAACCAAAAGCAAATAAAATATAGGTAAAAACGAGTGCATAGTGAAAATCGATGTGCTCACAGTAAGAATTTGAAGATATTGAGTGTTGAATTGAAGTTTGAGAAGCTTGGGAATCTTATCAATGGCTTCCTGAAATTTAGAAAAAAATCATATCTTATGCATGTGATTTAATTTAGCCATGAAATTTTTACTGGACATAGAGAATAGTACGAAGAATATTGTAGTAAACTTTGGTGATTTAATTCCAAGTATGTTAGGAGAAACAATAAAAAAACAGAAATGAGGTTTTTCTCAATTTCGATCAATTTTGTTGATCCTAGCTCATATTTAGTAATTTTAATAAATACTAGATGATCTATAGCCACCAAATTCATGAAATTGGGTTGAGAAATGAGTTCGATAGAATTTTTCAAAGTTTTGAAAAATTCATGAAATTGAAACTGAAAAACAGAGTTTGAGGTTGAAGATGAATAGTACAGGCCGGTTTGACTCATTTGGCTCATTTTGACAGGTTCAGCCCATTTGACCCGATTTGGTCCATGTTAATCTGTTTGACCTGGTTCCACCCATTTTGACCAAGTTTGACCGATTTAACCCACTTTGACTAGTTTAGCCAGTTTAACCAATTTGACCCAGTTTGACTGGTTTAACCCAATTTAGTTCATTTGACTTGGTTTAACCTGATTTAACCATTAAATCGGTTTGACTCGTTTAACTAAATTTGAACCCTTTTTATTGTTGACCCAAATTGAACTGGTTTGATTCAGTTTCATCCCGAAATTTATCTCCAATATTTTTACAAAATTAATAATTCATTAGAAAGTTAAGATGTTGTTTGGATATCAAGAAAGTGATTTTTAAAGAAGGTCAACTTTTCCGTCTCAAATCCTATAACCAACTTTGAATGTATATAACATTTTCATTTTAAGTCCGATTAGGATGAAACTTGAACCGTAATGCTCCTGTTAAAGAGCACCACAATCTATTTTAATTTGGCCAGATTTCATGAGATTTGAAATTTTACCGCTATTTGCTAATAAATGACCATTCTGCCACTGTTTACCCAAAATGGTTCTAATGATCTCTGATTTTGGCGTAGTTTGGACCAAAATTTTCTTAGAACTACCCTATATTTAAAAAAAGGGTTTATAAGATGAAAGTTTCACTAAAGATTTGTATTTTTACATTATACCTATTTTACCCCTATGATAGAAGAATGATAAGATTGGGTGGAACCAAAATTGAGAGTTAAAATTCAATTAATATTTCCATGACTTGAAGTAATACCTTTAAATTCATAAAGGTAGGTGTGATTAAGAAAATTGATTTGTAAGTTGAATGTTATAAATTTTAGACTTGTTATTGAGAATTCGATGACAAATCAATTGAAGAAATTAGAGTCTTATATGATCATAATCATAATGATTGAAAGCAAAGAGTTGTCTAATGATGGAAATGAGAAATTTGTAGGTTGCAATATAAAATGATTTATTATTAAAAATCATAGTATTAGAAAGCAAAGGATTGCTTAACAATGCTGATAACAAGAATTTTCGTTATATCTTGTTATGAAATATAAACATTTGCAAAATAGATTAGCATGATTTATTATTCGAAATTGATTATGGCTAGTGATGATAGAAATAAATCAATGAACTGATTTATTATTTGAAATTCATTCTAACTTATGAATGTTGAAATAAATCAATTAGCTTATTTATTATTTGAAGCTTAAAGTGTCTTACGACTGTTAAAATAAATCAATGAACTGATTTATTATTTGAAGTTTATCGTGGCTTATGATGTTGAAATAAATCAATGAGATGATTTATTATTGTGAGATTATGTTTGAATTGTGACTGACGATGGGTAGACAGCCAGGATTGAGTCATCCCTATAGGTAGTGCACTATTATACAGTGTTAACATAAGGTTAATCAACTGTTTACATATCTGATTTATTATTTGAAGCTTAAAGTGACTTATGACTGTTGAAATAAATCAATAAACTGATTTATTATTTGAAGTTTATCGTGGCTTATGATGTTGAAATAAATCAATGAGATGATTTATTGTTGTGAGATTATGTTTGAATTGTGACTGACGATGGGTAGACATCCGGGATTGTGTCATCCCTATAGGTAGTGCACTATTATACAGTGTTGGCATGAGGTCAATCAACTATATACATATATGCATGAGGTATATGTGCTATGGTTGAATTCCGACGTACATTGAGTATGAGACACATGTATGTTGGATTGCAAATGAGTTTTTGCAGGTCACAATATGAGAAAGCTATGCAGGTATGAGAATTGAGATGAAGTTATTATATGCTTTTGTGTTATATCTTGAGGAAAGATGAATATGAAATAAATGTTGATTGATTATACAACTGTGCTTGTATTAAATACACAAGAAAATGAATTAGTCCTCACTAAGCCGTCATGCTTATAATGTTATTTTAAATAACATTTTAAGGTGAAAGTTAAATAAGTAGCTGGGAAGAATTTTTGTGGAGCTTGATCTTTACAAATAAAGTAAAGTTAATGTTTTGTAGAACTAATAAGGGTAACAGTTCATATGTATATGTAGTAACTCTGATGTATGAAATCCACAACTCCAAAAAGACCAATATAACTTAACCATAGTTTAAGTTTTATTTTGAGAACTAAACGATGATGATATCTAAATTGATAGCAGACATGTCTTTAAGTGATGTAACAATGCCATATCTATAGATCGGTGTACATCAATTTACAATGCAAAAGAAAAATCAATATCAATTTTTTACTCATGCTATCTTAGGTGTAACTGATCTCTCTTCGTTTGGGTTGGTAAGCTCAATTGTTGATACTATTTCTTGAGGAGTTTCCCTATTTAGACTCAAATTGCCTATATTCTGCAGGGAGTGTTCCTTGTTCTCCAAAAGCAACAAATTTGCTATCTACATTATTGGACAAGCTTAATGGATTTGGAGGACAGTTAGTATATAAGGAGGCTTCAACTTGCACTAGCCGTATGATCCACACCATCAACACCATTTCTATTTCGCATTTCACTTTTCCTAAAAGTGTGGGAATTGACGTCTTTTTTATCAAAGTATCTCATCATCACTACGATTTTTCTCCATAAAGAAGCTCTAGGATCGAAGTGTTTCAAGACATACCTATGATTGTAAATGAATGTAGAGGTAAATATGATGAGAGCTAAAGATGCAGCAACTGCAGCAATGAGGAATAGGCCCCAGAAGCTATCAAGACTGAGACTGTTTGAAGAAACTAAGGTGCTAGTCTCTGGACAATCACTTTGTTGCCCGAACCAAGCTTTCTCAATTTCAAACATTTTATCTCCTTCGGTCACTTTTAAGATTGCCCTTGAAACATCAGGTACCAGAGGAGAACCCCTTGGGAAGACCTGCAAATCAAAATATAAAATTCCTACTTGAAAATATATGCGTATGAGAATGAAACAAAGAGAGAGAAGAGAGAGAGAGAGAGATCAAGAGAGAGAACTTACAAAACCAAACCCATCAGTCTTATATACTGGTCCGACCATGGTATATTTTGAGCAATATCTTGCAAGAAAAAGCCTCATGTAAGGGGTTTCATCAAAAGCAGCAGCAATGCCACCATTTGCACTTCCCTTTGAGAAAGCTTCATCGCATCCTTCTCGAGTATTATATTGTATAAGGTTGGATTTGTCAAAGTTCATTCGTTGCAAAAGTCCATAAACAAAAGAGCCCTCTTCGTAGCCCACATTCTCCCCTCTCTTAATAAGCTCCTTCACATCAGTGACAGTTGGCTGGAGCTGTTCAACTGTCAACATAGAAGTCAAGCTAGCTGCGTAGCTTTGAGTTAGAATGAACACCACAAAAGCCCATATGATCACAACGAACCTTGCCAAGTTACTCAACATTCTCTCCTCTGTAATTAAGCGTAGCAAAAATACATCAATATAAATTCATATATATGACCTTTTGAAATATAATTTATTTAAGAAATATCTTGAAACTTATTTGAATGTGCATGATATAATGGCCAAGTTATGGAATTTCCATGCAGTCAAGGTTACAAGTTCACAATTTTACCACGAAAAACAGGCAAGCAAACAATACAAGTAGATATTTCGATCATGTTTTCCAAATGTAGCCATGGGATCCTTCTAGCATGGAAATTTCATACCTTCGGTCATGTTTGACGCATGAATTACGCATCTGAATCATTGCTAGAAAAGGGTTCATCACTATTTATCAATATTAAAGAGGTGAAGGAGAAATTACTATGTGCAAAAACCATGGTTGAAAATGAGAACCAAAACATCGTGCCAACTTGATGTGAGGGAGGACCCCTAAAATCTTCATTTATTCGGTGTTCAAGGAGCCAAATTACAAATCCTATAAAGACGAAAAAACAACCGCTTGTCACCCAGAGGTCCCAAGTCAAAGGCTTCAAGAAAACCCAAGCATTCTTCCGGTTGTTGCCTTTGATGGGCACAATCATTGAAACGCCAGATTCAGTGTATGGTAGTGTAAAATCAACATACACGGACCTGTTTGCTATAATAGTTATATCCCCCACCGCAGCATCATAGTTCTGTTCATAATAAACGAACAAAAATAAAACAAGAAATATGATCCATTGTTTCAATGTAAAAACTACAAAATTTCTGTTTCTTGGAAAACAAAAGTAGAAAATAGAGTATGTAATTAAACGTTGTTCAATGGTGTTTGCACTAAAGTTATGTATAAACATAATTTTAATGATTGATTACTCAATAGCCTCTTTGCTTACTTGAGAGCAAGTTCCCAAAATTTTATATATATATATATATATAGTGATATATATGAAAAACATTCCCCCATGTTGGAAAAGTTTTTCTTTCTATGTAATGTCAGTAACATGAGCTATAACTGACCTGAAGATATACTTGATAGACTAGGTCATTGTAACTACTAGCTTTCTGGCCATCAGGCTTCTGAAAGGGAATGAAGTCGTAAGGAACAGCATAAGGTAATGCTTCCACCTACAGCCTTGAAGACATCTATGCAGTACCCAGTGACAGTGGTAGCGTTAGTGATAGGATCTTGTGTCACTTTTACAAATTCAGGATGAATTTGTCATCCAGGATGAAGATGGAGGCACTGTCATACTGAATCCCCAGAAGCTCCTGAGAGAGTCTCTCCCTCTCACTCTCATCATGATCAAAAGGAAGCAGGAGGCCGTCCATACACAGGCCTGTAAGGCGGTAGAAGTCATATGGGGTCAGGGTCAGCTCCCGGCCTGCAATGTGGAAGGTATGGGTGGTGTCCCACCATCTCTCAGCCATGCAGTGAACAAAAGCCCGGTCGCTATCATCCACCAGTCCAAAGATCACCGTCCCGAAATCCGACGCCAGTAATCAGGGCCTTCGTCTCCGCTGTGAGGTGAGCCCACCATGCCTTCGCATTCACCACACCCTCGCGGGTAACTGGCAGCTTGAGCAACTGTTGCACAAAGTGAAACCAGGTAAGCACAGCCCAGGTATGTATGTTTGTAGCGGAATGAAAGAAAAATTCCAAAAAAAAAAAAAAAACAAAAAAAGAAGGAAAAGATTAGCCATGCGCGTACGTACACGCCTCAAGCACGTACGTGCACCAGGCAGGCACGTACGTACCTATGGCCATTTTTTTTTGTCACCCCGTCATACCCACACGAATCCGTAAGATTCCAACCCCCCACACCCATTTCAAACCTTGGTAGGGCATGAATATGTCTTATTGCGCGATTAATTGAAGGAAAATGGGTTAAGTTCAGATAAAGGCATGTACATACGTATAGGATGCACGTACACGCATTTGGCACGTATGTATATGCTTTTAGCCAGATTTTCATTTCTACCTCCGTGCGTGTGACATCCCATCAAAGTTCCCAGGTTTTGACCTCCCTCACATTTGTTTTTGTGGTAAGGAAACACAAAATCAAAGTTTCTTTCCAATAACCGAGAAATGAAAAGAGAAGTTGCGAAATTAATCACTTACTCGGCCTAGCGGGGCAAGATGGGAGGCGTGCTCGGTAAGACGAAGGAGAATGCAGCCCTCACTGCGTCGAAGACGAGGTTAGGGGACGCCACCTCTGAATCGCAGGCCTCCCTAGCTCGTCGAGGTCCCTCGCCGGTGCGGCACCTGATGTGCTAGCCTTCGCCGATGTGCGCTGTCGTTTGGGCGCCATGAGTACACACGAGCGCGAAGTGAGGTCAAGGAGAAACGGAGTGGGAGATGGGGGTGGGAGACGTAAGGTTTCTTGGGTTGTAGGAATGTACGTGAAGGTTATAGGAGGTGGGTGTAAGGTTATAGGCGTTTTCGCGCCTTTTAAGCTTCCCCATAACCGTACATAGAAAATGACGGCGTTTGGAGATTCTTTTTAAATGCCTGAAAACCAAATGCACGTACGTGCATATGGTCTGATCGTATGAACACGACCAATGCACGTGCGATCGTGGGATTTCAATTGTGGGTTTATTCGCTGTTTAACCCGGTTCAGCGGTTCTGATTTTGGTTAGTCAACCAATCCAAGCTCATTTCTAGGTCTTTTAATTTTGTTCGTTGTACGAGCAAAATCAAAAGAAGGGGCAAACTATTAACACCCCATTTCGTACCACTTGACATCGCAAGCCACTTTTTAAGACCCAATGATAAAGGGCAGTAGCCAACGGACCATCGCAAGCACGCCCGGAGGACTTACGGAGACATAGTAGGCCTTTGGCCTTTGTTTAATACCCCATGCATGTACGTGCATGGTCTATGCATGTACATGTATATCCCATGCACGTACGATCATGACCCTCTTTTTGAATTCCATTGTTTTCCCCCCGAATTGCTTCTTACCTTATGTAGCTCCTACGCTGACAACTGCTCAGTGGCGGTTGGGAAACCCTAGAAACCCTCGAATTGAACCCTAATCCCTGTCTATAAATACCCTGCTTTCGTTCAAGAATGGGATCTGAACTTTGGCTATCAAACGACCACCCTGAAAAACCCAAGAGTTGGCGACTGTGTCTACGAGAAGTCCGAAAAGCAGAACTGACGAAGGAACTACTGCTGCCCGCACCTGAAGGTAGTGGTTCTTAGTTCTCAATTTCATTTCCCTTCAATGGTTTGATACGACTATTTACGATATCGCATGAAATGTTTATAATATCGGTCTTGTGCATCTTCTCATTCAATGCCTGAATGTATGACTCATTTAGATTTAACCTGACAATTAATTCATTTCTGCACTTGTAGATCTGAAATAGGTTCCCAGCATTTTTTCTGCATATGATATATCTGGACATTTAGATCTAGATTGTTTTTATTGCTTTTAAAAGCATGTTTAGATGGTTTCTGTACCCATCCTGATCATTCGTAGCGTCACACAAGCATGATAGTTGCACAATAGGCTTAGATTTGTATTTTTTCATTGATTGCATAAGTTCTGCTTAGGATATGCACGTACGTGCCTCGTACATGCACGTACGTGCTTCCCAGATGCACGTACGTGCATGACACCATTCCTTTTCAGATTAACCCCCCCTCCTTTTTCTCTTTTACAGGCAGTACAGGCAGTGTAAGTTTTCTGATTAGCTTCCATGTCCTTTCTCTTGTATATATGTATATGCTCAAATATCTTTCTTTAAATCCTTCTTTATTTTGCATCATTGCATACCATTAATTGATTTTACATAATTACCTGTATAGTGGTTGAGTTTGATTAAGTCTTTTCTTTAATTAAAGCCAATAAATGTATGTGGGGGCTGGATTTTAGCTGAGCATAGACGGGTGCCTAACACCTTCCCATCTATGTACCCTAGCTCCAAACCTTGATTCTTTTGGTAATGACGAGTTGGGCCCTTGTTAGGGGTCAATCGGTTCTTAAGGTCAAAATCGGGTGGCGACTCCCTCTCCGCCCTAATCATCCGTGGTTAGTGGCGTACTCCCGAGTCGACGTGGTGAAAGGACACGGCGCTCACACGCATGAATGATTTTTTCACATATCCTATGTAAAATATATATCTAAGAATGCAAAGAAACTCATGGTGCACTTAAAAACATTCTAGAAAGCACCTATGCACAACCTCACCCTTTAAGGCCGATAATTATCCTTTAAGGCCTTGTTTGGTACATTGGATATAGGGCTTGGATTGGATAGGATTAGGCGGGATATGCTCTCCTGCTGGATAATTATACCCTTGCCTATCCTTGCTTATCCCATCCCTTTTGTTTGGTAGATGTAAGGATATAATGCAGGAGATAATTATGCCATCTAATCCAGTGTTTGGTATGTTATATTGTTACCTTGGATAATGAACATTTTTTTTAATTCCAAAAATACCCTTAATCACTTTCAAAAGCATTCAAAGCCCATCAAAACCAACAAATTATTACCACTTCAGCTCCAATCAAACCCTTTAAATAAAGTCCCACTTTGATTCAAACTCAAACAAAAAAAGAAAAGAAAAAAAGAAAAAACCTTTGAAGACAAGTTATAAAGTCCCACTACCATTGAGAAATGCTTCCCAACTAACTTCTGAAGACAAGTTATTACCTCACAAACAAAAGTTTACAAAAGTTATTACCTCACGAAAAAAAAAATACAAGAATCAACCAAAAAGCACTAAAATAAAAAACAAAAAAAAATTTCAATAACAACAAAAGCAAATACCCCTCTAAAAACCAGACAACCCAAAGAAAAATCCCACCCACCCACACACATAATGAGTAGAGCTCAAACTTCGTTCCCTCAAGTAATGAGTTCGAAGGGCAAGTGTCAGGTGCTTAAAAGAGAAAAAGGGGAGCGGAAGGGATAGCGTGATTAATGGTTCGGAAAAAGAATGAACCTCTATGGAAGACGATTTCTGCATCCATGGAAGAAGAAGATGGTTTCAACATCAAAAAAATTCATCAAAAAGAAAAAGAATAAGGAGAACAGGATCAGGATGGAAACAAAGTTGACTTTTGAAGATGAGCATGAACATTTGTGTGAATTAATCAACCGATTGCTGTTGAAAAAGAACACGAATTCTGCGTAAATGGAAGAAGAAAAAAACAATCGCTGTAGATGACAATCTGCTTCAATGGAGGAAGGAGAAGAAGATCGCCATGGAAGTGAAGGAAGACAATTGCTGTGGAAGCCCTCCATTCCGTTGTGTGGAATCATCGGGAATGATCGAGTAATTTGGGGAAAACAACCCGATGCTTCTATCCTGATGTTTTAAGTTGGAATATCTAATCCTAGGACAAAATAAACCCACCCTAACCATGGGTTTATTATATCCTCCAAGTGGAGGATATAAAAATCCCACGATAACTTATCCCATCCCTAATTGAGGTTACCAAACATGGGATTTTATATCCTAGGATAGAATTATCCTATCCAGCCCTATATCCGATGTACCAAATGAGGCCTGAAAGAATAATTATTTAGACACCCATGAAGATAAAGCTTTTATAGCAAGTGTCTTATACAAAAGATGCTTAAAATCATACATATAATTGAACCATGAAGAGAAAACGACCTAAATACATCAACTAATTTTCTAGGTAAACATACCCCTATACTAGAGACAGAAACTATCCTATCAACAGACAATTCACAATCCCTACTTCACTAGCATGCTTTTCACATCATATGAATCATATACACTCTAAAATATAGAGCATATATGATTCTTAACTCAATATTAAGCCATAATTATGCAGAGAATGGAGTAGAAGAAGAAAGAACCGTATAAGGATGTAAGGAAACTTACAACAAAACAAATGTCTTCGCTGCGTTCTTCTTTCTCTTTGGACTTAATTGCCTTCTAGTTCTTCTTTAAAGTTGCAGAAGAAAGCCTTTTCTAAGTGATATGGGTGTTTGTAAATTCATTCTCCCTAGCTCCATTATGAATATGAAGTGTCAAAAGTTCCTAATGCTGATGAATGAGCCCTTATTTATAACCAACCAACTATGTGAATCAATGGCTGAGATTAATTCACCATAAAACTAATCTAAGGCTATTATTAAATCCCCTAGATGTTGGACTACTCAAAATCACATCCCAATAGGTTTAAAACACTTTTGGAAGAAGGAAATTTGGAGTAAAAGAGTTCAAAACCGTCAAAACTACAATATAGGACAAACAAAAGCGGAGTCCTCGGGTGATTGGTTGGACCGGTTGGGCCAACCGGTCACCTGAGACAAAGCTCAGGTTTCCCAAATTTTGAGGATTTCGTGCTTAATTCGGACTCCTAACTTCAAATGGTCATATATTCTTCAAATTAACTCCGATTTGAGTGATTCAAAAGCCAAAATTTCAAGGATTCAATGTAAAATAAGTTTAGAATATTCTTGGACTAAAAATACTTGACCACAATCAAGTGGTTGGGTTTTCACAAGGCGGTTAATCAAAAAATGGTCAATTAGCCATATGGTTATATGGTAAATCAATCCAAAACCTATTCAATAATTAAATTGGCACTTCAATTAGACTCATTTCATCATTTTAAGATCAATGGAACAATCCGGAACGAGTTTTAGAGTCAATTGGAAAGTATACGAAGTAAAAGATGAAATTGCCCTTCAAGTTGCAAAAGTTCTAATTACCTATCCAAACCTATCTGGAATTGAACCAAATTTGACACACATATCTTAGATGATCCTAGAAACTAAATTCAATTGATGGGACTCAACAATGAGACAAAAATATGCATGCAATGATGTCCTATTCTCATAAGTTTAAAATGGCAAAAATGTCTTTCAAAGTTTAGGGACTCCTAAATGCTTCAAGAACTCATGAAATGAGTTCATGAACTCTTAGGGATGAAAATGGGGTGTCTACAGTGGGTCACTACTTACATATCCTAGGTAATGTTCATAGTCCTAAAGACACCATTACTCATGCATTTAATTCTCTTACTCTTTCGTATCTCTTTTATTTCTGTATTTTGAAATATGTGGGGGATTGTTGTATATAGTAGGTATTTCAAAATACTTAGATTGTTCTTGTGTTTATTATTGTTGGCCCAAAACACCTTGTCCCACATTGGAAATCTATAAAGCCATGTCTTGCGTTTATATACCTTTATACTTTTTATGTTTGGTTTACATGTGGTAGAGTTTAAGGAGGTCCATGTGCGCACGAGCCGAAACCCAATTGATCAATTTGTGGGACAGGGATCCGAAAATTGACTTAGTCGGGCACGACGCAGGCGTGCGACGTGCGCGCAGGGGGGGTGCAAATCCCAGATATTTGGCTTCGCGTGTGTGCACAGGTCTGGCCATTTTTTATCATTTTGGTTATTGGGCCTTTGGGCTTCTGGGTCGGACCAAGCCCAACACTCTTCTAGTCCACTTATTTGATCTGACCGTTTGCATTCAAATCAAAAATGTATTTTGATTAATTCCCCTGATTTATTTTTTACTGTTGGTAGATTAAATATTTTTAACTGTTGCAGATTTAAATTCTGCATATTCCCATGTTTTTGTCCAAATTCATTTGTGGCTGTTTCAATATTTATTTCGTAAATAAATATTTTATTTAATTCTTTGCAGCAATTTCTCTCTCTAAACACTATTTAAAGAGGTCCTTCCACTCTTTCCAAAACATATCAATAACTACTGTTCTCTCCTTCTCTCTCTATATTTCTTTTCAAGTATTTCGGGTTCTTATTTTCAATTTTGCTAGTTCTAAGTATTCTAGCATTGCGAGTGCACGCTTGCGGGACGTGCGACTGTTGTACCTTGGAGAGTAGGCCGCCACTGTCCATCTGCACCGAGCGATTTGTTCCATGGGGCACGATCTACCTTTAAGGGTAGTGTTCTCACACGCTTCAGTCTGATAAGTTTCTATTTTTTTGTAGCTTCCATATTTTATTTCCTACACATTCCATGAACTGGTTTATTTTGATTTGTACTTATATGTTTCAATGTTTTTATTTTTGTTTTCTTTTAGTTTCCCTTCAAGCGTTTCCTGCTTCGCATAAAATTCATACAGCTCATATTTTTGTTTCCATCCAGTTACCTATATAGGAAATATGGTTCAAGTATATGCAAAGGACTTTGATGATCTCATTAAGAATTTAAAATTTTGGAGGAATTACAGATTGGTTTGGCTATGAGCAAATGATTACAGTTCAATACAAATTACTACTAATTTCTTAATAAATGACTACTAATTGTAATTATTTGCCATAGCAAGACCAATCTTTAATTTTGAGGTTTGAAAATTAGGGGAGTTCATGGTTTTGGTTTAAACCGAAAACCAAACCGAACCAAATCAAACCGGTTGGTTTGGTTTGGCTTTTTTGTCATTAGGTTTGGTTTTGGTTCCAATTTTAGAAAACTGAATTAAATTGGTTTGGTTTTGGTTTTCATGTTTAAAAAACCAAACTAAACCGAAAAAACTGAAAAGTATATATAATTTTATATATTACATATTAAACTTAGTTTGTAAATTTTCTATTCTAATAAGGAAAGAATAGGTAATAGATTCAAAATAAACTTAGTTTGTAAATTTTCTATTCTAATAAGGGCAGAATAGATAATAGATTCAAAATAGCAGTACACTACTGGAAGAAAGACGTTTGGAATGGGCTTGTTTTTGTAGATTTTAACTTTCTTATTGTTTTTCCTTTATTAGATTGGCATGTATTAAACTAGCTATTAATGTTGTGTGATATATTGGCACATATTAGATTGGAGATTTGAATTTGGATTGACATAAGTCAATACTTTTCCATTTTGATATAATGTTTAATGTTTTTTTTAGTTGCTAATGTAATGATTTTATTATAAATATTTTTATTTGGAGTTTGGCTTGTCATTTTTTCAATTTTCAATTATTTGTTGCTACTTGATGGGATGAAACCAAAACTGAACCGAACCAAACCGAAATTTTATGGTTTGGTTTTTTTATAGTATGGTTTGGTTTTGGTTTGGGAAAAAAAAACCGAAGTATAATAGTTTGGTTTGAAATCTACCCTAAAACTAAACCAAACTGAACCACGAACACCCCTACTGAAAATCTATTGAATCAGTTGCAGAAAATATAAAATCCCTGTACACCATCGGCTAGGCCCACAAATATTGAATCAATAAGTTTTGAAAGCCTCTATTGGCACCAAAAAACTTGCTTTTCATCCCCCACTTATTTTATGTTTTAAGATTTTATGAAAAATATATAAGATTTTCATAAAAATTGATCGCACTGTCTATTAGAAAACATCATTTTGAATAACTTTTTAGAAAAAAGTTTTTTCAAAATCTATCGTTTAGATAGACTTTTTAGTCATTTATGGAGCGAATACTATAAAATGACAAATAAGTATACTTAAATGATAGATTTTTGAAAAAATTTCTTCTAAAAGGTTGTTCAAAATGATGTTTTCTAAATAGAAAATGTGATTAGTTTTTATTAAAACCTTCTATATTTTTCATAAAACCTAAAAATGTAAAATAAGTGGGGGATAAAGAGCAAGTCTTTGGGTGCCAATAAAGGCCCCATAAGTTTTTAGCAGGCCCCGCCAGTAGGAAGCAATGGATGCCTTTGACCATGGGCTGGGCTATGCCTTTGACCCATTTTCCAACTGTATAAAACTCAAGGGGTACTCCCAACTTCGTCCCAACAGGCCAACAGCATTAACCCATTCAAGTAGCCAACACCCAACCAAACTCCTCCCAATAGAACATAAATTGCCAATTTTCTTTGGGGTCTGACAGAACCATGTGATTGGACTCAAGACACAAGCTTTGGATGGGCCCAACTATATCTAAACTCGGAGCTTGAGCTGTCAACAAGCTGCTGGGTAGTTTCAAAATGGAGAAAGGAGTGGAGTGGGAAAGCATGCGAACAGGAACCAAAGGCAGAAGCATGTCTTATCAAGCATCAAACCCAGATGCCATGTCGGCTTAAGATGGGCCTATTTTAGAGATTCTCAATGCCAACAGCCTTCATTACCTATTGAATTTTATCGGAAATTTATAGGCTCTTTCAACAAACTATTTCCACATAGGCCCACCCCAATTAACCACACTATAGGCCCAACACTTAAAATTACCAAAATAGCCTTGACTCCAGTGTATTTGATGATGTGAAATTGTTTGTTACTATTCTGATATGTACGAACAATATCAAATACGTATCAGGAAGTATCCTAGGCATATTGGTATCCGATACAGATTCGTTGGGGGGGGTTTTGAAGTATCCATGCTTCATAGTTGATTTCTTTTTCCCATCCTTATGGGGAGATGAATAAAATGGAAAAAATGTTCAAAGTATCACTAGGTGAGATGAAAACAAGTTTGCTTTCCTGAGCTGGGCTTTTGGTTAATACATTTAGTAAGGGTCTTTTTGGATAGTGGTTTGAAAGTTATGTCAGTATTTGGAGGATTCATTTTCATGAAGTATGGGGATACTAAGTATGGCATTATTCTTACAAAACATTTTCATCAAATAGCATCATGATAGTCTCAGATGATTTAAAGTCTCAGTTTTTGTCCAGGATTGAGGAATGTCTAGAAGGATAAATTTTGGATAGATCATTCTCATTCAGTCATTCTTGCCTTGGCTCTCCTTTGTTTCTTTGATAGGCATGTTTTTTTGGTCTGTCATTGGTTTCATAAAAAAAGTTGAATAATTTTATAAATGACTGCAAATTAATTGTCTTTGTTTTGATTCATGAGTGATCATCCAGTCTCTTTTTACATTGGATAAATTGTCAATAGAGAATTGAAGTTAGTAAACCTTGTTTGATCTTTGGCAGTTCGGAAACAGATTTAGAAGTAAAATCAAGTTTTCCTTTTGCATATTTTGGTTATTAAAGACTTCCCCTACCCGCCGGCCGCCCCCCCCCCAATGATTATTCAGGTGCCATGGATACAAGTAAGCAGATCGAGGTCACTGCTTTTGATGGTTAAGACTGCAACTTTTCTCATAGCTATTGGGATGGGAACGTAAGATCTCCACACTTAACTCCCTCATACCTTTTTAATGTTTCTTCTCTGATATTTTGTTAGCATACTAAAATCTTTTTGGTTCAGTTATAGTAGCTTGCCCTTGGTTTAATGGCTATATCAAAGCGCCGTAAGAAATAAAATAATGTTATTCATATTACCTTAGGACAAAACTGTATGGCTACTAACTAGTCTAGTAAAGTAAACGGTTTCGAGAAGAAAATGATTCTATTTGACTGCTGTGCATTGCTGGCATCAGGTAATGGAATAAAGAGGAATCTCTGAGTAACTGGCCAAGCCGCCAAAGTGGCTAAAGTGGCGATAAATTCTCTCAGTAAAATGGGTCCTATAGAAAGTCCATCTATTCCTAATCTAGGGCCACGAACAATTCTTCCATGATTTTCAAAGTAACCCAGAGACCACGAACAATTCTTCAAAGTCAAGCAGCCCCCTCCTTGTTATAATTATCGTCACATATGACTCTTCTGTCAACATCGACCAGTCTAGGGGTTGCCACTAAGCCGGTTTTCTCTCTACCAATAATTTTTAACATCAAGCGCTGCACTGTGCCAGGGGCCCATCAAGGCATCAATCTAGATTGTTCAAATGTTTAGGGACCAACAGTATCCTTCGTTATAAAAAAAGTTTAGGGACCAACAATATGAGGTTTTAAATTTCAACAGAGTTTTGGCATTCTTTATGATTTCAAACCATCGAAAAGATTTTCACATTTTAAAACTAAACTTCCTATGTGCTTTGGAACAAGGAAAATCCAAAATTTTGTGAATTTCTTTAAAATTGATCAATAAATTTGATGTTGAACCCAAAATTTATGTTGTCCTATTATGTTGCTTACTGTCCATTATCTTGTATATCCCTCCTTGTAAGCCAAGATTAGTTTAGACTTGTTTAGTACAAATGTCGTCAGCTTGGAATGGTCCTTCTTGTTCCCCTAAATCCACAAATAGCGGCGGAGGACCAAGTTGCTTGACCCCATGTATCTGTATTTGTCCCAATGGTATTGTTGAAGCTTGCTTGAGCATTAATAACTACCTTTGGTGTTCTATGTGCGCTCTTATGTGAACCAATACGTCCATTCCTACGTGAATCAATTCTTGCTATAAGTTTTTCCATATTTTATCATCTATAAAAATGAGTCTGACATATATATATATATATATATCTGAAAATGATCAGGTGCGGACCGTCCTGAATAGTCTACACATGATCGCATGGGTAGGAATCATGAAATCTATCCCAGATGATCTGCATTCGATCATCTCTCTCTATATATTTATAGATTTAGGCTCTGTATGGATTGAGAGAAATGGAGAGAAGAGAAGAGAAGAGAAAAGAAGAGAAGGGAAGAGAAGAGAAGAGAAGAGAAAGTAACTTTCTCTCCACCCTGTTTGGTTAGTTAGACCTCATTAATGAAGAGAAAAGGAGAGAAAGTAGTCAAAATTACGTTAATACCCTTTTTTATATATTAAACAGAAGTTATGTAGGGATATATTTGTCATTTTATAACTAACTTATTACTTTTCTCTCCCTTTCTCTCCAAATCTCTCCAATTTGGAGAGAAAGGTAAATGGGTCCATTTTCTCTCTATTTCTCTCCATTTCCTTTCTCTTCTCTCCTAAATTAACAATCCAAACAAGGGAAATGGGGAGAAAATCATTTTCTTTTCTCTTCTCTTCTCTCCGTTTCTCTCAATCCATACATAGCCTTAAGGTCAATAGAGATCCTTCCTCTTTATTCATACATTTGTTATTTTAAAAGTCTCTAGTAAATATGGGCCCCATTAGTAATGTAGGTCGAAGGTGTAAAATATTTCCAAAATATTGAGCTCATCAGCTCACAACATTTGGGTACCATTAACTTTTGGGGTTTAGTGGACTAAAATTTAAATAAATAAATAAAAACAACTGACAAAAAGGGTGATTTTCTCGTGTTGCAGACTCCTGCATCCCTGTTAGCTTTTAATGCTCTTGCAATACAGAGCCTTTCGGCTCTCTCTAGTGGTAGCCAGTCGGTTTTTGCCAAGAAACAAAATGCCAGTGCTCTCGTACTTGTTGCGAGCCAGGTAACGCATGATCGTCTTTGAGCTTGAAATTCCTCCTTTTAACAGTTCTAGGCACCACTTTTAACATAAATGGTAGTAGGAGATCTAAATTAAAAATCGGCCCAATATTGGACTATATTTTCATGACAGTTTACTTTATTGGCCTCCATGGAAAGCAATGAAAATGTTTTGGGGAAACATTTTCTTTATGATCATCCAGTTGAAAACTTTTCTTGAGCTATTTTTGGTATTAATGTGATTGTTGTGGCCTAATATCTTAGCATGCTGTTTAATAGAAAACTCTGCCAGTAATGGTAGCGGTTGTGGAGCAGCTTGGTGGTGCATTTGGTGAATCTGGTTTGCTGGTTCTTCCTTGCGTTGCAGCTCATTTGAACCAGGTTATTTGTATTTCTGCTCATCTTTCTCTTATTTTTAGCTTCACTGTATCTAACATATACAATTTTTGCAGATCATTATGGACTCCCTTCTTGTTAATTTCTGGCTTCGAAAGGATTATTCATCCGGCAACGCCAAATTAGCTTTGAGTCATGAAGAAGCAGTCCATGATAGTTAATGGACAACAATGCACTATAACATCTTTTATGTTAAAGTGATTGATAATCATTGCATCCCAGTTTTCCTGCACTGCATCACAAGTGCAAGTAGCAAGTGATTCGACTGATTGCATCTTCAAGATGGAATAGATTGATTAGAGTTGTGAACTGGGACCTCTGCCCCTCTTTTTAATTACATGGTGACCCATTTCTATTCTAAGTGTAACCTTAGACCATTATGTACTTCAAATAGCTAACATTTCATTTTGTATATCCGACGGGAAATTTTATGCTTCACTCAGGATATTTTATTGTGACATCTTTATTTTGCCTTTTTTGGGTTGTTAAGAGCATCTCGCCATGTGAGTTAAATTAGGTGTGTTATTGTTATTTTAGCACATGCTATAGTGCGGAATGCTATAATTTAGAACAAAGTGCTCCAATGATGCAAATAAACATAGTGTGTTATTTTTTGCCACAACTTCAACTCTTTTCACAGATTTAAGATCTCGTAAGATAGTGAATGAGGTATATCGTGGATCAAATGTAATGTTACTTGAGTGAGATGAATGAGTTAAAAAAAAAGGGTATGTTTTTTTTTTTTTTTTTTTGATTTTTGATTTTTTATATATAAGATTTCAATATTATTTTTGAAAATATTATATTTATTTATGGGCTGTTTGGTTATTAAGAAAATTTTGGAAGAAAAATAGTGGAAAAGAAATTGCTGGTGTGTTTGATTGTTGAAAAATGGAGGAAAAACTGACATGGCAAATATAGCAATAGCTCATCCTTGTGCCAAATATGGCACAAGGGTGCGCAATTACTATATTTAGTACATGTATTTAGCACACCATTGGAGCATTTCAACTTGTGCTAAATGCTATAATATAGCAATAGCACACCATATAGCTCACCCTTAGTGATGCTCTAATGGGGAATTGCCAAAGCTACAAGCTCTTTAATGAGGAAGTGCCGCACTATTTACATCATTCCAGATCAGTTCACTTAGCCTTGCATGAGGATTGGGGGGTACAGAGTTTGGCCGAAAGGAATTGTATGACCTTTCATTACAAGCCCATTGAGACCATGATTGCCCTCAAGGACCTGCACTTTGCACTGCCAGTTTCGGTGGTAGATGAGAAATCGACCATCTTGGATCAAGCCCCATGCTAGAGTCTATAACTGAGGCTCTAATTGAATGCCTTCAAAGACTGCTTCATTATTAAGTCCGAGAATTCGTGTCTAATAATTCGATCAACCATGGAATGGTTACTAATACGCACCCTCATCTCTCTGTAGGTCCTGGCTCCATCTCAACTGATTTTTATCCAGTCCTCAAGATGAAATCCCAGAAAATGATTTTAGCTCTAAAGAGGCTTGGTATCTAGCAAAAGATCAGCAAATTTGTTAGCTTGTTCAAGGCACAATGGTTTGCTAGAATTATAGGATAAAGTTGGACTCAACAAGGGTTTTGTCATGCCGGTACCACAAAGTTCCATGTTAGGTGAACAAAGACAAGTTGCCATGAGCCCATGAGATATGAGAATCAATCTATGGTTGGCTTGATGCCAATATGGCTTGGGCACGGCTATTGCAACCCCCCATTTTTATCACCCTACCCCTTTTCCTTTTGGTTTTTAAGATTTCATGAAAAATATAAAAGGTTTTTACAAAAATCAGTCTCTTGGTCCACTAGAAAATATCATTTTGAATAACTTTGCAAATGAAAGATTTTCCAAAATCTATCGTTTAGAGACTTTTTGGCAAAAAATGAAATAAATGTTATAAATGGCTAAAAAGTATATTTAAACGATAGATTTAGGAAAAACTTTTTTCTACAAAGTTATTCAAAATAATGTTTTCTAGTGGACATCACGGCTGCTTTTCATAAAAACCTTTTATATTTTGCATAAACCCTTAAAAACCTAAAGGATGAGGGTGGGGTGATAAGAATGAGGGGTTGCAATAGCTGTTCCCATATGGCTTTCAAGCCAAATTGGTACAATTGGGCCCATAATCTAATATATATATATATATATATATATATATATAAAATAGTGTTCACTACAATCATGTGGTAGCTTTTCACAATGTCACATGGCACCTTCTATATAAAGTTGTGTTTTAATTTTGGACAGTTGCACTTTTCATTCTTAAAAATTTGTGTCCTCACTTCCAGAAATTATAACTTTTCATTTTAATAACTACTTCTAATTTTTCATTTTAATAACTACTTCTACACGGTTTCACATCTAGATGGTTTTTGATTTCCAAACCAATGTAACCGTTCTCATTTTCAAATTCTCCACCAACATACTCTGCAATTCATCATCGCCACCCATGGCTCGAAAGAGGCTTTCTTTATTCCTAACCCATCATCCACGTGTTAAGCATAATGCGGCTGGGTATGTTCTATTAAATGAAGTAGCACCACTTCAGTGCAAATAATTAAATATCGAAAGAAGAGTTTAGGTGTGTTTCCATGCTTTCACGGTCTATTATATTCCCTATGCTCCGATGAATCTTTGCTTTACTTTTCCTTTTCTTTTTATTTTTTATTTCCTTTTCTTTTGATTGGAAATGCATTACTTATATGATTTTTGTTTAGTATTTTATCATATCTTTTTCATCTAAATTTAATTTTGAGACGTGTTTTAATTTTTTCATCACCCTATGTGTAGCACGGGTCTAACACTAGTACCCAATAAAAAAAAAACAAAAAAGAAAAGACAAAAAGAAGAAGCATGCCACGTGGCTGAAAAACGGCATATATCTTGACCAAAACACCCCCCGTCCGTGCTTTTGTGATATGGACAAATCTCGTTCACTCATTAGTGTCTCTATCCGTCCGTGCTTTTGTGATACGGACAAATCTCGTTCACTCATTAGTGTCTCTATCTTGCTCTCACTCTATAGTCCAATGTGATAAGAAGTGTTTTTCTCTTTTCTTTTACTTGGACAATTATAATTTTGACACATGTTTTAATTTTTCATCATTCCGTGCGTTGCACACGTCTAACACTAATACCAAAGAAGAAGAAAACAAAAAATGAAAAGACAGAAACGTCTAACACTAATACCAAAGAAGAAGAAAACAAAAAATGAAAAGACAGAAAGAAGAAGCATGCCACATGGCTGAAAAACCGCATATATCTTGACCAAAACACCCCCCGGCCATGCTTTTGTCACATGGACAAATTTCGTTCACTCATTGGTATCTCTATCTCTCTGTCTAGGCCTGCTTTCACCTGTAAAAAAGCTTACGAAATCTTCTTTGATGGGTTACCCGCACTATATCTATATACATATATAATATAGCTACGGAGTAAGCAAGAAGATACCAGCTGCATCGGCAAGGTTTCACACCAGAAAATCCAAGCACAAAACCTACTCTCAACCTTTTTCAGGTTCTCTCTCTTACTGGGTTGCTTTGAGTTCTTCTCATCTTATGTTGGTTTCCTGTATTTCACACAAACTTAGATTTCTGGGTTTTTCTTTTTCCTTCATTTTCTATGTCCAACTGTGGGGCTTCATGATGTTTGTCTGAGCTTGCATTATGAGTAGAAATGATGGGAATCCAGCTTGATCATTGTAAATTCTTCTTATATCACAGTGATTTCCCTGATAAGTTTGGACAGGCTTTGTGGGCAGGAACTACTTATTTCATTCTTCATTTTTGGTGCAAATCTCTTTGGTTTTTTTTTTTTTTTTTTTTTTTCTAAATGCAGATGAAATTTTGGGCTTAATTCCCATGGAAATGGGATCATTCCATTTGTGTTTTACATAGCATTTGTGATGTCCAATTTTTTATGCGCCGTGGCATTTGGAATGAGGGTGTTCTGTATTAAGTATGGGATCTTCATTTCAAGAAACAATTCAATGAGGGTCCGTTTGACCGTCCAAATGGAGGTTAAACAATTTTATATCCATCACCTTGAAATCTTGAATATGAAAAAAAAAAAAAAAAAACTAATAATAATAATAATAAATAAATAAATAAATCGAGAGAAAAATGGATATTATCATTGATGAGATTGGAAATTCAAAATAGTATAGTTTCATGAATTTCTAAAAATTAATCCTATAAGATCAATGACTCCAACTTTTTTTAAATAGTCTCATTCAAGGAGATGGATTTGTTTTTTTGTTTTTTTTTCTCTGGTTCAAAGGAGAGCCCACTGGACCCTTGGGCCACACAATGGGGTTAGCCAATCCCCTTCCCATAACCCCTTCCCCCAAACACACGCACCTGCAGAGGTTCAAAGCCTGAACCTCTGTGAATTTGTGAAAGGGGAGATGTGCCCATTTGGGTCTTAAATGAATGTGTTATTATCCTTTTTCTTTTAGACTCTTTTCTCATTCCTTTTTTTTTTTTAATTATTTTATTTTAATTATAAAAAATTTACTTCATTGCATATTGACTACGTTCCAAAGGATGAATTTATTCCTTAAAATGTAAGGAGAACATATTGGAGAGCTTCTCTATTCTATCAACTTGGGTTTGATTTTTTTGGGGAGTACTCCAAGAATTAATTCTTGAATGCACCAGGCCGATGTGGGGGAGTGCACCCTTAAGATCGCCCGAGGAAGGATTTAGTTGAGTTGCACGCAAACTGGCCCGGACACTTCACTGTCAAACCCGAAAGAACCAAAAAAAGAAAAAGAAAAAGGATGCATTTCCATGGGTGGTCCAAATGTGTCCTTTTAAAATTATTTTACCACTTGTTTTGTATATAAAATTTTAGTAAAATTCATCCATATAATTTCTATGTATTTTCGAGATGATAATATTTGTAATATATTGGATTCATTAACTCTTGTATAGTTCTTGACTTCTCTTATTGTAAATCCATGGTCCCAATGATAGCCTTTTTGTTTGAAGCCAATTAAGTCCAAAAATGCTATTTTTTCATACCCACAATTCAATCAATCATGTTGGTCTAGTTATATGTACCCTAAAAACAAGGAATAAGAAACCCAAACCAAAAAAAAAAAAAAAAAAAAAACTATTACAATGTTTTCAACATTTAGTGTAATTTTTGTACCTTTTCTAATAGAGGAAATTTGGGACTTTTTCAGGTATGTTAATGAAAATTACAATAGTCTTGTGGATTGGGATTCTGGCATGGGCATACCAGGCCATGTACCCTCCGCCTCCCAAAGTTTGTGGCTCCCCAGGTGGCCCGCCGGTTACAGCACCTAGAATAAAGCTCAGGGATGGAAGGCATTTGGCCTACAAGGAGCATGGTGCCCCAAAAGAAATTGCCAAATATAAAATTATCTTTGTGCATGGCTTTAGTGGAAACAGACATTATGCGTCTACTCTATATCCGGTACTTGATTGAAAGTTTCATCATTTTGATTGCATTTCCTTGTTTTGTTAGTGTTATTAGTGTTTATTTGTCTGAAGGATGATTGATTGACTTAATAGTGATTGATTCTTTAGGAAATGGTTGAAGAACTAGGGTTGTACTTGGTTTCCTTTGATAAACCAGGTTACGCAGAAAGTGATCCACATCCAAAGCGAACAGTGAAGAGTTTGGCTTTGGATATAGAAGAGCTTGCTGATCAGTTGGGACTTGGGTCCAAGTTCTATGTGATTGGATTTTCTATGGGAGGCCAGGCAATATGGGGCTGCCTCAAGTACATTCCTAATCGGTAAGACGTGGCCACTAGATAACCCTTGTGACAGGGTAGTTATCTGTGGGGTCAGGAGTGATTCAAACTTCAGCATTCATTCACTAACAAGTTAAATTGGATGGAAAATTTTCTAGAGAGAAATTGAGTGGGAGAAACAGCAATGCATCTTAGGAAATTGAGTGAAATAATGAACTAAAATTGTGTCTCGATTCAAAAGTCAGTACGATTTGGGATTTTCCTTGTGAACAATTTGATAACTATTTGATTTTAAGTTTTTAGTTTCCGAATGAGGTGCTTTTATTCATTTTATCTTAATATCAATCTCCAGCATATCTCTGGATGAGGTGCTTTTCTTCACTTTTCTCTTAATAATATCTCCACTATATCTTTCTTTCTCAAGTTGGATATTTGGATGCTGACAGGCTAGCGGGAGCAGCATTAGTTGCTCCAGTTGTCAACTACTGGTGGCCCAGCTTTCCTGCAAATTTATCTAAAGAAGCCTACCTCCAACAACCCCCACAGGACCAATGGGCGCTTCGGGTTGCTCACTATATGCCATGGCTTACCTACTGGTGGAACACTCAGAAGTGGTTTGGTGTTTCCAGTGCTATAGCCAATAATCCTCAGATTTTCTCTCGCCAAGATAGAGAACTTGTTTTCAAGTTTCCGGTGGCACAAGAGCACAAGGTACTTATTTTCCTGTGTTGTATTAAGAAAAAAAGAATTTCGCTTTCTCTCTTTCTCTCTCTGGGTGAGGGAATAAGAATCTTATTAGAGTGGTTATTTTCATCCTATTCTTCAATATTCAATCTAGAGGGCTTTAATCTTAAGATTGAGTATGCCTGCATGGTATAAGCTTTGGGTCATACTTGTAGTAGTAGTAGCTGTAGTTCTGCTGAAACACATCCTGTCTTTTCAATCATGCATGCAAGTTGTTTTCTGTTTGAAAAATGTGTTCCATTAAGGATTTATTTATTTAGTTTTTAGAGGAACCTCTGCAATAGGAGGAAAATTTTATTGATGAAAAAGAAAAGCTGACAACAATACACAGAGCGACATAAGAACCTTAACCCCTCAGAATGAAATATGCAAGCTAAGAGGCTTCCATAAAATTTAGCTCTAAACAAAAGATACACAAGAGAAACAAAAAAGCCATAACTGTCTAATGTAGGACAGACCTGGCTGTTCTAGACAAATTGTTGCTTTAATCTCCTGTGGGAAAAGCAGGGGAAAAAGATTTCTACATCTTCAGAGTGATTTTTGTGACGTAGAGTGTCCTCTACACGGAGTTTAGAAATGTCTCGGTTAAAAAATTCTTATAATAAAATAATCCAATGATTTCCATTTTATGGATATTTTGTGAATGATTCAGAGTTTATCACTTGTTATTTTTGCCTCAGTCAATGGCAAGGCAGCAAGGAGAATATGAGTCCCTCCATCGTGAGTTGATGGTGGCATTTGGGAGTTGGGAATTCGATCCTATGGATCTCGAGAACCCTTTCCCTAACAATGAAGGCTCTGTTCACCTATGGCATGGTGATGAAGATGCGCTCGTGCCTGTTTTGCTGCAACGATATATGGCTTTGAAGCTTCCATGGATTGACTACCATGAAGTACCAGGTGCTGGACACTTGTTTCCATATGCTGATGGAATGACTGAAACCATCCTCAAGTCGCTTCTGCTTGGAGAGAAGTAGCCCACTCTTGAAGCAAGTGGCGTGGCAGTATTCTTTTTTCCGGTTGTGTGTTTACCTGTTATCCCTATGTCTCTTCTATTCTTTCGGGATTTTTGTTATCTTGGAGGTATTTTCTATAATATTTTACAAAATTCTGCAACAGCAATGGTAACTTTTGTAGTGTAAGGTCTCACCCCCAACACCAATATGAGCCAAATTTGTCATCTGTGAACTAAAATGACGGAAGGAGTATGATTTATGACATTGTTATAAGAGTTTCATGTTAAATTTTGTTCTTGGACTTCTTAAAATCAGAATTCTAGCTTAATAAGGTCAACCTACATGGTTAAAATTGTAAGCAAAATGAAGGTACTAATGCCAAAAATGCAATTGAAAAGAGTAGAAGGAAAGTTGAAGGTAAGAAAAACATCAGAGACAACATTTTATGGGAAACCTTCCACACAATTTTTGAAAGGCAGGGGAAAAAGATTTGTAGGTGCCATAAGACATTGGGGAAACTGATATGCATGCAAGTGAAAAGCACAAAAGGAAACGTCAAGGGAAGCACATGGAGGGCCATTTCGAAGGAAAATATGAAATGGGTTGCTTTGCAAAATTGGAAAAGGATGTTGGATGATGTACCCACAAACCAGGGTTAATTCAAGTATTTGCCAGACTCTGTATATGCCTTCTTCACTTGCTTGCTTGTCCAACAAAAAGAGGGAAAAAAAAGAGAGTACTTTCTGTTGTATATAGTAGGTATTTTAAAATACTTAGATTGTTCTTGTGTTTATTGTTGTTGGCTCAAAACACCTTGGTCCCATATTGGAAATCTATAAAGTCTTGTCTTGTGTTTATATACCTTTATACTATTTATGTTTGGTTAACATGTGGTAGAGTTTAAGGAGGCCCACGTGCTTACAAGCCGAAGCCCAATTAATCAATTTGCGGGACAGGGTCGAGCACGACGCAGGGGGGGTGCAAATCCTAGATATTTGGCTTCGTAGGTCTGGCCACTTTTTTTTATCATTTTGGTTATGGGGGCTGTTTGCATTCAAATCAGAATTTATTTTTGATTGTTGGCAAATTAAATATTTTTTAGTGTTGCAAATTTAAATTTTGCATATTCCCATGTTTCTGTCCAAATTCATTTGTGGCTATTTCAATATTTATTTCATAAATAAATATTTTATTTTATTCTTTGCAGTAATTTCTCCTTCTAAACACTATATAAAGAAGTCCTTCCACCCTTTCCAAAACACACCAACAACTACTACTCTCTCCTTCTCTCTATATATTTCTTTTCAAGTTTTTCGGGTTCTTATTTTTAGTTCTACAGTTCTAAGTGTTCTAGTTCTGCAATTCTTGTTCCACGAAGGAGTGATCTGAGTTATTCACATCTCTCTAGCATTGCGAGTGCACGCTTGTGGGAGGTGCGACTATTGTGTTAGACCTAAGGTTTTCAACCAATGGCATATCCGAGATTTTGATGATAACAAAAGATCGATGTTAGTTCTAATAGTTTAATTGTCAAGAACATGATCAAAGCTAGGAAATCAAGATCAAATCGTTTCAAGCATAAGCTTAAGGATCAAATAACTCAGTCGCATGCACTCAATAGCTCAACCAAGCCATGTAACTCAAGGCTCGTGTCTAAAACATCAAAGACAATCAAGCTTGATGTGATAAGAGCATATAAAGCTAGCAATGGATCTACAAACACCTCAAGCCATACATTCATCGTTAATAAAGACTCATTTAAGCTACAAGTGAGGATTTAGGATTCAAATTGTACATAATTGCTCATGACTTTGCTCTATTGACCTAGAAGGACCTTAGGACCTTAAATTGAAGTGAATTATCATTTAAAGTAGGCCTAAGTCAATATTTTTGGAGCCAAGTGATGAAAACATGTGAAATATAGGCTAAACCTTGTTTTTTCAAGGTTTAGTCGACTACATCAAGGATGTAGTCGACTATATCATAAGAAATAGGCTGATTTTGACTACTGATATATGTAGTCAACTATATGATCCCATATAGTTGACTTAATCATGTTGATTTGCCATATTTTTCACTACTGATATTTGTAGTCGACTACATGAAACCTTATAGTCGACTATAACACTCGAATGGGCTATAACGGCTAGTTTTTTGAAAGTCAAATGGTGCATTTATTGCCACCAAATAGCTCTTTCCCGGCATTTAATGCTTACAACGGCCATAATAGGCCAAATGGGTATATATACTAGCATTCTAACTCATTTATGAGTATCCATACAAGTGCAATCAATTCTCATCCTTAGTAAAGAGCTTTCAAGCCCTAATTCTTAAAGAACATTCAATTGAGCAATTATTAGGAGATTGTTGAGCTTTCAAGTGTTGTATTTACTTCAAGAGAGTTTGTTTACAACAAATCTATTCCAATTTCAAGTGTTGTAAAGGTTGTGTGAACCTTAGTGAGACAAGAGAGTTTTGTTTTGGAGAGAGCTTCTCTTTGTAAAAAGTTTGATCTCCACCCTTGAAGGAGGTTGTCATAGTGGATTGTGGAATCCTCAAGCGGTGCTCTTGAGGCGAGGACGCAAGCGGGAAGGCCGAACCTCGTTAATATCTTGTGTTTGCATTCTCTAACTCCTTCTTATTATTGCTTATTGTTGAATTTCCTCTTATTTGCAATAATTTGAATTTTAGTCTGTCACAATTATTTTAATTTTCTATAAACCCTATTCACCCCCCCTCTAGGGTTTTACACTGGGGATAACAATTGGTATTAGAGCCTAATCTCTTGTATTTGACATATTGGCCTTACGAGGAACGATATGGCCAACTATAGTGATAATGGATTTACTGAAGGACAATTGTCCAATAGACCATCTCTTTTTAATGGAGATGCTTCTCTATATAATTTTTGGAAAATTAGAATCCAAATCTTTATTCAATCCACTAGCTATGAGCTATGGAATATTACCTTCTAAGGGTCCTTTGATCCCTACTAAAGTGGTAGATGGAGTAACACTCCCTAAAGTACCACAAGAATACACTAGTGCTAATCACAAGTCTCTTGAGCTCAACTATAAAGCCATAGGCTTACTATATTGTTCTCTTACTAATGATGAATTTAACAAAATCTCTAGGTGCACTAGTACCAAAGAGATTTGGGATACTTTAGAGGTCACCTATGAAGGAACCTCTCAAGTGAAAGAGGCAAAGATTAATATGCTTGTTTGTGAATCTGAATTATTCAAAATGAAGAAGGATGAATCAATTAGAGATATGTTTGGGCTCGTTTTAATGCTATCATAAATCCTTTGAATTCTCTTGGTAAAATTTATACTAACTCCAAATTGGTGAGAAAAATTCTTAGGAGCTTGCCTAAGGAATAGGATACATTCACAACAGCCGTGTTTTAATCAAAGGAACTTGGCTCAATGACTCTTAGTGACCTTAATGGAAATCTAGTCACTCAAGAATTTGTATTCAAAGCACGTGAAGTTAGTGAAAGCAAGCCTTCTAAGAGCTTGGCTCTTAAGGCCTCACAAGATAAAGAAGAATCACCAAATGAAGAATGTGAGAATGAAGAAGATGAAGATATTGCTTTCATATCTCATAAACTCAAGAAGTTCTTCTCAAGAAGAAACCAAGGAAGGAGATTCAACAAGGGTGATTCATCCAAAAGAATTCCAAGTATTGGAGAGAACTCAAATAGAGATTCTCAAGTATGCTTTGAATGCAAGAAGCCCGGACACATCAAGATGCATTGCCCTCAACTCAACAATAACCACAACAAGACGAATTACAACAACAACTTCAAAGACAATAGGAAATTCAAGAAGAAGGCTTTCACCGTCACTTGGGATGATGAAGCAAATAGTGATGAAGAAGATGAGGAGATCTCTTGTGATCAAGAAGTTGCAAACTTTTGTCTCATGGTAAAGGAAGATGAGGTAATCGAATCTAACTCATGTGATTATCCTATAAAAGAACTTCCTACTTATGAAGAATTGCAAAATGCTCTAGAAGACACATTTTTTGAATTAAAAAGATTTTCTCTCAAAAACAATGATTTGAAAAAGAATATCACATCTCTTAAAAAAGAATTGGATGTTTTAAAGAATGAGAACTTAGAATTAAAAAGTAAGATAGACTCACCACCTACCATTTCTCAATATAGTCTTGAAAGTGAAAATACTTCATTGAAAGAAAAGATTGAAGACTTGACTAATACCTTGGCCAAGTTTACCAATGGAAGGGATAACTTGGATAAGATATTAACTAGTCTATTGATATATGGCATAGTAGACTAGGACATGTGAATTTCTCTTATATTAAGAAAATGAAAGAACTTCGTTTATTGCATAATATATCCATAACAAATACAGAGAAATGTGAAATATGTGTAGAGTCAAAATCAACTAAAAAACCTTATAAGTCAGTAGAGAGAGAAACTGAATTATAAGGCCTAATTCACAGTGACATTGGTGATTTAAAGAGTACATATATTAACTAGAAGTGGTAAAAAATATTATATAACTTTTGTAGATGACTATTCAAGATACACAAAAGTTTATTTACTCAGATCTAAGGATGAGGCTACAATAATGTTTTTAAAATATAAGGTAGAAGTTGAAAATCAACTAAACAAGAAAATTTTAAAACTTAGATCTGATAGAGGAGGAGAATATGAATATAAACCTCTGAATGATTTTTGTGAAGAACATGGCATAATACATGAAATAACTCCACCTTATTCACCTGAATCTAATGGTGTAGCTGAAAGGAAAAATATAACTTTAAAAGAAATGATGAATGCCATGTTAATTAGTTCTTGAGCACCGCCTAACCTGTGGGGGGAGGCAATACATTCTGCATGTTATATTCAAAATAGAATACCGATTTAAGAAAACTGGTAAAACACCTTATGAACTTTGGAAAGGCTATGCACTTGTTTTTAAATATTTGAAAGTGTGGGGGTGTTTAGCTAAAGTTTTATTGCCTGAACCTAAAAAGAGGAAAATTGGTCCTAAAACTTTTGATTGCATATTTATTGGCTATGCTCAGAACAGTGCTGCATATAGATTCTTATTTATTAGAAGTGAAAATAATGTTATAGAACCTAACACTATTGTTGAGACTAAGAATGCAAATTTCTTTGAACATGTATTTCCTTTAAAATAAAAAAACTAAAAAAGTTTCTCATATACCTCTAAGTGAAATTGAAAAGGTGACTAATGATAATGGTGAAGTTGAATTAAGAAGGAGTAAAAGAGTAAGAAAATAAACTAATTTTGGAGATGATTTTTACACTTTTCTTATTGATAATGGCCCAAAAACTTATAATAAAGCTATTTCTTCTCCTGATTCACCTTTTTGGAAATAAGCAATTAATGGTGAGATAGAATCTATTATGTCTAATCATACTTGGGAATTAGTTAGTTTATCTCTGGGTGCTAAAACTATTGGTTACAAATGGATTTTCAAAAAGAAGTTAAAAGTTGATGGGTCAATTGATAAATTTAAAGTTCGGTTGGTTGCTAAAAGATTTACTCAAAAGAAAGGTATAGATTATTTTGATACTTTTGCTCCTATAACAAGAATTTCCTCAATAAGAGTTTTAATAGCTTTAGCTTCTATTAACAACTTGGTAATTCATCAAATGGATGTTAAAACTGCGTTTTTAAATGGTGATTTAAAAGAGGAAATTTACATGGATCAACTTGAAGGTTTTGTTGTTCTTGGTAATGAGAACAAAGTTTGTAGGCCAGTGAAATCTTTATATGGTCTTAAACAAACACCAAAATAATGGCATGGAAAATTTGATGAAGTGTTAACTTCTAATGGTTATCTGATTAATGAAGCAGATAAATGTGTATATAGTAAATTTGTTGATAACACTGGAGTGATTATTTGCTTGTATGTTGATGATATGCTTATTATTGGTACTAGCCTAAATATTGTCAATGAAACAAAATCCTTTTTGACTTCTAACTTTGATATGAAAGATATGGGTGAAGCTGATGTAATTCTTGGAATTAAAATAAGTAGAACTTCTGATGGTATCATGCTTTCACAATAACACTATGTAGAGAAAATTTTAACGAGATTTAAACATTATGATTATGATCCTATATCTACTCCTTATGATGCTAATTCTCAATAAAAGAAAAATAAAGAACATAGTGTTTCTCAAACTGAATATGCTCAAGTAATTGGAAGTCTTATGTATTTAATGAACTGCATTCGACTTGATATTGCATATGCTATAGGCAGATTAAGTCGATATACTCATTGTCCTAACTAGGATCATTGGACCTGCTTTGAACAGGGTACTTAGGTACGTAAAAGGAACTATTAACTATGGTTTATTTTACAGTGGATTTCCTATAGTGCTAGAGGGGTATTACGATGCTAGCTGGGTCTCTGACTCAGACGAGACAAAATCCATGAGTGGTTATATATTTGCTCTTGGTGGAGGTGCAGTATCTTGGAAATCTTCTAAGCAAACTTGCATAGCTCAGTCCACTATGGAATCTGAGTTTATTTCCTTAGAGAAGGCTAGTACTGAGGCTGAGTAGCTTAGAAACTTCTTAACAGATATTCCCATTTGGATAAGACTAGTTCCATCTGTGTCTATTCACTGTGATGGCCAGGTTGCGATTGCCAGGGCTAAAAATAAATCTTATAATGGGAAGAGTAGGCATATACACCTGAGACACAATATTGTGAGGCAGCTGCTTGATGATAGGATTATATCCCTTAATTTTGTGAGATCAGAGTTGAACTTGGCCAATCCTCTAACTAAACCACAAGATAGAAAACTAGTGAGTGATACATCAAGGGGAATGAGACTTTTGCCTATAACAAAAAGTCAATAGTGATGGTAACCCGACCTATGTAAATGGAGATCCCAAGAAGCAGGTTTATATGGGTAATAACAAATCACTGGTTGATTTGGCATACTATAATTTATATTCGAGTGTCCCTTCCTATGGTGTAGATAGTGCAAACTACTATGTGTAAGGTTGAATTTAATTCTTAATGGAGACCATAGTCCTATTTGGATGGTGTACTTAATTGCAATGTACACTTAATGGATCCACCTATATAAGTGTGGGAGTGGGGCCGCTTCTTACGAGAACTCAGGCAAGTTCTCTAGAGCACTCATTAATATCTAGGTATGCGCATGGCCTATTCGTGCCACCCCGACTTGAATAGCTTAGATCTCAAAAACTTTTTGTGGGTTGTAAGATGGTTGATCTACAATAAGAAATTATGGTTCATAGAAATTTTTAATTTCACTGAGTTTCTGTGTGTGTGAACCACGGATTTTGATCGGACCCTTTTTTAAAAAGAAAGTAGAGATTTAAATGAATAAAGATCTATTTTTTAAAGGTTCACAAAAACAAAAAAACAAGGAGTCGCCACCTCATTTTTTAAGGAAAAAAGGAAAACCATAAAAATGTTTTAAAGGAAACCTTTGAAAATCAAACAAATTGACTCTGATCAAGGAAAAACGGGTCTTAACAAAATAAAAGAGGATTTGGAGACTAAGTTATGATGTGGGAAGGTTCTAGGAAACATCCTATAGGCACCCATATCGCCTCAAAATGGGTCTCTGAATTTATACAGGCTATTACAATCACTTCCTAATTAGTTACCATGCATATGTAAAGAGTCATCCATAGCTATCCATTCATCCATAAACATCCATGAATAAGCAGGAGAGATATGGAAAGTAGTAGAGAGAGAGATAAAGAATAAAAGAATGAAAAGAAAAAGAAAACCTTGGATACTTTGTATCCTAGGGCAGACTTGAACATCAACTGAGCGCTTATGTACCCTACATGCAAAGATGTAAGGATTAAAGTCCACGCAGTTCGATTGAGAAGGGGTTACTCCCTTTACAATGAACTATAAACCCTAAGTTTCCATTAAAAGAAAAGAAGAGTTTAAAAAGAGAAAAATTTCCAAAAAAGGAATTTTGAGAAAAGATAAAATTTAAGAAGAGATAGAACTCTTTCTCAATAAGAAGTTTTAGAAAAGTATGAAACATAGGAGTTATAATTCAAAATAAAAAGAATAACCCAAGGGTGGAGAAGGGAACAATTCATAATAAAAACTCACCATGAACCATTTACCATATGCCAACAATCTTAAAACGTTGAGAAAATACTAATTAATTACCCTATGTATGCTATGGGGCAATCATCATGCTCAAACCGACCATATTCATGCTTAAATCATCATTAGAAAGACTAAATCAAATCTGGACAGAATACTAAACATGCATATAATGACTTAATACTTATGGGGAAAATTAGTGAAAAGTTCACTTTTTAGAACTTATAAAGATATAAGTCCAAGGCTAAATCTTATGCAGCCATAAGTTCCCTTTTAAATGAAACGGTAGTTTTTTTATAAGAGTCTTAGGTGCATAAAGTCAATTATACCCTTAAGTTATTATTTTTTGTTTTCAAACTTCAAAATAGCATAACTTTTATTTTATATATTGGTTTTCAACAAAATTTATATTTTTGAAATTTATTCATTGAGACATTTGAAACAAGATCTATGTTAGATATGAAATTATGTATATATTAAAAAAAAAAAAAACAGTTACATTGTATTCAATGTAACTGTTACAAACAGTTACATATAACTGTTTAACAAAAATTGAAATTAAATTATTTTTAATAGAGTTTAAATTTAAATGATTGTTTTGTGAGTATATTTAACTGTTAATTCTGAATAAAACAATTAATTTTGTAGATTTGAAAAAATATAATGTTTTCTAAAACCATTACATGTAGTTGTTTTTAAACAGTTACATGTAATTGTTTCAAAATTCATGACTAAAGAAAAAAAAATTAGGAGGAATTGATATGAAACACCCATACTATTTATAGATTTGTGCAAAAGAAATGGTGAATGTAAAACAATTATATGTAACTTTTATACTATATGCTTATATGTAATTATTTTTTGATGTAATTGTTTACAGATTTGTGTAAAATAAATGCTGAATGTAAATTAGTTTATGAACTTATGTGTGTATAATTGGTTTTAGATATAACTATTACAAAAAAAGAATGTTTTCTAAAACAGTTACATGTAACTGTTTAAAGATAAACTTAAGATTAATTGTTATTTTTGCACACGCGTTTGATAGAATAGGTGTTGAAGCCAGTGGAGAAGGCATTGGAGAAATAGGAATTGGGGTTGGCAGAGCTGGTGCAAAATATGGTGGTTTTACCACAAGATCTCGTGTAGAAACTGATGATTTCACTACTAGAGGAGGTGTTGGAGAAGCTGGAGTAGGGGTTGGGGGAGTTGGTGCAAAAACTAGAGGTTTTACTACCAGATTTGGTGCAGAAACTTCATCAGAGCAAGTCACCACCAGACTCATGCAAAAATTAATGGTTCCAAGTCATGACATAGGGAACAAGAAGCCAGTAACTAAGGTAAATAAAGTTGCCTTAGGCAAAGTCGAAGATGCGACACAATCTAGGAACAAAATGGGTTCTTATCACCAAATAGAATAAGCAACAATGGAAGCTTTCTCATCCATGTAATCACATGGCTTGGTTTTTTTGTTCGGTTACATCTAAAAACAGCATATTATGCCTTGGAATCAACAAATCTTGCATAGTATTGCAGCAAAAACAAAAACCAAAAAATCTTCTATAGTAGAAAGGTAAACCTTGGAGATGAAGGACAGGGGATGGATGGGATGAAGGTCGATGAAGGTTGGAGGGATTGTCAGACATTTGCTGTGTTGCCTAGATGGGAGAGAAAAGAGTGATCGAGAAAGTAGATCCGGTTAAATCACGATTACTCTCGTATTGTATTTTAAGGGTATTTTGGTCCATGACTTATCCTCTTGGACTTGAGGTTGGATAAAATTTTTTTTTATGTACTTGTGGCTGTACAAGTCCAATAATATGGACTTGCCACTAAAGCTCCCATACTCATGCAAAGAACAAAAATCAAAAGAAAAAGAAAATCCTAATATGCTCCTATATGCTCTAAACACCCCAACATGCATAAAACTATCAAAAACATGTCAAATATGAATTATTATGATGAAAATATCATATAAAAATCCAAAACATGAAAAGAAAATCTAATATGATTCATTAGATAAGTATTTTATGTAAGAATGTGAAATAATCATCCTTACGACGAGCTTTCTTAAGTAAAACTATCCTGAGATAATTTCATGTAGAAATCATTCTGCATGAATGATTTTTTCACATATCCTACATAAAATATATACCTAAGAATGCAAAGAAACTCATGGTGCACTTAAACACATTCCAAAAAGCACCTATGCACAACCTCACCCTTTAAGGATGCTAATTATCATCTAAAAGAATAATCATCCATACACCCATGAAGATGAAGCTTTCATAGCAAGTGTCCTATACAAAAGATGCTTAAAATCATGCATATAATTGAACCATGAAGAGAAAACGACCTAAACACATCAACTAATTTTTTGGGTAAACATACCCCTATCCTAGAGGGAGAAACTATCCTACCAGCAGACAATTCACAATCTCTACTCCACTAGCATGTTTTTTACATCATATGAATCATATACACTCTAAAATACAGAGCATATATGATTCTTAACTCAATACTAAACCATAATTATGCAGAAAATGGAGTAGAAGAATAAAGAACCGTATAAGGATGCAAGGAAACTTACAACAAAGCAAAGGTCTTCGCTGCGTTCTTCCTTCTCTTTGGACTTAATTGCCTTCTAGTTCCTCTTCAAATTTGCAGTAGAAAGCCTTTTCCAACTGATATGGGTGTTGTGAACCCCGAAAAGTGGCCTACGAAGGTAGAAAAGAAGTCGTCACCTCATTTTTTAAGGAAACAAGGAAAACCCTAAAAATGTTTTATTTTCCAAAACAAGTGACTCCATGTTTAAAAATGGAAAGGCAAAAAGTCTTTTGAAAACCAAAGATTGTGAATTTGGAATTTAAGTTACGATATGGGAAGGTTCTAGGCAAAGCCTATAGGCACCTATATCGCCCTAAACAGTCTCTTAATTTAATTGGGCTAAATCAAAGTCTTAAACACACATAAATCATCATTTATTATCAAAAGACAGCATGCATATCACCCATTCATTCATCCACATAAGCAAATAAATAAAAGAAAAAAAAAAAGAAAAGGAGGGAAAAGAAAACCTAGGATACTTAGTATTCTAAGAGTGGACTTGAACCTCATGGGGAGCGCCTACGTATCATGTATGGAAAGCACATGGATCAAAGTTCACGTAGTTTGATTGGGAATAGGGTTATAACCTAATAGAGGCCTATGGTAAACCCTAAGTTTCCTTTCAGGAAAATATGGGAAATTTCCAAAGATGAATGATTCCCAAAAGATTTTTAGAAAATATGGAATTCCAACAAAGATAAAAACTTTTTATTAAAAGGTATTCTTTTATGAAAGGAAACCATAGGGATTGCCATATCCCCCTATTAGGAAATAACCCTAGGAGAGAGAAAGGGAAAGTTTTAAGGGAAGAAATTAGGGCACTTTCAAACCCTACTTACTTTATGCAATAGCAACCTGACAAAAATAATCACCCCACATTGGTGGGGTAATTGCACCTGTCATATCCCATTTTCTATAGGTTTTGTACCTGCCATGTTACATGAAATATCCACCAAAAATACCAACAAACCAAACTAGTTTCCAAATCAAGCCATTATCATGCTTAAACATAGGCAATCGCATGCTCAAGATGTGACAATAATGAGAATGAACAAATCTGGACAGAATTGAAATAAAGTCTAAATCATCCACATAACATGCAAACAAACAAGGATAATGAATAACATAAACCCCTAATTCAATCCTAGAATCATAACATACATAAAAAAACTCTAAAATCCACTATATGAATGCAAAAAATATCATAGTTATTCTATATGTGACATATATACAGCAACTATGAAGAAAAACCAATAGAAAACCCTAAACTACCATGCGATATGCAACTTTCCAAAAACAAGGACAACAAAAACCTTAGAATCACAACTATGCTTTAAACCACATGAAATATGTCACGACCCAAATTAATTAAGCCGTGATCAATAATAATAAACCAGCTTTTTCTTTAATAAATCCTTTGATAAAACATGGATGACACGTGTTAAAATCCTCAACCATTTTTAAGAATTTCGGCATGACCCATCCGTAGATAGGACATACCATCGTGAAAAACAGTTATGAAAATCCATACATAAAAATTTCCTGTCATCCATGGTAGTGGTATCATCCCATGCATCGCATTCCACGTATATACACCATTTGGTAATTACAATTACAACCCTAATTGAATTTACATTTACATTAACCCAATAGAAACCCAATTAATTACATATTCTTTCCCAAAAATACATTAACAATTAACTCAGAATAATTCCGCTAATAGCATCTTCCGCCCAAGATAGCATAACCAAAACCTGGATTATCTGAAAAACATTTAAAAATAATAGGCGTGAGTCCGACGACTCAGTAGATACAATTTGACATAGTAAACTATAGCAATGATATAAATAAAACCAAATATATCATTTACATCAAAATATACTAACCCAGTATATTACAAATCATTAAAATAAGTTATATAACCCATAACTTAAAATAAATAATGCATATGTCCAATGCATGTGACTCATGTCCAATTTACATTAATCCATTTATTACCAACCACTCCCGCAGGAGTCTTCGCGCGGAAACGGAGGATTTAAACCCACCTCCAAGAGGACAACACAAGGGTTCCTACCTGGAACCGGAAAGTAGCCTCTGATTCGGGAACACAAGGGTTCCTACCTGGAACCGGAAAGTACCCCAGGACCAAAGGAATGGAAAACACCGCAAAGTCCCATTGACTGCAAGTAGTCCAATTCCAATGACCCCTTTTAATGCAATACTTTTACCCAGTATTCATTAAATCCATTTAATGCATGATTATGCCAACATGCAATGCGAGAAACCATAAAATGATTTTATAACCAAAATCATCTTCAAAATATACCACATAAACCATAGAGGAAATAATCACATCATTATACCAATTTATGATAACATCATAAATACCCGTAAAATCAATACAAATATATTCCATTTAATGTATAAAATAAACCAACTCATTAAGAAACATAAATTCCAATTTATGTTATCCAATACCCCAAAGTTCCATTTAAGATTTATTCCATAAATCATGTATATTCATATTCTAGGCCCAAGAATACCAAATAATATGATAATATATACCATATTATCATGTCAATAGTTTAAACCTATGTAAATTGCACCTACCTCAACCAAATGCGTGGAAAAATGTAACCTTTAATGCCGTGGGTATGAACATCCAAGCCCTAGGATGCAAATGCACGCTCCCAATCCAAGCCCTAGCTCCCAAATGCCATGGATGATGTTGGTAATGGAGGTCCCAACTCCAAATCACCACCAAAGCTCCCCAATATGCATGAATAACCCAAAAATGTAAGAATGAGACAATAACCCAAAATAAATTACAAAACCTAACTCCAAAATGTGAGAAATACCTCTACAAATGCGAAAGAGTTGGTGAGGATCACAATCCATACCAACACCCACGAAATCCAAGCTAAAATCACCATGAGTAAGCTCCAAGCTCTACCAAGAGGTTGGAGAATATGGATCCAACCATAATAATGCATTCCCAAGCCTCAAAGAGAGAGAAAAACCCAAATCCATAACCATACGCGCGTAGATCGGGCCAAAATACGCTAGATCCGAGCTTGCCGGCGTCGGATCGGGGTCGCCGTGCTCCGGCGAGATGCCGTCGAGCCTCCATCCCCTCTTCTCCTTCTCTCCCTCTCTCTCTCTCTCTCTCCATGCCCAAAAAGACCAGATTTTGGTCTAAAATCGTGTGGGATGGGTTTTATAAGGGGTGAAGGGCATTTGCGTCATTTAACACAAAAAAATTTGCAAAACCCGCGATGCACGATCGATCGTGGGTTGAGGGCACGATCGATCGTGAAAAACAGAAGTGAAAATGCCTTTCTAGGGCACTGACGATCGATCGTCCCTAGGCCAGGATCGATCGTCACTTGCTGAAAATGCCCAGTAACTCAGGCAATTGTGTATAGACCCACACAGTACACACCACTGCCTTATTTTCATTAAAAACATTTAAGTAATCTTCTCCATTCTTTCTTCTTCCTTTTACTTTAAGTTATTTAATGAAAATAAGCAAATAACCCCCCATTTGAATCCAAATAAAATATCAAAAAAATTAAATACCCAATATATCAAAATCTAAATTTCAAGTTTTAGTACAAAATCCGTCGCCCGACAGATTTTCCTAAAACAAACATGCGTGGAGCCCAATCCAAACGTGCTAATAAAATCCCATAAAATCACCAATGTCTTATAATATTATAAACTCCCATTACCGCCAAAAATTATCCTTCAAAACGAAGATTTACGAAAATCCACTTTTTCTCCAACACTTAGCCAAATTTCAGCAGCTTAAACCCTTAAGTTGCAAATAAGGCTAAACGCACCCGAAATATACTCAATGCACCAAAACAAGCATCCAAACACATCCAACATCCTAATATCATACACATGCATTACCCATGCATGAAATCATTTGACAAATCAAGGGATTAACTACGTTAACCATAGATTAAACCCTTAATACCCTATTTAAAAATTACGGGTATTACAAAATAACTCAAAATCATGCAAAACTCATCATGAATGACATTCTAATCATGCATATTAACTAATAGAAGCATCAATATATGATAAAAATGTAAGCTTTAACATGCAATAGAACTATTCTAAGCAAAACCCTAATTTCAGCACGATAGAAATCCTAGAACCACAACTATGCATTTCACCACATAAAATAACCCTCTAGCATGCAAAACTAACCATGAACAATATTCTAATCATGCATATTAACTAAAAGAAGCAGCAATACATGATAAAAAATATAGGCTTTAACATGCAATAGAATCATTCTAAGCAAAAATCCTAATTTCAGCACAATAGAAACCCTAGAATCACAACTATGCTTTTCACCACAGAAAATAACCCTCTAGCATGCAAAACTAACCATGAAAAATATTCTAATCATGCATATTAACTAGTAGAAGCAATAGTACATGATAAAAATATAGGCTTTAACATGCAATAGAATCATTCTAAGCAAAAACCCTAATTTCAGCATAAAGAAGATAGAGGTATACCTTAGGTTGAGCCTTCTTATAGCTGTAGAAACTCTCTTCTCCTCTTGTGAACAAGTTGAAAAGCTCTCCTTTAAGCCTCTAAGCAAAGCTCCAGCTCTCCTTTGAAAGTCTCTTTCTTATTCCCTCTCAGAAATTAGGTTAGAATACATAGAAGTGGTCTCTTTTAATGCTGAAACATAGAGGGGTATTTATAGGGTTTGAGTGAAATGAATCAATGGTTGAGATCAAAACCCTAAATATTGATCCAAGGGTCATTAGAGACTCTCTTGGGGCTCAAGTCACTTAAATAGGGCAAAAAATATGATGGAAATGCGGCTGGAGGCGGAAAAATACGTCAAAATAGGAAGGGAATAAAAAAACCCTAAAAAATGGCGAAGTACCTCGGGTGACCACCTGGCCTTGGGCGGCTAGCCTCCTGGGGTTGGGCGGCTAGCCTCCTGGGCTTGGGTGGTCACTCGAGGGCTCCGTCAGCACATGCCATTTTTGCACTCCTTCGCCTTCTAAAATTGTTTCAGGGGTCAAACGGAGTCCGATTTTGACGAAACGAACGCCAAAATGACCGTGCTTCGAAAAAGAACACATTTTTAAACATTTTATGGCAACAATCCTTAACCATGGGTGCATGGTTAGGTTTTACAAAGGTAGCTAACCGCTATGCACCATTGTCGCAAAGCTTAGGTATGCATACAAGGTTGCACCAAATGCTTTCCAAATCAAAATTCAACCTTTTAAAACATATTTTGGAATGAAATTAAGACTAATTAAAGTATAATGAGGAAGAATTAAGTGAAAATTATGAGTCGACTTGAGCAAACCAAGAGAGGGTCTTTTAACCAACTTGAACCATTATGAGCCGAATTAATCCTAAACCATTAATTCATCAAATTGAACCTATAAGTACCTCCTATGTATCAATATGAACTCTAATTGATAACTTGGAGATCATTTTAAGGTCAAACAGAAAAGATATGACTTAAATGACAATAATGCCCTTAAAGTCACAAAAGTCCTAATTGACTATTGAGATCAACTCCAAATTGAACTAAAATTCATACACATCATCCTTAATGCCTTAAAAACTTAATGCAAATGCCTAGACTCGAAAATAAAATAAAAACCTACATGAAATGATGACCTCTTACTAGGGTGACAAAAATGGGGTGTGACAGAAGCCCCTCATTGGTGAATAAGTTTCACTTATGAACCAATGATAGAAGAACAACCCATTTTTGCTTGGGGGATTAATTTCATCAATACCCACTGGGGAAACAAATGAAAATAAGGTGATCATATTACTGAATCCTATAAGTCGGACGCCACCAACCCATAGAATTCATCACACACAAACCTTCTACGCACAATGATACTCCTCATGAGTTTTATAGGTCCGACGCCACCTACCCATAGAACTCATCACACACAAAATCTTCACACACAATTATATTCCTTATGAGTTCCACAGAACTCCTCACACATAAAGGTACTCCTCATGATCGAGTTTTGCAGAACTCCTCACACACAAAGATACTCCTCATGAGTTCCACAGAACTCTTCACACATAAAGGTACTCCTCATGAGTTCTGTAGAACTCTTCAGACATATTTCTCATATTGTATGCCAGTTGCACCAATGAACAATATAAGGCATCCATAGCTTACACCGAACTACGTTCGATGAAAGGTCTTCCCATATCGCACCAGTTGCACCAGTGAACAATATGAGGTATGCATAACTTATACCAAATTGCATTTAATGAAAGGTCTTCCCATATCGCACCAGTTGCACCGGTGAATAATATGAGGTATCCATAACTTACACCGATCTACATTCGATGAAAGGTCTTCTCATATCGCACCAGTTGCACCAGTGAACAATATGAGGTATCCATAGCTTACACCGAACTACGTTCAATGAAAGGTCTTCCCATATCGCACCAGTTGCACCGGTGAATAATATGACGTATCCATAACTTACACCGAATTGCGTTCGATGAAAGGTCTTCCCATATCACACCAGTTGCACCAGTGAACAATATGAGGTTTCCATAACTTACACCGAACTGCATTCGATGAAAGGTTTTCCCATGTCGCACCAGTTGCACCGGTGAACAATATAAGGGGACACTATTCAAATAAATGCTATCAAGCAACTGAATACCAATATCACAAGGAATCAGAAGGTTGAATGTTATCAACCTATGCACAAATCGCAAAGCTTAACCCTTTTACATTATCATTTTATCAAAGCTCTTCTAGCATGCAACAAAATCAATAATTATACCCCTTATAGGTGCAAACTTCTCTTTAAATCTCGCTCCTTTTCAAGGATAACAATATCATTTTTTTCACTTTGGTAACTTCATACTTTTGAAAGCTTATCTTTTCATTGTCTCTGAAATGATTGGAGGAAGTTCCTATTGATTATTTCGTAAATATGTTATGGCTTAGCCAAAAGACATGCAACTCACACATATTAAAACAGTCATAATTTTCATTAAATTTTTCTCATAAAGCTTTTTAGGTCATTTATCCGAACGTAGCACAGTCATGCAATTTTTCTAAAAGCATTTTTCTTTCAAAAATTGGGGTCAAGCCTTCTTAGGAAACAATTCATTTCAGGGGGATTGGATCAAACCCATGGATTCCTCTTTAAGGTACAAGGATAGAGTGGAAACACCTCTTCTTCCCTTCTTCTTTCTTCATTTCTCTTCAAAACCCTAACTTTTGCCTAGATTGCCCTTACAGGTTTTCAACCTAGTGGGTTGCCTTAATTTTTGCCTAGACTGCCCTTTTGGATTTTCAACCTAGCGGGCTCTTATTTTTTCTTTTCTTTTTTCTCATTTTCTTTCCTTTCTCCAAAGAAATTCAAATCATGAAGCACCAGTCCATTCTCTTCATCAATTCATTCAAGTTTTCTGATCAAACAAACCAGCCCCACCACACATTCAAATTCTTCTTCCATAAGCATAATCAACTCCCAAGTTCATAGAACAACATGTCCACTTCCCTTGGCCAACACATTCAAGTTCCTCGATTGAGCCAGATAAACCAGCTCCAGCTACATAAAATTAACACCCATTTTCACGAAATCTCATGCCTATGGCTAAGGCAAATCATTCCATAGTGGTTACTGCCATCCCTTTCCCATTATTAAATCTATGACAAGAGCCTAGGTTGAAAGGTATGACAAGGTAGGATCTAATGGACTTTACAAATGAATCATGATGAATAAGAATTTTCAAGGGACAAGGTCTATGACTATTAAAGACACACAAGGCTCAAGAGAAACAATGATGAAAGTGGAGAGACACACGAAGGAATTGAGAAAGTCAAACAATAACAAATTAAAAGAGAAGAATAATCAAATTAACTCTCTCAGTGACATGCAGTATTTTAAGCTCACTAATTCAATCAATGAATCTGCTTCTTCTTAACTTAGTCACAAAGAATTGCCTTTAACGGTTGGTTAGATGTAAAGCCCCTTTCTTTCTTTCTTTTTTTAATGAATTAGACCGCACCCAAAGTAACTTTATGAGCTGCCTACGTATCTCCATTTTGATATTCACAGGACATTAATAAAACAAACTAACATTTCTTTTTTTGATGGAGAATCAGGTCCTTGTAGTTCAAGAGATTCACTTTTTTTTTTTCATAATTTTTTTTTAAAAAAAAAAATGCCCTAACTTTTGCCTAGGTCGCCTTTTCAGGTTTTCAACCTAGCGGGCCTAGGCTTTACACATAACCACATAGGGATCACCATCACTTGGCTTAAACTTCTCCCGCAAGTCACGAACATAGGTTGTAGTCTTCTTCGATCGTAAGACTGTCTTTTGATTGTTGTTGATCTTCCTTCTCGATGCTTTTGGATGTTAATCTCTTCCCTTTCTTTTTGTATTTTTTTTGTCTTTTTTCTATTCTTTTCTTTCTTTTTTTTTTTTTCACAATTTTTCTTTTGACTTTTTTTTCTTTTCCTTTTGAAGGAGAGGGAAATAAACATCTCCAAAAGCTCACACCATGCTAGTTGATTGCTTCTTTTTATTTTTGAATTGCTTCTTACAAGAGTTTGAAGATCTTCTCTAATTGCTTGGCCTATGTCTTCATGGAGTGTACTGGGCGAGTAGCCCTTATGTTTACCATTTTGGACTTCTCATTGTTTCCAAGTTAATCAATTGTAGCTCATTCATCATTCATTATGTTTGCTCTTTTAGTGGGAAGAGCTTTCGAGCTTCTTAGGAAATATTTTCATGCCACTTTGATTGTCAATTGATGGAGGAGAAAAAAAATAGAGAGACAATGGAATTATTGAGATCAAACTTTTTATTGAAGGAATGAAAGAGAACACATTGACAATGACTAGGACTCAAAAGACTCAAAACTTCAAAGGACATTTGACTTAAAAAAAACAATTAACTAACTAGAAAACAAACAAAAAACTTAAACTCTTTATCACGGACAGTCATGATAGAATTAGTGTAGCAGTAAGCACCAAAAAAAACTCATTATCTTTTCCAACAACCTCAAGGCATCAACTTCTTCTTTTCTTCATCTTGACTTGTGCTGCCAACATTATCGAAATCCCTGTGAGTGTTAAAGGTTCCATGAGCCTCATAAAGTCCCTTAAAATCAAGAACCCCCATGCCAGCAAGATTTTGGGTATTCTCTGAATGATATGGGCCATGAATTACTTTTTATCATTTTGGTTATTGGGCCTTTGGGCTTCTAGGTCAGACCAAGCCCAACACTTTTCTAGTCTTAAATATTTTTTACTGTTACAGATTTAAATTCTGCATATTCCCATAATTTTGTCTAGATTCATTTGTGGCTGTTTCAATATTTATTTCGTAAATAAATATTTTATTTAATTCTTTGCAGCAATTTCTCTCTCTAAACACTATATAAAGAGGTCTTTCCACTCTTTCCAAAATATACCAGCAACTACTGCTATCTCCTTCTCTCTCTATATTTCTTTTCAAGTATTTCAGGTTCTTATTTTCAGTTCTGCAGTTCTAAGTATTTTAGTTCTGCAATTCTTGTTCCACGAAGGAGTGATCCGAGCTATTCACATCTCTCTAGCATTGCGAGTGCACGCTTGCGGGAGGTGCAACTGTTGTACCCTGGAGAGTACGTCGCCACTGTCCATCTACACCGAGCAATTTGTTCCGTGGGACGCGATCTACTTTTAAGGACAGTGTTGATAAGTTTCTATTTTTTTGTAGCTTCCATATTTTGTTTTCTACACATTCCATGAACTGGTTTACTTTGATTTGCACTTATATGTTTCAATGTTTTTATTTTTGTTTTCTTTTAGTTTCCCTTCAAGCGTTTCCTGCATCGCATAAAATTCATACAGCTCATATTTTTGTTTCCATCCAATTACCTATATAGGAAATATGGTTCAAATATATGCAAAGGACTCTGGTGATATCATTAAGAATTTAAAATTTTGAAGGAATTACAGATTGGTCTGGCTATGAGCAAATGATTATAGTTCAATACAAATTACTACTAATTTCTTAATAAATGACTACTAACTGTAACTGTTTGCCGTAGCAGGACCAATCTGTAATTTTGAGCTCTAAGAATTAGGGGTGTTCATGGTTTTGGTTAAAACTAAAAACCAAACCGAACCAAGTCAAACCGGTCATTAGGTTTGGTATTGGTTCCAATTTCAGAAAACCAAATTAAATTGGTTTGGTTTTGGTTTTCATGTTTAAAAAACCAAACCAAACTGAAAAAACCGAAAAGTATATATAATTTTATATATTACATATTAAACTTAGTTTGTAAATTTTCTATTCTAATAAGGAAAGAATAGGTAATAGATTCAAAATAAACTTAGTTTGTAAATTTTCTATTCTAATAAGGGCAGAATAGGTAATAGATTCAAAATAGTAGTACACTACCAGAAGAAAGACGTTTGGAATAGGCTTGTTTTTGTAGATTTTAACTTTCTTATTGTTTTTCCTTTATTAGATTGGCATGTATTAAACTAGCTATTAATGTTATGTGATATATTGGCACGTATTAGATTAGAGATTTGAACTTGGATTGACATAAGTCAATACTTTTCCATTTTGATATAATGTTTAATGTTTTTTTTAGTTGCTAATGTAATGATTTTATTAAAAATATTTCTATTTGGAGTTTGGCTTGTCATTTTTTCAATTTTTAATTATTTGTTGCTACTTGATAGGATAAAACCAAAACTGAACCAAACCAAACCGAAATTTTATGGTTTGGTTTGGGAAAAAAAAAACCGAAGTATAATAGTTTGGTTTGAAATCTACCCTAAAACTGAATCAAACCGAACCACAAACACCCCTATTGAAAATCTATTGAATTAGTTGCAAAAAATATAAAAACCCTGTACCACCATTGGCTAGGCCCACAAATATTGAATCAATAAGTTTTTAGCAGGCCCCGCCAGTAGGAAGCAATGAATGTCTTTGACCATGGGCTGGGCTGTGCTTTATTCCCATTTTCCAACTGTATAAAACTCAAGGGGTACTCCCAACTTCGTCCCAACAGGCCAACAGCATTAACCCATCCAAGTAGCCAACACCTATCCAAACTCCTCCCAATATAACATAAAGGAGGCCTCTTTTGGCACCCAAAAACTTGCTTTTCATCCCCTACTTATTTTATGCTTTAAGATTTTACAAAAAATATATAAGATTTTCATAAAAACTGATCGCGTTGTCTATTAGAAAACATCATTTTGAATAAATTTTTAAAAGAAAGCTTTTTTAAAATCTATCGTTTAAGTGGGACTTTTTAGTCATTTATGGAGCGAATATTATAAATGACAAAAGAATATACTTAAACGATAGATTTTGGAAAAACTTTCTTCTAAAAAGTTGTTCAAAATAATGTTTTGTAATAGAATATATGATTAGTTTTTACGAAAACTTTCTATATTTTTTATAAAACCTTAAAATGTAAAATAAGTGAGAGATTCTCAATGCCAATAGCCTTCATTACCTATTGAATTTTATCGGAAATTTATAGGCTCTTTCAAGAAGCTATTTCCACATAGGCCCAGCCCAATTAACCACACTATAGGCCCAACACTTAAAATTACCAAAATAGCCTTGACTCCATTGTATTTGATGACGTGAAATTGTTTGTTTCTATTCTGATATGTACAAACAGTATCGAATACATATCAAGGAGTGTCCTAGGCGTATTAGTATCCGATACAGATTCGTTGGGGAGTTTTGAAGTATCCGTGTTTCATAACTGATCTCTTCAAAGTATCACTAGGTGAGATGAAAACAAGTTTGCTTTCCTAAGCCGGGCTTTTGGTTAAGACATTTAGTAAGGGTCTTTTTGGATAGCGGTTTGAAAGTTATGTCAGTATTTGGAGGATTCATTTTCATGAAGTATGGGGATATTAAGTATGGCATTATTCTTACAAAACATTTTCATCAAATAGCATCATGATAGTCACAGATGATTTAAAGTCTCAGTTTTTGTCCAGGAATGAGGAATGTCTAGAAGGATAAATTTTGGATAGATCATTCTCGTTCAGTCATTCTTGCCTTGGCTCTCCTTTGTTTCTTTGATAGGCATGTTTTTTGGTCTGTCATTGGTTTCATAAAAAAGTTGAATAATTTTATAAATGACTGCAAATTAATTGTCTTGGTTTTGATTCATGAGTGATCATCTAGTCTCTTTTTACATTGGATAAATTGTCAATAGAGAATTAAAATTAGTAAAACTTTTTTTTTTTTTTTTGATAAAGGAATTAAAGTTAGTAAAACTTGTTTGATCATTGGCAGTTCGGAAACAGATTTAGAAGTAAAATCAAGTTTTCCTTTTGCATATTTTGGTTATTAAAGACTTTTTTCCCCCCCAATGCTTATTCAGGTGCCATGGATACAAGTAAGCAGATCAAGGTCACTGCTTTTGATGGTTAAGCCTGCAACTTTTCTCATAGCTATTGGGATGAGAACGTAAGATCTCCACACTTAACTCCCTCATACCTTTTTAATGTTTCTTCTCTGATATTTTGTTAGCATACTAAAATCTTTTTGGTTCAGTTATAGTAGCTTGCCCTTGGTTTAATGGCTATATCAAACTGCTGTAAGAAATAAAATAATGTTACTCATGTTACCTTAGGACAAAACTGTATGGCTACTGTGAACCCCGGAAATTGGGCCCACGAGGGATTGAAAAGAAAGTGGGTTTGAAAAAGAAAAAGGAAAGGAGTCGCCACCTTATTTTTTAAAGGAAACAAGGAAAACCCTAAAAATCAGGTTGTTTTAGGAAAACAATTTGAATGACTCCATAAAAAAAGGAAAGGCAAAAACCAATCTTTTGAAAACCAAAGAAATCGGGGATTCGGAGGCTAAGTTATGACATGGGAAGGTTCTAGGCAAAGCCTATAGGCACCCATGTCACCCTTTCGGTCTCTCAGTTCATTTGGGCTAAATTAAAGTCTTTCCATACAAAAATCAGCAAGTATATCATCACAAGAATTGCATGCATATCATATATTTCATTCATCCATCCATGCATAATAAGCAAATAAAAACAGAAAATAAAAAGAAGAAAAGAAAACATAAATAAACCTAGGATGCTTGGATCCTAGAACGGACTTGAGCCTCACGAAGAGCGCCTACGTACCATGCAACGAAATACATGGATCAAAGTCCACGTAGTTCGATTAGAACTAAGGTTAAATCCTAATACAAACCTATGGTTAAAACCCTAGGTTTCCTTATTTGATCAAAAGAGTTGAATATGATAGAAAGTTTGATTTTAGGAAAGAAATCCACAAAATGGAAACTTTAATAAAAACCAGAATTTTGTTGGTTAAGGAAACCTCTAATTAAACCATAGGATCATATTAAAAATTAACCCTAAATAGGGAGAAGAGAATGAGTTAAGAAGAAAGGTGAATTGGGGCACCTTCACACCCACTTACCTGAGCGCAATTAGCTCCAAGCATTTAGCCATTTCAGACATAAGCAGCCCTATTTGCCATGGGACAAATACCACACCTTAGGAAGGGCCTTCCTTGCTGCTGTATGCAATTGTTCATGGCTCCTCAGGTCTTTAGAGTGAATCAAACCAACACGAATCCTCCTCTTTGTCAAAGTGGTATCACAGCAAAGAGATCAAAACTCACTCAACTTTGAAAAGAAATAGAAAACAAAAAGAGAACAAGAGAAAAGAAAAAGTGATTCTCGTCACTTTGCAGCAGCAGCAACTTCAATCGCGTTTTTGGGTATGAAAACGTTGGATTTGGACAAAGCTTGTGAAATACAAAGTTGTAGGGAATTGAATTATCTTTCTAACAAGACCAATTTCATCAAATTATGACTTCGGATGAAAACGTTATGATTAAAATACGACTGCTGGTTTTCAGAAAATCTGCTGCTGAATTATGACGAATTTCACTCCCTCCAAACCCTCTTCTCCTCCCCCTTGTTTAAAGACATTAAGAGAGTATTTATAGCTGAAATCTGGAGTTTCCCTTTCCTTCCTGGACTAGGTTTCCTTGGAGAATAATCAAGAGGTATTTTATAATGATAAAAGACTTCTAATCTGAATAGGAAAAGGAAATTGTCTTTTATAAAAATTGGGAGACTGACCGCTAACACGCATGCACATGTATCGTATGTGCGTACACACACTCATCACATACGTACACGTGTTAGTGTCATGATAAAAATGGCTAATTTAATAAAATAATTTTCTTTTCATTTTAACCAAAAATCTCATGCTGTGATTCGCACTAATTCTTCAAGGATAATCCGTAAATAACCACACTAAACTCATCATCAGGGCCACGGGACTTAAGATGACAACCGGTACAAAATTGAACCTAGAAATACCTCATATGCATCCATATGAACTCCAATTGACAATTTGGAGATCATTCCAAGGTCAAATGAAAAGTTTGGGACTTAAAAGACGATTATGCCCCTCAAGTCACAAAAGCTCTTATTATCCCTCAAGATCAACTCCAATTTGAACCAAAATTCATATCCATTGTCCTTGTGACTCTAGAAAACTAATGCAAGTGACTAGACTCAAAAACCAAACAAAAACATGCATGAAATGATGAGCCCTAGTAAGGTGGTGCAAAAATGGGGTGTGACAGAAGCCCCTCATTGGCGAACAAGTTACACTTGTGAACCAATGATAAAGAACAACCCATTTTTGGCCAAAAAGCCCGGAGAAATCACACACTGATACCAACAATGATGGGAGGTTGAAAACCTGAGACTGAAATAAGGAAGTGTACTCAAGTCATGAGTATACTTAAACCACTGAGGGTTGAGAATTGATAAGAGAAGCATATTCAAGCCACTACGAATGAACATACTTTTGAAATGGAAAGATATATTCTAGTCACGAATATATTTAACCAAGTGATGAGAATGAAATCTGAGAAGCACATTCAAGTGATGAACATACCTTTGAAATGGAGAAATATATCCAAGCGATGGATATACTTAACCAAGTAAGTGACAAAATATCTGAGAAGTATACTCAAGTGATGAGTATACCACTGAAATGGAGAAATATATTCAGGTCACGAATATATTTAACCAAGTAATGTGAGAATGAAATCTGAGAAGTATACTCAAGTGGTGAGCATACCATTGAAATGGAGAAATATATCCAAGCGATGGATATCTTTAACCAAGTAGGATAAGAATAATCTGAGAAGTGTACTCAAGTGATGAGTGTACTTTTGAAATGGACAAATATATTCAGGTCACGAACATATTTAACCAAGTGATGAAAAAGATGCTGAGAAATATACTCAAGTGATGAGTATACTTAATGATTGAAAAAGACTGAGAAGTACGTTCAAGTGATGAACATACTTTTGAAATGGAGAAATGTATCCAAGTGATGGATATATTTAACCAAGTAAGCTGAGAAGTACACTCAAGTGATGAGCATACCATTGAGATGGAGAAATATATCCAAACGACGGATATATTTAACCAAGTAAGATAAGAATAATCTGAGAAGTGTACTCAAGTGATGAGTACACCATTGAAATGGAGAAATATATTCTAGTCACGAATATACTTAACCAAGTAAGTGACAAGTATGTTTAAGTGATAAACATACCATTGAAATAGAGAAATATATCCAAGTGATGGATATACTTAACCAAGTAAGTGACAAGTATGTTTAAGTGATAAACATACCATTGAAATAGAGAAATATATCCAAGCGATGGATATACTTAAGCAAGTAAGATAGAGAATAATCTGAGAAGTGTACTCAAGTGATGAGTACACCATTGAAATGGAGAAATATATTCTAGTCATGAATATATTTAACCAAGTAAGTGACAAATATTCTGAGAAGTATGTTCAAGTGATGAACATACCATTGAAATGGAGAAATATACCCAAGCGATGGATATACTTAACCAAGTAAGTGGCAAAATATCTGAGAAGTATACTCAAGTGATGAGTATACCATTGAAATGGAAAAAATATACCTAAGTGGTGGATATACTTAACCAAGTAAGTTGACAAATGATCTGAGAAGTATGTTCAAGTGATGAACATACCATTGAAATGGAGAAGTGTACCCAAGCGATGGATATACTTAACCAAGTAAGTGACAAAATATCTGAGAAGTATGTTCAAGTGATGAACATACCATTGAAATGGAGAAATATATTCAAGTGATGAATATATTTAACCAAGTAAGTGATAATGAGGATCTGAAACTAGGAAGCATATTCAATGGGCGAACATGCTTTTGAAATGGAAGAATATATTCAAGTGATGAATATATTCAACCAAGTATGATAGAAAATGAGAATTTGAAACTGAGAAGCATATTCAAAGGGTGAATACACTTTTGAAATGGAAAAATATATTCAAGTGATGAATATATTCAACCAAGTAGGATAAAAAATCAAGATTTGAAATGAGGATATATGATCAATTTATCAAGATTGAACAGGCATGGTGCAAGAGGAAAGTGACTTAACACATTGTCACTTGAGTTGGCATGACACAGGGGAAATATATTCAACCCTTTTGAACATAAAATCAATTCAAGGAATTGATTTCAAGATGGAATTTGATTGATTTTAAGCTCAAAAAGTGTTGAATATCTCATTTGGAAGGAGGTTTGATCACGCATCAAGGCGAGACAAAGCGAGAAGCAAAACCAAAACAAAGTGGCTTGGGTGACCACCAGGCCTCGAGAGGCTAGCCGCCCAGGCCTGGGTGGTTACCCGAGCCCAAAGCGGAAATCCCACTTTGAATAGGAAACTTCCTATTCTGATGGGTTTTTTCCTATTTGAACTTGGATTTGTGACCTTTTCCCTATAAAAACACATCCAAGAGGTTCCTAAACCTACTTGTATTCATTTATTAGAAATTATGGAGGCTCTAGACAAATTTTTAGGAGGGTTTTTGAGAGTTATGAGTGCTGAAGCAAAATCTGAGTTCAAGTGCTTTGGCTTGGATCCATTGCTCTCCTTGAGGCATGTGAGGCTTGAAACGAACCTCTTGACTGCTGCTACATATTTTTGGGATCCTCAAGTTCATGTGTTCTGCTTCAACTATGAAGAACTGTGCCCAACCATGGAGGAATTCTGTGCATTGTATGGAGTTTCAACGGTAGGTCCTTTCATTCTCCCCACTCCTCGCCCAAGCTTTCTTACTTCTTTCTCCAATCTACTTGGGATTCACCCACAATATGCCTCTACGTTTGTAAAGGACCATATGGTAGACTTGATGAAATTGGCAACCTCTTTTTTAGCTTATGATAGTAAAGGTATTCTGAATTTTACCTTTCCTATTAAGCATGCTCTTGCCTTTTGCCTCATTGGTCGTTTTCTTATTTCCATTGGTACTCCACATGTTCCCATTCAAATCTGTGACTTGATTCCTCTCCTTGCCAAGGGCCATAACTTGATTCCCATGGTGCTAGCTGAAACCCTGAATGGTTTGGATAAAACTCATGAGGACCCAAAGGTTCCTTTAGGAGGTAGCCCCATTCTACTGCAGATGTGGTTGCTTGAAAGACTGAATTTCTTGTCACCAGTTGCCATTACACCATACAAGCCCCAGCATTACTGCCTTCGCCGCATTGAACTACCTGGGCAATTTTCATTGAGAGATTGGCTAGGTTACTTCCAAACCCTTTCTTGGAGGAGTGTCAAGTGGTTTGTATTCATATGGGGCTGCAGTGACCAGGTGCTTCTGCGGACTTCTGGATGCGCCATGGTGAGACTCATAGGACTGAGGTCTACTTCCTTCTATTGGCCTTCAAGGGTTCTTCGTCAGATGGGTGCCATGCAAACCATACCTATTTCCTTGAAAGGTGACTATCCTGTGGTGCCCGCGGGTCTTTCTGTAGTGACTTGGGCGAAGGACCGATGGCCTAGCAAGTTGATACTAACCCAAGTTACGAATATTGATGGTCCGTATATGATGAGCTCAGAGTATAAGGAATGGTTGAAAAGCAATTTAGGTGAGAGAGAGAGTACTCGAAGAGAAAGGATTTTTGGACTTATCAAGAACAATGAACTTGGATCTTGCAGAGAAGATATTATGGAAGCAGTGACAACAGCTTATGAACATGACTTGAGGAAAAGAAGACATGAAAGAGAGAAGAAGAAAGCTGAAGAGCGAGCTGCAAAGAAGCCCAAGAAAAACTGAAGACTCAATAGAATAGGATATTTATGGCATATTTATAGTTCTTTTACTTAATACCAATGAATTGCTATGTCAATCAATTTTAGTTTTGAATAAATTGCCAATAATAAATCAAATTTGGGATTTTTTTGTTTGATTTAGACCGCACCCAAGGTAACTTTATGGGTTGCCTACGTATCTCCATGGTTTTTTTCTTCTTCTTTTTTTTTGTTTTTTGTTTTTTTTTTTTTTTTTTTTTTGTTTTTGAATGGAGAATCAGGTCTTACGTAGTTCTTATCCCTTAACTTTTGCCTAGGCCGCCCTTACGGGTTTTCAACCTAGCAGGCTTCAAACATGATATTTCTTCAATTGATCCAAATTAGTTGGACGAGCGAACTCAATTCCATCTAAATCCATGAGGCGAACAGCCCCTGCTGGCAATATCTCTTTGATAATGTATGGCCCACCCCAACTTGGCTTGAATTTTCCCCGCGGATCGAACACTGGAGCTCTGATTTCTTTCAGCACTACATCCCCTTTCTTTAGACCTCGATCTTTGACATGCTTGTTGAATGCTCTGGCAACTCTCCGTTGATACCCCTGAACATGATACAGCGCCCTTAAACGCCTTTCATCCAGCAAAGCTAACTCATCATAGCGGCTCTTAACCCAGTCCACTTCTGTTATCTGGCTCTCCACGGCAACTCTTAGTGAAGGAACTTCCAATTCAACTGGCAACACGGCCTCCATTCCATAAACTAGAGAATAAGGGGTATCCCCTGTTGATGACCTTATTGATGTTCTGTAACCCCATAGAGCCAATGGCAGCTTCTCATACCAGTCTATGTGTGAGTTCGCAGTCTTCTGTAGTATTTTCTTGATGTTCTTGTTAGCTGCTTCCACCGCTCCATTAGTCTGAGGACGGTATGGTGACGACAGATGGTGGGCTATGCCATACTTTTGCAAGAGCTCATGGGTTTCTTTCCGAAAGTGCTGGCCATTGTCTGAGATAACTTCATGCGGTACCCCATATCGATAGATGATGCTGTGCTGTATGAACTGTGCTACCTTCTTGGAATTCAAGGTCTTGAAGGACGCTGCTTCCACCCACTTAGTGAAGTAGTCGATGGCGACCAGGATGTATTCATGCCCATTTGATGCCTTTGGCTTGATCTGTCCGATGATATCTATCCCCCATACCGCGAATGGCCAAGGTGATGACATACTCGTTAGAGGCATAGAAGGCAAATGTTGTCCACTGGCGAACAGTTGGCATTTGTGGCACTTCTTGACATGTGCGTGGCAGTCTCTTTCCATGGTGGACCAATAATAGCCTAACCTCATGATTTTCTTAGCTAACATATAGCCATTCATATGCGGAGCCCCTGTCCCTTCATGGATTTCTTTAATCAGATGCTCGGCTTCCTCCTCAGTGATACACAGCAGGTGGATCCCGTCGTATGATCTCCGATATAGCTTTCCTCCACAAAGTACATAGTGACTTGCCAATCGCCTTAGGGTTTTTCTATCAATGCGAGATGCTCCTTCTGGGTACTCCCTTTCTTCAATGAACTTCTTTATGTCATGGAACCACGGACGGCCATCATTTACCTCTCCTCCTCGGATTGCACAACAGTACACAGGCTTGTCTCGGCATTCTATCACCAACGGCTTCACATTTCCCCCTTCAGGTATCTCCACCATGGATGCTAGGGTCGCCAAGGCATCGGCGAACTGGTTCTTGTTCCTTGAAAGGTAGTTAAATTCTATCTCTGAGAACTCCTTGGTTAGAGCTTCCAGGTAGGCATGGTAGGGTAGCAGCTTCTCATCTCGAGTTTTTCCATTCCCCTTTTATCTGACAGATGATTAGCGCCGAGTCCCCGAACACTTCTAATTCTTTGATCCCCAATTCAAGTGCCGCTTCCAGTGCTAGGATACAGGCCTCATACTCAGCAATGTTGTTGGTAGCTTCGAACCCCAACTTGACCGCTAACGGTGTAAATGCCTCTTCGGGTGAGACCAGCAGGACTCATATCCCATAACCTTTCTTATTGGCTGCCCCATCGAAGTATACTCTCCAAGTTTTTCTACCAATCTCTAGCATGTCCTCATCTGGGAATTGATCGTTGAACGGAGCGGATGATGACACCGGACAGCTGGCTAGGTAGTCTGCGATGACGCTTCCCTTAATAGACTTCTGATTCACGTACTTGATGTCGAATTCATTGAGGAGAATTGACCATCGAGCAGTTCTGAATGACAATACTGGCCTTTCTACTAGGTACTTCAACGGGTCCGTGCGACTTATCAAGAACACTTCGAAGGACATCATGTAGTGTCGGAGTTTCTGCGTCGCCCATACTAGTGCCACACAAGCTTTTTCAATCGCATTGTACTTCACTTCATAGTCTGTCATTTTCTTGCTTAAGTAATAGATGGCATTCTCCTTTGTAGACCCTTCGAGATATTGAGCTAACATAGCCCCCGTCGCGGTTTCGGTGACCGTTAGGTATAACAAAAGTGGCGCACCTTGCCGTGGGGGAACTAAGATTGGAGGATTGCTCAAGTATCTCTTAATGGTCTCAAAGGCCTCTTGGCATTCTTCGTTCCATACTTTTGGCACACCTTTCTTAAGCAATTTGAAGATTGGTTCGCAAACCATGGTTAAGTTGGCAATGAATCGGCTTATGTATTGAACTCTTCCCAGAAAACCCCGGATCTGCTTCTCAGTGCTAGGCGGCTCCATCTCCACAATAGCTTTTATCTTCCCTGGGTCCACTTCGATACCTCTCTGAGTGATCATAAACCCCAATAACTTGCCTGCAGTGACACCAAAAGCGCACTTCTGTGGGTTGAGACGGAGATTGTACTTTTTTGCTCGCTCTAGGAATTTGTCTAGTGCCTTGAAATGCCCTTCTCTATCCACGGACTTCACGATCATATCATCGACGTAAACCTCGACTTCCTTATGGATCATATCATGCAATAGAGTCATAGCTGCTCTTTGGTAAGTAGCCCCAGCGTTTCTTAAGCCAAAAGGCATTACCTTGTAACAGTACGTTCCCCATTGCGTGATAAAGGCTGTTTTCTCCATGTCTTGAGGCGCCATCTTTATCTGGTTATACCCGGAGAATCCGTCCATGAAGGAGAAGAGTGCATGTCCCACTGTACTATCCACCAACACGTCGATATGGGGTAAAGGAAAGTCATCCTTAGGGCTCGCGGCGTTGAGATCTCGGAAGTCGACACACATCCTCACTTTCCCATCTTTTTTTAGGCACAGGCACTATATTCGACAACCACTCGGGGTACTCCACAACTTGGAGGAAACCCGCGTCTAGTTGTTTAGTTACCTCTTCTTTTACTTTTAGAGCCCATTCTGGTTTTAATCTTCTGAGTTTCTGCTTTACCGGCTTCTTTAGGGAATTAGTGGGGATATAGTGTTGCACAATATCGGGGTCAATGCCAGGCATGTCTTCATAAGACCATACAAAAGCCATAATGTTGGTTTTCAAGAGGGAGATCATCTTTTCTTTTTCAACGGGGGAGAGGGTTTTCCCAATTTTAACTATTCTTGGCAATTCATTCGTCCCTAAGTTGATTGATTCCAATTCATCCATATTAGGTTCGGTGACGCCCCTTTTCCTTTGCTCAACGAGCTCCGGGGGGACATCGTTCCTAGGATCTATATCCATGCCATAAATATCCATAGAGGAGAGAAAAGAGACACTGCATATATAGAGAAAGAAAGCACACTTTATTGACTAGGAATAATGGGAATGACACACAAAAGAAAGAAAGAAAACAAACAAATCTGTACCAATACTATGACTCCACAAGGTAAGTTAAGTAGATACATCTTATTGAATTAGGGAAATATTACTAAACTAAGACACCTACAAGCTGCTATCAGGTAGGCCAAGGTCTTCTTCTTCATGGATCTCCGCAACGACACCACATTCAAGGTACCAATTCAGGAGTGGCAAGGTAGCATGGCTAATGGACGAACCCTGGAGTTCTTCAATGGTCGAGTCTTCCACGGTGAGGATCATATTTTGGAACATTTCAGTCATAGCCCCTGCATCAAGGTTCTCTGCCCAGTCCTCCTCTTTCTTTTCCCAGAACTCATCATTGATGGCATCATCATCCACCATTTCAACTGTGATTAGATACCATTCGGTGAAGAAGATTTCAAAACCCGGAACTCGGATCTTGGTAGCTTGGTCAAAGGTGGGCTCTGGAAACCCGCAATATAGAAAATCATCCCCTTCTTTGACGAAGTAACCATTCAAAGTAGGTCGATATGGCGAGATCTTCAGGTCTGGCACCCTTCCCTCGGCTTTGGCTCTTACTTTCTCTTTGTTCCTCTTCAGTATTTCCGCATAATCATTTTTGGAGGGCTCATATCCCAACCGAAAAGTATATGAGGTGACACGGCTTTGAATAGACATAGGGATCCCTTGTTGGCGACGCCCTAGCCCCATGCCTGGAAAGAAACTCATCCTTCTCATGATTTCACCAACATGCAAGTTGCCATGGGGGCAAAAGTCCAAGGGTATTAATTCACCCTTTTCGAGCTCTTTCTCAATGCATTGGACATAGTCAAACCCAGATAGCGGTATCGCTGCTGATTCGGGTTGTATCTCACATATAGGCACACCTGCGAGTTTCAATTCATAGTCCCCTTGAAGTGTTACTATGGCTCCTTCATATGGAAACTTCACCTTTTGATGGAGTGAAGATGGCACAGCCCCAGTGGGATGGATCCAAGGTCGGCCCAACAGCAAGTTGAAACATGACGGCACATCTAACACTTGGAATTCCACCCTAAATTCAGTGGGTCCCATGATAAGAGGCAAAGTAACCACCCCTATTACTTCTCGACGGGTGTTGTCATAAGCTCTTACGGTCTGCCCAGATGGCGTGAAATCAGTGGGTCCCAAACCCAAAACAGTGGCAGTTCGGAGAGGACATACATTCAGTGCGGACCCATTGTCGATAAGAACGGTGGGAACCCTCTTCCCCATAGTGTCAACGGTCACATAGAGAGCTTGAGAATGGCTCGGCCCGCTTTTAGGTAGGTCTACATCGGTGAACACGATGGTTGAGTTCTTGGGAGTTGGATTCACCAAATGTACCAATCCCTCGGGGGATATGTCAACAGGCACTTGTATCTGATTCAACAGTTTCAACACGGTCTGGCTGTGCTTATGCGAGGCCATGAGCAAGCCCCAAATAGTGATGTTGGCATTGGTCTTCTTCAGTTGCCTAAGCACTTCATCCTCTTCTTCTTGCAAGCTAGGGCGCCTCTGCCCTTCCAAATCTTCCAATGGATTTTCAGACTCTAGGTGGGGAGGCTTGAAATGACGACCCCCTCTGGTTATATGGTCCAACTCATCATCGCTAGCCCATATGTCATGGACTTCCTCGGAGTCATTCATTAAGTCATCCCATTCTATCATGTCAATGCTCTCCATCTCTGTCGGCAAGTCATCCCAACCTGAAGGGACTATCGGCTCATCTGATATCGGACTTGGGCTTGAGTACAGCACATAGTAATCATATTTCCCCGATGCTTCACCTAATAGGCCAACCTGAGGATCCCCTGCTTCATATCTTTCTTTCAGCTCTTGTTGGATAGATTTCTTTGGCAACAACAAAACCTTTTGGTCAATGAGGTCTTGGATGATCTTCTTTAGTATAGAACAAGCCTCGGTGTCATGGCTGGGTGCACGATGGTATTGGCAATATTGGTGAGGGGTTGATGGCCTTGGCTTTGGTGGAAGTGGCATGATAAGGCTGTTATTTCGGCAAATGGTGAAAAGACGGGTTAAGGTCATGGGGAGTGGAGTGTATTGTCTTATGGGATGGCGAGGGCGAGAGGATTCAACCCCAATGGCATTTATGGTGTTAGGTGGGGGTGTGTTGTTGTGTGATGGGAGAGGATTACGGGTGACATTTGGACGGGTTGGTGGTGAAATGACTTGCTTGTCAATGAGGTCTTGGACTTGGTGGCGAAGGCGAATACAGCGATTGGTGGCATGGCCTTTGGATTGATGGTACTTGCAGTACTCATTCTCATTGTAGCTCTTGGGTAAGGGATTTGGTGGAGGTCTTGGGTCGAGTGGCTTCAATAGGTCACGACTTATGAGCTTTTCAAGGACTCTTTCGAGTGGCATGAATAGGTCAGTGAATTGGTGAGGTGGGTTGACATCATTGAGAGAAAAGGGTTGGATTGGTTGAGTTATGGTGTTGACCTCGGCATTGTTCTTCCCAGTAAAGTTTGTCTTGCGGCTCCTCACTTCCTCAGTCTTGATTGTCCCATCATTGATAGCATCTTCAACCTGCGTGCCAGCCCCAATGAGAGCTTCGAAATTTGGGAAATAGTGGGCAAATAGGTGCTTGTGATACACGGGCAGCAGGTTCTTAACCACTAACTGAATTTGGTCCTCCTCATTCGGCCTATCCGTCATTCTCGATGCCTTTTGTCTCCACCTTGTAATGTAAGCGGAGAAAGTTTCATGAGCCCCTTGCTTGGTAGTTTCTAGGTCCCTTCGAGTAACGTCCACCTCTGTGTTATACTTGTAGTGCTCTGAAAACTCATTGCATATGTCTTCCCAAGTCCGGGTTCTATTCTCATCCAAGGATAAGAACCATTTCAAAGCAGAAGTGGCCAAGGTTTCATGGAACATTTGAGCTAAAAGCTCGTCAGTAGCCCCTCGAGGGTGCATAGCTCGCACGTACATCTTCAAATGAGTCTTAGGGCAACCCGTCCCATCGAACTTTTCTAACTCCGGCATCTTGAATTGTAGTGGAATACGAGCCGTTGGAAACAGGGATAGAGTCCGCACATTGACCATGTCATCAGCCCTGCGAATCCCTTTTATAGTTCTCTCCAATGCTTCTACCTTGCTAGCTAACACGGAATCACTGCTAGAACCTTTCCCCTTGGCTTCCCCTTCTAGGTCGGTGACCTCAGGTTTCGAGCTACTTTCCCCCCTTGTCTTGGTGTTCTCATTGGATTGAGGTCCTTCTTCGGTGCCAGCCCCATGAGGTATACCCGAGGAATGGGCCTTAGAGCCATTTTGTTCAAGATCCGCCATCTTCTGTTGGTTCTCTTGAGCCATTTTCAATGCGGTATCGGATGTCTCGGCGGTATGGTCAAGCTTGGCCATGATGGCTTTCAGGCAAGCCTCAAGGTCAAAGTGCCCCTCACTAGTTCTTTCGTCGGCCATGTCTGTCTGATGGGTAGACTCAACACTCACTAGACGCCCTTGTGGATTGCGGATCCAAGCCAGCACGTCTATGGATAGAAAAGTTTTAACCTTTAGCCTAAGGACTTGTCCTAAACCTCCATATTTTCCTTAATGAACTCAGTCTCTACACCATGTTCAATTAATTCATTCCTTTTATCCAATTACCTTTACAGGGATCATGGATTAAGGGTATGTTTTAAAGAATAGGGCATAGAGTCCTTCAACTAGGTTTAATTAATCCCCTAGGACTAGCACATCACAAACATAGCTTTACATCCTATTTCCTTAATTTATTCCTCCTAACCCATGGCCTTAACGAAGGCTAGGGTTTAAAGGTCTATATTAAGGGCATAAGATATGAAGCCTCACACCACAAACACAGCATAGCATCATTACAAACAATTGTGGGTGCATAAAGGTGAGACCGTAGTGTCCTACAAGTCTGTCTATATGGACTAATGATAAGGGTAGGCTAGGGTCCTTCACTTGTTTGAGCAATCCTTATACCTAACCACATGTGGCATCAGGAACGCCGCGTGGGTCCAGCAGTACGTGATTAACTCATTTAATATACCCAAGGGCAAGCCCAAGGGTACTAGGCAAGAGAGGTTGATAGCTTTCGCCCCAACACATGGAATCAGGAAAACCAAGGTTGAGACTAGGCCGATCGTTGGCAAGGATACATCGAGGGACATCGATCCTAACATGCAAGAGTTTGCGCACACAATGCAATAAATGAAAGCACACAATCAAGCGGATGCAATGTGATTGATTTTAATTAAACATAAGAAATTAACCTAGCCCAATTAAACTTTATAGAGTCTAGCCCACAAGAGTCCCCAGTGGAGTCGCCAAACTGTGAACCCCGGAAATTGGGCCCACGAGGGATTGAAAAGAAAGTGGGTTTGAAAAAGAAAAAGGAAAGGAGTCGCCACCTTATTTTTTAAAGGAAACAAGGAAAACCCTAAAAATCAGGTTGTTTTAGGAAAACAATTTGAATGACTCCATAAAAAAAGGAAAGGCAAAAACCAATCTTTTGAAAACCAAAGAAATCGGGGATTCGGAGGCTAAGTTATGACATGGGAAGGTTCTAGGCAAAGCCTATAGGCACCCATGTCACCCTTTCGGTCTCTCAGTTCATTTGGGCTAAATTAAAGTCTTTCCATACAAAAATCAGCAAGTATATCATCACAAGAATTGCATGCATATCATATATTTCATTCATCCATCCATGCATAATAAGCAAATAAAAACAGAAAATAAAAAGAAGAAAAGAAAACATAAATAAACCTAGGATGCTTGGATCCTAGAACGGACTTGAGCCTCACGAAGAGCGCCTACGTACCATGCAACGAAATACATGGATCAAAGTCCACGTAGTTCGATTAGAACTAAGGTTAAATCCTAATACAAACCTATGGTTAAAACCCTAGGTTTCCTTATTTGATCAAAAGAGTTGAATATGATAGAAAGTTTGATTTTAGGAAAGAAATCCACAAAATGGAAACTTTAATAAAAACCAGAATTTTGTTGGTTAAGGAAACCTCTAATTAAACCATAGGATCATATTAAAAATTAACCCTAAATAGGGAGAAGAGAATGAGTTAAGAAGAAAGGTGAATTGGGGCACCTTCACACCCACTTACCTGAGCGCAATTAGCTCCAAGCATTTAGCCATTTCAGACATAAGCAGCCCTATTTGCCATGGGACAAATACCACACCTTAGGAAGGGCCTTCCTTGCTGCTGTATGCAATTGTTCATGGCTCCTCAGGTCTTTAGAGTGAATCAAACCAACACGAATCCTCCTCTTTGTCAAAGTGGTATCACAGCAAAGAGATCAAAACTCACTCAACTTTGAAAAGAAATAGAAAACAAAAAGAGAACAAGAGAAAAGAAAAAGTGATTCTCGTCACTTTGCAGCAGCAGCAACTTCAATCGCGTTTTTGGGTATGAAAACGTTGGATTTGGACAAAGCTTGTGAAATACAAAGTTGTAGGGAATTGAATTATCTTTCTAACAAGACCAATTTCATCAAATTGTGACTTCGGATGAAAAAGTTATGATTAAAATACGACTGCTGGTTTTCAGAAAATCTGCTGCTGAATTATGACGAATTTCACTCCCTCCAAACCCTCTTCTCCTCCCCCTTGTTTAAAGACATTAAGAGAGTATTTATAGCTGAAATCTGGAGTTTCCCTTTCCTTCCTGGACTAGGTTTCCTTGGAGAATAATCAAGAGGTATTTTATAATGATAAAAGACTTCTAATCTGAATAGGAAAAGGAAATTGTCTTTTATAAAAATTGGGAGACTGACCGCTAACACGCATGCACATGTATCGTATGTGCGTACACACACTCATCACATACGTACACGTGTTAGTGTCATGATAAAAATGGCTAATTTAATAAAATAATTTTCTTTTCATTTTAACCAAAAATCTCATGCTGTGATTCGCACTAATTCTTCAAGGATAATCCGTAAATAACCACACTAAACTCATCATCAGGGCCACGGGACTTAAGATGACAACCGGTACAAAATTGAACCTAGAAATACCTCATATGCATCCATATGAACTCCAATTGACAATTTGGAGATCATTCCAAGGTCAAATGAAAAGTTTGGGACTTAAAAGACGATTATGCCCCTCAAGTCACAAAAGCTCTTATTATCCCTCAAGATCAACTCCAATTTGAACCAAAATTCATATCCATTGTCCTTGTGACTCTAGAAAACTAATGCAAGTGACTAGACTCAAAAACCAAACAAAAACATGCATGAAATGATGAGCCCTAGTAAGGTGGTGCAAAAATGGGGTGTGACAGCTACTAACTAGTCTAGTAAAGTAAATGGTTTCGAGAAGAAAATGACTCTATTTGACTGCTGTGCATTGCTGACATCAGGTAATGTAATAAACAGGAATCTCTGAGTAACTGGCAAAGCCGTCAAAGTAGCTAAAGTGGTGATAAATTCTGTCAGTAAAATGGTTCCTATAGAAAGTCCATCTATTCCTACTCTAGAGGCCACGAACAATTCTTCCACGATTTTCAAAGTAACCAAGAGGCCACGAACAATTCTTCAAAGTCAAGCAGCCCCTCCTTGTTATAATTGTCGTCACATATGACTCTTCTATCAACATAGACCAGTCTAGGGGTTGCCACTAAGCTGGTTTTCTCTCTACCAATAATTTTTAACATCAAGCGCTGTACTATGCCAGGGGCCCATGAAGGCATCAATCTAGATTGTTCAAATGTTTAGGGACCAACAGTATCCTTTGTTATAAAAAAAAGTTTAGGGACCAACAATATGAGGTTTTAAATTTCAACAGAATTTTGGCATTCTTTATGATTTCAAACCATTGAAAAGATTTTGACATTTTAATATTTTATCAGATCTTCACCTACTCCAAAACTAAACTTCCTACGTGCTTTGGAACAAGAAAAGTCCAAAATTTTGTGAATTCCTTTTTAAAAATTGATCAATAAATTTGATGTTGAACCCAAAATTTATGCTGTCCTATTATGTTGCTTACTGTCCATTGTCTTGTATATCCCTCCTTGTAAGCCAAGATTAGTTTAGACTTGTTTAGTACAAATGTCATCAGCTTGGAATGGTCCTTCTTGTTCCCCTAGATCCACAAATAGCGGCGGAGGATCAAGTTGCTTGACCCCATGTATCTGTATTTGTCACAATGGTACTGTTGAAGCTTGCTTGAGCATTAATAACTACCTTTGGTATTCTATGTGCGCTCTTACGTGAACCAATACGTCCATTCCTACGTGAATCAATTCTTGGTATAAGATTTTTCATATTTTATCATCTTTAAAATTGAGTTTTATATATATATCTGAAAATGATCAGGTGCGGACCGTCTTGAACAGTCCACACATAATCACATGGCTGGGTACCGTGGAATCTGTCCTAGATGATCTGCATTCGATCATCTCTCTTTCTATATATATTAGTTGGTACACACGTGCGTTGCACGTGAATATTTTTGTATTATAAAATAAATATTTCATCAATGGTATACGAATTTATGCTAAAGTGGACCATATAAATTGTCTTTTAAAGAGAAGATTTTTGTGATGGAAAAAAAAAAAAATCAGTGCCAAGACTAATAAATTAATTAAATGTGCCATCAATAACTTAAATAAATATAAAAAATATATGTAAATTTTAGTTGTACACTTGCCTATCAAAAGGATATTTCTCATGGCTCTGTCAGTGTGTGTATATATATATATATATATATATGTTTATTTTTGTAAGGAAAAAGTTAAATAGTTTAACCCTTTTTTTTTTGAACTTGTTTGGCAACTAACCTAGTTATGTACTTATTTCAAAGAGTAATAATTTTTTAAAAAACCTATTTCATAAATAAATTGAACAAATAACATCGTGTTTAAATTCAAAAAATAAGAAATAAATTAAAATAAATGTCATCCAACTCATTGAAAATATTATTCTATGAGTGGGGGAAGTTGGGTTTTTTTTATAAAATTTTTTTATAATATAAAAAATTAAATGAAATTATGATAAGTATACTTATTTTTAAAATTTTCTCAATGAAAAATGTGCTTATTAAAACATAGGAATCCTCCTGGGTTGTCCTTTGTTGAGATAATGCTCTATTGACCAAATAAGGTAGAATTTTTAACATCGTTACATATAGGATTTGGTTTTCTTAATGCCAGTTTTTGATAGTTTAGAAACCTCATTCGGTTTCATTATATTATATTTTAATAAAAGGTTCTATGTGAGAAAACAAACCAACTCCAAAAATAAATAATTAAATAAAAAGAAAGGTATCCTCATAAAATATTTGTGAATCACGACTTGTCAAAAACTTACACCAAAAAAATAAAATAAAAAAATACTCAAAAGTAATAATATCTAGCAGAACTAAAATAGAACCCTACTGCATTTGCAAAGAATCTTGTAGGTAGGGCATTCAGTAAGAATAGAGATAGGAGAACCAAAGTTACAGAAATATATGAAGTACTTGACCCACATGGAAAACAGTATTTTGTATAGCAATTAGAACAAACCCTAAAACCCTTATATTTTGAAAAAGAAAAGAAAATGAGAACTCTATTAAAATAGGTTGAAGCTATTGTTCATGGAGAAAGTAGAATTTAAAATCCCATTGTTAATGAATAGATGATATATGTTATGAAATAGAGTTAACTTACAATTCTGAGTTTTATTTATTTATACGAATTATAGTTCCCTTAGAATTCCTATTTATGTATGTGTTTTATATTTTTATATTTCCTATATACGTAGAAGGGTAATTGTGCATTTAAAATTTAAAATAAGGGTACATTAGTCAATCAAAAGTTTTTCTCATATTCAACTTTTTATAAGTAATATATCTATATATATATATGGGTACACGTGCATTGCACATGAATGTTATTTAAATAAAAAAATTTATAAATTCTATATCTATATCTATATATATTGAACATGAAAATCTAATTATTTGTTGCTTTTGTGTTAATTTAACTTATTAGAATAAACGCTCAACACAATAGGTCAAAATTCTTTAAATTGTTAGGAGTTATGGTACGAATAAAAAGTTAGCTAGAACACATGCATAGTAGTAGAGGCTGTATAGAATTTATGAAGTAAACATAAATTGTGTTATCTTTTTTCCTTCTTTTTTGCTAGAAAATAAACATTCTTAATTGGTTAAATATGGGAGGCAAATAAATATTTAAAATTTAAAATTTAAAATAAAGATGTAATGGTCAATCAAAAGTGTTTCTAAAGTATAAACTTTTATAAGTAGTATAGATATAATATAATTTAATATGTGATACAAGAGCATCTTTGAGGGAGGTAGCCAAAAAAAAAAAAAAAAAATAGTAACAAATCGGTCTTTTGCTATCTTATGTGGGTTGTGGCAATTTGCTACTTCAATTTGAGATGTGCATTTCAAAGGGAAGTAGCAAACATAATTATTTTATTTTTATTTTCTATATTTTTTATTTTTTAATGCTTTTAAATATTATTTAATTTATTTTTTTAATAAGTGAAATTGATCCCTCATAATATAGTTTTTCTTACTTTTTCTAAAAGAAAATTCTCAATTTTATTTTTATATGGTATCATCATTTACATTTTTTTTTTGTTCACTTAGAGATTGAAAAGAGAGTGGAGATCGAGATTTTCATTTTATTTTTTTCCTCGTTTCTTTGTTTTTTTTCCTTTTTCTTTTCCCCCTTGCTTCCCATCAACAACCAAATTCAAGCAAAATAATAATAATAATTATCATATACATATATGACCCATTCCAACAATTTCTACGTTACAATCAAAACACATTCAAGAGTTTTCCTAGTCTACCCAAAATCCTCGAAAACAACCACCCCAAACTACAAACAAATTCAGCATTTTATGAATTCTCACCAAATTTCAAGAAATACAAAATAAAAGTATAAAACACTCACGCAACAACCCCTTGAGATTCGGTATCGTCTCCATGTATCGTCTCCATGATGTGGATATTTGGTTGGTGACTGCGCTGGAAAGTAGGTGCGCCTCTAACAGGCCATTCTCGTTTGCTAGAGAATGAGAGGAAGAGGGAGATACGAAGTCAACGTGCTTTAGGATTATATGTATAGTATTAAATGGAGTATTTGATTTAGGGTTTCCTTTGAATTCCTATTTGTGTTTTATATATTAAGGTATGTGTTTTAGAATATATTAAGGTATGTGCTTTAAAATTATAGTTTCCATATTGCTATATTTCCAATATATGCAGAAGGGTGAGTAGTTGTGTATTTAAAAATTAAAATAAGGGTATATTAATCAATCAAAAGTTTTTCTTACATTCATCTTTTTATAGGTAGTATAGATATATATATATATATATATATATATATATATATATATATACAGTCCCGGTCCTATACGCTGCAGCTGATTCAATGGTATATCAGCTGCAGCAATCTTGGCCCTTCGTTCAAAATAGCTCCTCATCAACGGCTGGAGTAAAGTTAAGACAAAGAGACAAAGCTGACTGTGTTGTCACATCAGCATCAGCGTCTCTCTCATCTCTCTCATCACGTTCTCAAGCCCTCTCTCCCCCTTCTCCATATCCAGATCAGGTTTGAAGACTCAAAGCTTACTAATCAAACGAGGAAGAAGCTCCTCACAGCTGCGTTCCCTCTCACCCGAAGCTTCAGCCCTCCTCCTCCTCGCACATCTCCGCCAAGCTTCTCCTCCTCTCGCAGCCAAGTTGCTCCATCTCAGCCGAGCTTTCACTGCTGAAATCGCACAAGCTTCTCTCGCTCAGATCCAAAAGGCACGAACCTTTTCTCGCTTAGATCTGAAAACCCCTCACTGCGTAACTCCACCCGCAGCAGCAAGTCTTCACCGCCGGCACACCAGAGGGAAACACACCTTCGGATCTGACAGTCGAGGTAAACTTCTTTTTTTTTTTTTCCTAAGCCCTCACGACTCACCTCTCTTTGGGCGCAGCATCACACTCTCCCTCCGCCGACCGAAGCTACTCCGCCGGCAAAGCGAACCTCAAGGGCGGTCACCAGCTATCAATGTTTAGGCTGTGAGGCACACCGTGAAAAAAGCAGATCTTTAGGGGTTTTTATTCTTTTTATTTTTTTGCCTTATAAAATCGTACTGCTCAACATAAAATTGATTTTAGGGATTTAGTTGTAATGCTCATAAAATAAATTTCAGGGTTTTATTTGTAATGCTCATAAAATTGATTTGTTTGACATTTTCACATTGTAAAGAATTCTGAAGGTTGTAGGGATTTATTTTTAGTTTTGTTCCTTACGTAAAGAATTCTGAAGTTTGTATGAAATATTTATTTTAATTTTTGATTTTATCTTCAAATATATTCTACTAGCACTAGTTGTCTCTAATCTAGTTAGTGCGAATGGTAATATGTCCCTCTCCCTTCAATATATGGTTTTTTCTATTCTTCATAAAAATAAATGTCCCTACATTGAGCAAATGGCAATATGTATTTAGGTGGATGCAAGATTTTCTTTCTTGTCTTTGAGTCCAATTTCTACCATGAGTGCCCATGTTTATGTGCAAACGGCGAAATGTCCGGTTAGTGCAAAATAGGCAAATGTATAAGTTATGATTGTTCTGATAGGCTGTCTTGCCAACAACACAATCGAACAGTGGGTTCACATTGACCCTTTTTCAGCCATGAATGGAATCTCTCGCTTTTGTAAAAATGATATTCCTTGGAGGTATACTTGGTTCTATTATAGTGATAGCTTCAGTTGAATCTCCTTCTCAGGAAAAAAATTTGAATCTGACATTTTGTTTTATACCCTACTAGTGGATACTCCCATGGATCTAATGCTCTAATGCTTCATTTGAAATGGAGCATGGTGATCTATTTATTGACCTAGTGCAGAAGTATGATGGACTTGTGGGATACCTTTGCAGTTAGATATTATATGTGTTCTCCTCAGTTCCACTTGGGGGTTGTTTTTACATCTGAAATATTTTTACATCTGAAATATTTAAGTGCTCCTGGAAAGGAACTTGTGTTTGATGCAGTAGTAGAGTATGGAGCTAACTAGCTAAGGCTTGTGAAATGATGCAAGTTAGGTTTCTTCACAAAGTGGAGTTTACTAGTACTTACCAATTTTGTGAAGAAGTTTAGTGGACGGCAATTTTATTTGGGACATGGATATGTAAAAAGATTTCTACTCCATAGTGAAATTTGAAAAGAAATCAGGTGAAACTTTATACTTAAATATATAACACAACTCATTTTCCTAATATTTATTACAAGTTGGGCATGATTAATATATATTCTCCGGCTTGTGGGGTGGATGGGATTTGAATATTATAGTCTAAAAACTGAAGGTAATTTTTTCTTTCCCCTTCTCTTTTCTTTTGAATATAAGATGTGAAGGTTCATTTAACTGAAGAAATTAATGTTCCTTCTCCTACTTTTTCTTATTTTTTACACAAGATGCTTAACATGGACACCATAAAATGAAGTGAACTGCGATGGGTTCTTGGTGTGGGATTCTAGAATTTGCTTTTCTTACCATCTAAAAATAATTTTGCCTATGTTTAGATTAGGATTTCCAAACCCAATCATAATTAACCGGCTATAGGTTGCATGTTTTTAATCAATCGCCTTATTGTAAGATTTGAAGTAAATTACTAGGAATAAAAGGGATGTTTAAAAAAAAAAAATCCACAAAACAAGTAGGCCTCCATCGATCTTGTGCGGAGGCAATAGCTCTTGTTGGATCTTGTGCGGAGGCAATAGCTCTTGTTGGCCACTTCTAATACGTATAAAGTAATTTCCATGAATGCCCATCTGTTGAATATGAATAAAATATGTAACAAGTGAATCTGTATAAGAACAAATCTGTAATTTCTTATCACAAAAAACAAAAGAACATGAATCTGTAACAATACCCTAAAACTCTTAAACTCAAATACAAGATAATTCAACCCAAAACCATTTGATTATAAACAAATAAGACGGCTGTGGATTGATGGACATGGTTCCTAATGACCATTTCGTTTACAATCACCCCAACTCTCTTCAAAAGGTTTCAATAAATTAGCCCACAAAAAAATTACTATTACAATTCCAAGTTACATTTTTGAACTGCACAGTACATAAATTAGCTGCCAGAAAATTGCAGCTGCAATTCTAAATCTCTTCCACTAAAATTGCCCTCCACAAAATTATCCCATCCATCAACTTCTCCAACAACGTTTACTTGTCTTGTGAGGAAAAAAAATCAAATCCTGCAAATAAAGACAATACACAACCGTAGGTAAAAATAATGGTCAATCTAAATTAAAGTTTCATCAAATAAAAAATACTCCTTCAAAACATTCATTTAGGTTCTCTTCCCTGCACTATTTCTCTTGAATTTTTCCAATTATTGCTTTGAGATTGAGGTCTAATTTCCACTTTCCCAGACCAAATGGATGAGCAATACATGATACAAATGGATTATAAAAATAAGCTCAATACAAATACCCAGGTAGCCCAAACAGTTTGGATACAGGAAAAACCAAGCAATAAACAATACAAATACCCAGGTAGCCCAAACATCGTGTAATTTTAATCATTTTTACTAGTTATCAAGAATTAAAATGGTGTTAAAATAGATGAACTTTTATATTAAAACTATTCTATTATTTTTTATCATTTATACATTTGTTTTGGATGCAAAAAAATCCTGCTCAATGTTTCCAACTAGTGCAGGTAACCCACCTTTGCTTTTGGTTCTACACCATTGTCTGCCACATAGGTCAACGCAAATAAATTCAATTTATCAATTTTGGAGCTTATACCTGCCACACTATCAGTTCTGCTTTACGTTTACAAGAATTTATCTACATTTCCAAAATTCCTCCAAATTCTATGCCATTTTTCCTGTTGTGTTACTAAAATGCTAAATGTTTCCATCTTTGGAATGACTGAAAACCAGCCTCTAAATGAATATTTGAACCATCGTTCTTAGTAATAAACTGATAATGTCTTCCTTTCTTCCTTTTGCACTTGATATATTCTTATTATTGAATGACATATAGGCAAAATTTGAAAACAAAACTTAATATGAATAACAGATCTGCAAATGTTGTCCACTCGCAATTGTCTATAATTACTAAGAATAATAAAGCAGTCAAATTATAATTTTTTTAAGAATAGACTAATTATGCCTTAAATCATCTAATGACAGGGAATCCAAGATTGGAAAGTTAGAACAAGAAGAAATCTAGTAAAATGATCTTACAGATTCTCTAATTGGGAGGCCGTGATACCTCTTGCTGCGAGGGGAGGGTTACACAGTCAATAAGGGTTTGGAGAAGAGATGAGGGTTTGGAGAAAAAAAAAATATAGTAGAAATCCAAAAAGAATGCTTACCGTTCGCCGGCGGTGAGGTTAAACACAGGGGGGAGCTTCGTTTCAGTTCACCGGCGGTGAGGGTTTTTCAGATCTGAGCGAGAGAAGCTTGTGCGATTTCAGCGGTGAAAGCTCGGCTAAGATGGAACAACTTGGCTGCGAGAGGAGGAGAAGCTTGGCGGAGATGTGCGAGGAGGAGGAGGGCTGAAGCTTTGGGTAAGAGGGGACGCAGCTGTGAGGAGCTTCTTCCCCATTTGATTAGTAAGCTTTGAGTCTTCAAACCTGATCTGGATATGGAGAAGGGGGAGAGAGGGCTTGAGAACGTGATGAGAGAGATGAGAGAGACGCTGACGCTGATGTGACAACACAGTCAGCTTTGTCTCTTTGTCTTGACTTTACTCCAGCCGTTGATGAGAAGCTATTTTGAACGAAGGGCCAAGATTGCTGCAGCTGATATACCATTGAATCAGTTGCAGCGTATAGGACCGGGACTATATATATATATATATATATATATATATATATATATATATATATATATATATCTATATATAGATATATATATTTGTAGATTTAAGGTGAATACAGATCCTTCGTCTTTATTCGTACATTGGGTCATTTAGAAAGTCCCTAGTAAATATGGGCCACATTAGTAATGTAGGTCGAAGGTGTAAAATATTTCCAAAATATTCAGATCATCAGCTCACAACATTTGGGTACTATTAACTTTTGGGGTTTGGCGGACTAAAACAAAAAAAACTGACAAAAAGGGTGATTTTCTCGTGTTGCAGACTCCTGCATCTCATCCTGTTAGCTTTTAATGCTCTTGCAATACAGAGCCTTTCGGCTCTCTCTGGTGGTAGCCAGTCGGTTTTTGCCAAGAAACAAAATGCCAGTGCTCTCGTACTTGTTGCGAGCCAGGTAACGCATGATTGTCTTTGAGCTTTGAATTCCTCCTTTTAACAGTTCTGGGCACCACTGTAACATAAATGGTAGTAGGAGATCTAAATTAAAAAGGGGGAAATGATGAACCTAATCGGTAATTCCCCCAATTAAAAATCAGCCCAATGTTGGACTATATTTTCATGACAGGTTACTTTATTGGCCTCTATGGAAAGCAATGAAAAATTTTTGGGGAACACTTTTGTTATGATCATCCAGTTGCAAACTTTTCTTGAACTACTTTTGGTTTTAATGTGATTGTTGTGGCCTAATATCTTAGCATGCTGTTTAATAGAAAACTCTGCCAGTAATGGTAGCGGTTGTGGAGCAGCTTGGTGGTTAAACACGCATTGTTTAACTCGTATTTTGTAAAATTAGTTGTTAGATTAGATAATATTTTCATATAGGACATGTCAAAAATCAAGTTGATATGAGCTTGATTTCTAGTCAAGCCAAAATTTACATTTTTTTATCATTAGCAATATCTCGTTTATGGATGAAACAATTCTTAATTTCAGATTAACTTGATTTTTTGAACGCACGACTTAAATATGAAGCAGATTTAATTCAACAGTTGATTATGCAAAATATGAGTCATAGGTAAGAGCCTGATTAGGAACTTTGAAAACTGGGTCAATATGGGTTTAGTCCATAATTGTTATTTTGTTTTCAAACAAACCAACTTACAATTGGTTTGAAGTAAAATTGTGTTTTATATCTTGTTTTCAGAAAAACTCTGGATTAAAGAAATTTACCAAATAATGTGAAATCAAAATTCGTCAATCTTATCTTCAGGTTTTTAAGTTTGCCAAACAGTCCCTAGAGTTTTAGAAGTACACCTAATACAAAGTTGTATAAGATGCACTTTATAATAAAAGGATTATATATATATATATATATATATATATATATATAATACACTACCTTTTCTAATAAATAATTAAAAATGTTATGCGAATTTCAACCTTTTCACACCATAGAGTGTGTATATGTTCTTAATTTTCCCAACAGCCCCCTTATATATAGTTTGGAGCGTGACATTATAGACCCTCACCCAGCAGCACACCAACAATCAATTGTGGTGATGGAGCACACCTTTTCTTTTTTTTTATTTTATTGCCGTTTGGTTGCACTTTTTAAAAGATCTTTTTTTAAGTCGTAAAAGTTATTTTGTACTTTCTTGCTTTTTGCTTTTAAGTAGAAGCCACAAAAGCAAAAGCACGTTTGATAAAATTGATTTCTTCGGCGATCTTTTGGATGTAATGGGAAACTCTACCGAATCATCGTTGCCCAAACGGAAACCTAGGACAGGCATAATCTCTCTCGATTGCAAATTTTTTGAGTTAAGGTCAAACTCATCCAAAATATAAAAATGACTTTTAGAAGCAAATCTTTATTGCTTCTGCTTAAAATCAAATATTTTGCTTTTTGCTTTCTAGAAGTCCTTTTTATTTCATCTAACCAAATTGTGCTGTTTGCTTTTACAAGTCTTTGCATTCAAAAGCAAAAAAAAATCTTAAAATAAGTGCAACTAAATGGTGCCATTATTATTTTCAAAGGCTGGTAATTAAGAGGGCACACTCACCCCTCTTGTCATGAGCTCTCTCAACTATTTTAAAAATGTAATTCGAAACACAAGCCCCTTCATTAAATTTATTGCACTAAATCATAATATTTGTAAAAATTTTATTAAAAATATGTTAAAACAAACTCAAGCACAACCATTAAAGTTGATAGAGAATTTAGATCCGATTAAATGCTATTGGATAAGAGGGTATATCAAACTTTTTTTTTTTTAAAAAAAAAAAGGAAATTTTGTACATGGAAACATTTGAAGAATCCCCTATTTATCGGTAGGGCACACCTTTAGATTTGTTCAAATTCCCAAAAAATAATACCTATCTATTCTACCTTTTTTATTTTCTTTATTAGTTGAGTATTATATTTGTTGCTTATACTGTGTGTGGATGTGTGGGGGACAAATAACTTGTTTGAACTTTGAAATATTCCACATAAATTTAGACGTTTCAATTATGAATGAATTTTTGGACAAATAACTTCTTTGAACTTTGAAGTATTCCAAAGAAATTTAAAAGTTTGAATTATGAATGACTTCTTGGCCAAAGGTTTTAACAGATGGAGCTCATAGGTGATGGGTTACATTTAAAATTTGCCAATTTGGCTCGTCTCCTGGTCTCTCTCCTCCTCTCTTCTTCTTCTTCTTCTTCTTCTTTAATTTATTTTTTTCTTAGTTCATCTCCTTGTCTCTTTCTTGTTACTTTTTCGCAAGGTTTTCTATTGTATGATTGTCACCTAAAAGAAAAAAAAAAGAGTATGGCACAGTTTGGTTGCACTAATTTTAAGATCTTTTTTGCTTTTAAAAGCAAAAAGTTAAAAAAGTAAAAAGTAGTGTTTGAAGGCTATTGTACGTGTTAATATATGGGTCATTGGGTCGTGACCCGAACCCATGGTCCGCCCACGTATGGGTGCTCGACCCAAGTGGTTAAGTGCCCTATTTCATGAGGTTTCCTAATTGTACTTGGAAACCAAGTCCAACTAGGGTTTGGACTTGAAATAGGGGCACATATATATTGAATGTCTCTCTTAGTGATTGAGACAACACAATATAGCAGCCTCCATAATATAGTAGCCTCCATTATTTCTCTATCTAGTATTCTCTCTCTAGGATCACCATTGGCCTAGTAGACTTGGTAGTGTGGATTACGTGGGAGGACTCTAGTAGCGATCCTTACAGCTATCACGACGTTGAGGAGCATACACAGAGGTCAGACTCTCAGTGGAGGAGCAACCATTCGTGTAGCGGCTACGTGGGGCTTGTAACAACAACCAACAAAGTTCCTCGGGTCTCTTTCGCTTAAGGTACGTCCTTGGACCCATTATTGAGTGCTATATGTAGTAGATATAGCATATTTACATTGGTATCAAAGCCTGTGGTTGTTGATTCGCCCTATTGTCGCGTGGTTTGCATTCTTTCTCTAAAATACAATTTTTAGGTCATTTAAAAACGTTTTTCAAAAGTGTTTTTTAATCCAAAATTTTTATATGGACGTGTTCTCCTATGTGTGAGGAACATGCCTACAAAATTTCGTGAGAAACGGACATGTATTTTGAGAGAAAATACAAACTTTATTTTTGGAATTAGTGTTTTTTCCGAAACTTTGGGCTTATTTTTGATGCACTTAGACCTGTTTTTAATGCGGGAAATTGGTATACTGTTAAACTATGTCGCGGGGGCTTTCCGTAGACATAAAATTTGCGCAAATCCGATATCTTATAAGAAAGTTACAAGCTCACAAAGTTGCCCCGATGAAATCGCAAATGCTGGTGCGATTTTGGTTCATTGGAGAAAATGATGAATAGTGGAAATGCAAGCCCACTCTCATCCAAGGAGAGTGTGAGCGCGTGCACATAAATGGTCGGTTTCCATGAGGGGTGGACCGCACAGTCAGAACCCAAATGCCGAGACGAGTCCAACGGTGTCACCGACGGTGGCCGTCTGTCCGGAGAATGGCGTATACACGCCTAGCAAGGAGAGTGGCAAAGTTCTGCTAATTGAAAAAAAAAAAAAAAAAAAAAAAATGTGCTGACGCAGCAACACGCGCCCACACGCAGGTGGTGACGCGTGTGGTGCGTGGAGGGGCTTCCCAAGGTCATTTTGGGCCAAATGTTTTCCAGTATTTTTTATTTTTTATTTCTGATTTTTTGGTAATTTTTTAAATAAATTTTTAATTACCAAAAAATATTTAATTAATTAAAAATTAAGAAAATACTATAAAATCACCCCACTCGAGCGCGTGGAGGCGCGTGAGGGGGTGTTTAGCTTTCTGGAAAATTCTGGAATTATTTTTGGGGCTTGTTCTACATTGTAGTTTGCTGCACCTCTCACCATAACTTCTAGATTTTTTATTTTACTATTTTTTTAGCATTATTCTTTACTGAAAAATTAAATAATATTATTTTATGCAAAATTAAAATTTCCAGAGGTTGTATTTTTATTATTTGAGCATGTGGGAGTATTTTTGTGTCACGGGGAGAGTCACGTGATGTGGATTAAGTGTGCATCTATTAATTACATGTGGTAATTAAATTAATTAATTTGTGTAATTAATTATTCTTATTATGTTGCGCAATTAGATTGCCGCCAATGTTTTACCCGCCTTATGGGACCCATTGGCACGCTCCTTATGTGTTTTGAGCGTGGCCCTACCATCCATTTAATAGACCAATTTGCTTAATATGTGTTAGCATGTTAGTTATAGGATTAAATGGATGGATTTTTGGTAAAATATGAGTAGAGCTTATGTTTGTTTGCCTTCTGTGTATAAGATATTCCTTGAGGCATAATGTGTGGCACTGCATCCCCATTTATTTATTCATTATAGTAGATCCATTGTATTAGGATTTTTGGGAATGTTATGTATTTATTCATGTATTATTTTTTGGAGGAATTATGTAAGGGGATGTGTTTTCGCGACTCGCATTATGCTATGGAAATTTTCTTATCATAGACTCTAATATTTACCAAATGATTTCATATGGGAATCCGTGTGATTATGTGAAGCATGTTATCATTATTATTGTTATAATACTGTGGGTAATATGCGTATTTGTTCGAAAAACGATTAGAAAATATAATCCTAACCTACATAATTGGGAGATGATTATGAGCAATAGCAATATTTTTTTATTTCAATTTGTAGGGAGGGATAATGTTTTTTCAATCGGGTTTTCTGAATAAATAATGGATGTGTGGGTAATAATGTCAACCCTTACGCAATTCTTCAACGTAGTGATGGCAAACAACCACATAGATGCGATATATGATAACATTGACAAGCTAAATGGGATCAACTATGACATATGGCAAAGAGATATAGAGTACTTCCTGAATGAGCTGGGCTTAGTTGAGACTTTGTCCAATTCCATGGTAGCCCCAAATATTGAGGATGGGATCACCAATGTTGTCGAGTATTAAAGTAACCTTATAGTTTACCAAAATTGGATGATGAAAGATTAGGGTGTACGTTATATTATGTTGACGCGCATGCATGAGGATCTTATTGGGGAGTATGAGAACTACCCAAATGCCAAGGAAATGTAGCAACCTGAGGATTGCTTTCGGTTAGTAGATCATCGTCGCGTACTGCTTGTCACACATACAGTTTACATGTGAAACGACAATAGTGAAGAAGCTTCGGTTGCGCATGTGGCGCATTCTACTTCTACATGATGTGATTTATGTGCCTGGGATCTAGCATAGTCTACTTTTTGTTAAAGCATTATGAGATTTTGGATTATCTTTCCAGCAATTTGGATTTTATTTTAGGAAATATTATTGTTGGATATGGTTTATTTTTTAGGATATTTCTTTAAAGATGAAATGGTTTAAATAATATTTTTCATTGAGTAAGTGCTCCTAGATATGTTGACCAGCATTATGATCTAACTTGTGAATGGGTATATAACCCTACACCGCTTTAATTTTGTGTTTAAGGCCTTCTATCCTTGTTTTGAGGTAGATTGCAACACACGCTTTACTGTATTAAGCAGCGTATTTATTAATCTTAATTGGGAAGTATGTGTACTGCCCCATTACCAAGGATAATAAAGGTTACCCAAAATAATGTGCTATAACTGTGAAAAGTTGAGATACTTTGCTCGTGATTACACTGAGTCAAAGTAGGTGTAGACACCCCATTTTCACCCCCATGAGATCATGATATCATTTGGTTAGGTTTAGAAGCATCTAGGAGTCCCTAAGGCTTAAAGGACAATTTTGCCCTTTTAAGCCTTAGGAGAATAGGTCATCATTGCATGCATATTTTTGTCTCTTTGTTGAGTCCCATCACTTGCATTTAGTTTCTAGGATCATTTTAGATATGTGTGTCAAATTTAGTTCAATTCCAGATAGGTTTGGATAGCTAATTAGAACTTTTGCGACTTGAAGGGTAATTTCGTCTTTTACTTCGTATATTTTCCAATTGACTTCCAAATTTGTTCCGGAGTATTCCATTGACCTTACAATGATGAAATGAGTCTAATTGAAGTGCCAATTTAATTTATTGATAGGTTTGGGATTGGTTCACCACATTACCCTATGCTTAATTGACCTTTTTTCGGGTAATCGCCTCATGAAACCCCAGCCACCTGACCATGGTCAGGGATTCTTGGTTCAAGAATATTCTAGGCTTATTCTACATTGAATCCTTGAAATTATGGCTTTTGAATCACTCAAATCGGAGTTAAAACGAAGAATTTGTGTCCGTTTGAAGTTCGGAGTCCAAACCGAGCTAGAATTCCAAAACTTTTGGATTCTTCTCGGGTGACCGGTTGGGCCCAACCGGTTGGACCGGTTCACCAACCGGTTGGACCAGTTCACCCCAACCGGTCACCCGAGAGTCCCATCCTGAATTTTCTCTTTTTGAGTTTTTGACGAAATGGGACTCTACTACTCCGATTTTCTGCCTTCTAAAGGACTTCTAAGCCTATTGGGAGGTGGTTTTGAGTTGTTTAACATTCATGGGATTTAATTACAGCCCTAGATTGATTTTATGGTGAATTAATCCCAACCATTGGTTCATATGGTTGGTTGGTTATAAATAGAGGCTCATTCATCAGCATAAAGGACTTTTAGCTTATTTGACACTTCATATTCATAAGAGAGAGAGGGACCATGAGTTTGCACACACCCACATCACTTGGAGGAGGCTTTCTACTGCAATTTCAAAGGAGAACTAGAAGGGAACCAAGCCAAAGAGAAGGAAGAACGCAGCGAAGACCCTTGCTTTGTTGTAAGTCTCCTTTGCATCCTTTTACGATTCCTTCTTCTTCTACTCCATTCTCTGCATAACTATGGACTAATATTGATTTAGGAATCATATATACTCTATATTTTAGAGTGTATATGATTCAAATATGATGAGAATGCATGTTAGTGGATTAGGATTGTGAATTGCTTGCTGTTAGGATAGTTTCTCCCTTAAGGATAGAGGCACGTTTTGCATAAAAAATCAATTGATGTGTTTAGGCCGTTTTCTCTTCATGGTTCAATTATATGCATGATTTTAAGCATCTTTTGTATAGGACACTTGCTGTGTAAGCCTCATCTTCATAGGTGTATGGATGATTATCCTTTTCGAGGATAATTATCGTCCTTAGAGGGTGAGGCTGTGCATGGGTGCTTTCTAGAGTGTGTTTAAGTGCGCTGTGAGTTTCTTTGCATTCTTAGGTATATATTTTACGTAGGATATGTGAAGAAACCATTCATACGGAGTGATTTCTACGTAAAATTATCTCCGGATAGTTTTACTTAAGAAAGCTCCCCGTAAGGATGGTTATTTCACATTCTTACATAAAGCACCTACCTAAGGCATCATGTTAGGTTTTCTTTTCATGTTTAGGATTGTCATATGATATTTTCATCATGGTAATGCCTATTTAGCATGTTTTTGATAGTTTTTGTGCATGTTAGGGTGTTTAGAGCATATAGGAGCATATAGGATTAAGTTTTTCTTTTGATTCTTGTTATTTGCATGAGTTTTAGGTCATTGTATGCATGTTTAGTATTCTGTCCAGATTTGATTTAGGTCTTCTAATGATGATTTGAGCATGAATATGAATGATTTGAGCTTAATAATTGCCTTATAGAATACATAGGGTGATTAATTGATGATTTCTCGATGTTTCGGAATGATTTGCATGAGTATAAGGTCATTATATGCATATTTAGTATTCTGTGCAGATTTGAATTAGGTCTTCTAATGATGATTTGAGCATGAATATGAATGATTTGAGCTTAATAATTGCCCTATAGAATACATGGGGTGATTAATTGATGTTTTCTCGATGTTTCGGGATAATTTGCATATGGTAAGTGGTTCATGGTAAGTTGTGTATGAATTGTTCTCTTCTCCCCCTTGGGTTATTGTCTTTACTTTGAATTAGAAGTCCTAAGTTTCCAACTCTCTCAAAATTCTGTTTTAATTAGAGTTCTATCTCTTTTAGAATTCTACTTTTCTTAAAATTCTGTTTTAATTAGAGTTCTATCTCTTTTAGAATTCTATTTTTCTTAAAATTCTGTTTTAACTAGAGTTCTATCTCTTTTAGAATTCTACTTTTCTCAAACTTCTTTTTGGATAAGAGTTCTATCTCTTTTCGAATCCTATCTTTTCTCAAATTCCTTTTTTGGAAATCCTTCTTCTTTTAAAACTCTTCTTTTCTTTTAATGGAAACTTAGGGTTTATAGTTCATTGTAAAGGGAGTAACCCCTTCTCAATCGAACTACGTGGACTTTGATCCTTACATCTTTGTATGTAAGGTACGTAGGCGCTCATTTGATGTTCAAGTCCGCCCTAGGATACTAAGTATCCTAGGTTTTCTTTTTCTTTCTTTATCTTTCTTTCTACCCATTTGTCCATCACATATATGTTAGTGGATAGGATGGACCCATGCTTATACATTTATCCATCACATATTTGTTAGTGGATAGGATGGATTTGTTTACTTGCTCATTTATCCATCACATACTTGTTAGTGGATAGGATGGATTTGTTTGCTTATTCATTTGTCCATCACATATTTGCTAGTGGATAGGATGGATTTGTTTGCCTATTCTCTCTATCTGTCTTACTTGCTTTCCATATCTCTCATACTTGTTTATGGATGTTTACATGCTTTATGGATGTTTATATGTTTTATGGATGTTCATGGATGAATGTGGATTATTTATGGATGATTCTTTACATATGCATGGTGACTAATTAGGAAGTGATTGAAATAGCCCATATAAATTTAGAGACCCATTTTGGGGCGATGTGGGTGCCTATAGGATGTTTCCTAGAACCTTCCCACATCGTAACTTAGTCTCCGAATCCTCTCTTGTTTTGATAGACCTGCTTTTCCTTGATCAGAGTCATGTGGTTTGTTTTCAAAGGTTTTCTTTAAAACTATTTTCATGGTTTTCCTCTTTTCCTAAAAATGAGGTGGCGACTCCTTATTTGTTTTGTTTTTGTGAACCTTTTAAAAACCAGATTTTTATTAATTTAAATCTCTACAAGTCTTTTTTTAAAAGAAGGGTTCTCCTTCCTTCCCTGGATCGAAACCCGTGGTTCACAGTAGGCATCCTTTTCACCAAACTCTCTATGTTTTTGGGCATGAGATCATAGTTTAGTTGCCTATTTTATTCTTATGTGGATTGAAATACGGGAGCAACTGAATATGTATTATGAGATGGAGTACAGCTAGTAGATTATTGCCACATTTTTATTGAGTTGGCACCCATAAGATATATGGGTAATAGCACAAGTGTAGAACTTCTTGGAGTTGGTTTGTCTAAACTCCAACTGCGCATAGGGCGCATATTACTTCTACACCACATGTTTTATGTGCTTAATAATTAATTCAATCTACTACCAGTTTAAGCATTTTTTAGATTTTGGATATTCTTTTATTTAGAAGTAAAAGGTTGGATCTTTATGACGGTATTGTTTAAGAACTATTTCACTTTAGAGATGATTATATGATTCTTTTCCGCCTTATAGCTTCTTGATCGCTAGAGTTAGTTCACTTAGACATTTGCAAACCTATGTACGTTGAGGCACATTCTGGCAACTCTTATTTTCTCATTTTTGATCGATAATTATGCGCGATGTCAATGACGTGAATACTTATTTGATCAGTTCAGTGGACTGTGTGAGAAAAAGAGGATACGCAGATAACACTATATTCTTGGCACTTCGCAGCATAATGGTGTAGCAGAGAATAGGAATAGAACACTCCTAGATATGCCTAGATAGATGATGGTGCAAGTCAACCCCCTCTATTCTTTTAGGGGGATACTTTTTATGACTGCTGCCTACATACTTATGAAAATGCCTTCTTAGTCAATTATTTTCTTCAATCTCTTATGAGTTGTGGCGTAGAGAAAAGCCCAATCTGTAGCGCATTTGCGCCTTTAGAAGGTTAGCAGATTTGTTCACATCGCTCTCCATGAGTGTGAGGAGCTTAACTCTAGAGCTATAAAGCACATTTTTAAAACCTTTTTAAAAACTTTTCTTTGAAGGCTCAAAAGGTTATTTGATGTATGATGAACATCTTGATGGAGAAATGATTGACATAGAGTCACGTAATGTTGATTTCATTAAGAGAATGATTTTACTAGCATAGGCTACATTAGTAAGAATCTTGACCTTTATGAGATAGAGGAGTGGGAAGACGTCTTACCATCTTCGAGCGAGGTGGGGAATTAGTTCCTCGTCTTATAGTCACTGAAGATAGTGGGAGTGGCCTTCAACCCAGTGGGAGTGTCCCATAAGGTGTTTCGTTGGAAAGTGTCCTGTAGAACTACTAAAGTTCTTAAATGTGTAGGAACAAATGTGGAAACCTTCCCCATCATCACTTTGAGATTAAAGGGGATTCCTTCCTATGTACTTCTAGAGAAGATGATGAGCCTACTTTGTATGAGAAAACGCTTTCTTTTCATGCTAGAGATAAGTAAATAATTGCTATACAAGATGAGATGAGCTTGATAGATAGGAATAGGTTTGGGAGTTAGTTGATTTTCTACAATGGTAGATGATTCAACTGACAAGTATTAAGCGCACCGTGTGGCAGAAAGTTAAACCTAATGTGTGGGTATTAAGTATGTAGAGACATTCTCCCTAAGTGGTGAGTTTTGGCTCTATTTGCCGGATCCTAACTATTTTTGCATAAATGGATTTTATATTTTTGTAGATGGATGTTAAGATGACATTTCTTAGTGGAGAACTAGACGGAAAATCTTTATGGGTCAACCAGTGGGTTTTTGATCTTTATAGATTAACCAATGTGGGTTTTAAGGTCAAGGGCCTAGAGTGCAAAATGTGTTTGCTCACTATTCCATCAATAGCTTTAAACAAACGTCTAGGCAATGATATTTAAGATTTCATGATTCTATTATCACTGTGGGTTTTAGGATGATTGAACACATTGCGTGTTCTTATAGCTAGGAATGATATGGATATTTCTCTTTAATGGTCCAAGAGAAATGTCCTTATTTTTCCATTGTATATTGCTGACATTCTTATAGCTAGGAATGATATGGAGACTTTAGTCGCCACTAAAGAGTAGTTGTTCTCTATTTTGAGATAAAGGAAATGGATGAAGCAAATTCTGTGCTAGGAGTTAAGATTGTTAGAGATTGTTCAGAGAACCTCCTCGATTTGTCTCTAGAAACTTCCATTAGGAAGATTCTTGAACATTTTCGCATGTATAACTCTAAACCCATTGACACTCCAATTCAAAGAGCTACACCTTAATCTTAAACTAGTTTCCTAAAACTTATGAGGAAAAGAATCACATGTCCACAACGCCATATGTAGTTGCTGTAGGAGATTTGTAATATGCGACGTTATGTACGCCTACAGACATCCGATCTATATTGTTAGTGGATGTTATTAGAGTTTCTTTGAACCCGCACTATGGATAGTAGCGATTAGATTTCTTCGATACCTATATAGGACCGCTAACCTTATCCTATGTCATCATTGTGGAGACTCAGGACTGAGAGGTTGTAGCGATAGAGATTAGGCTGTTTAAGAGATGTGCTTGAGTCCACCTCAGGATTTGCGTCTATCCTTAGAGGTGAATGTGCTTTTTATTGTGGTATGAAGCAGACTCGCATTGCCTTGTCCTTAGTGGAGTCGGAGAATTAGATTGCTAAGCGGTTGTTCGACAAGTTGTTTGGTTGAGTTGATCTTTGCAACGTCTAGGCTTTGCAACTTGTAGACACCCCATTTTCATCCCCATGAGATCATGATAGCATTTGGTTAGGTTTAGAAGCATTTAGGAGTCCCTAAGGATTAAAGGACACTTTTGCCCTTTAAGCCTTAGGAGAATAGGTCATCATTGCATGCATATTTTCGTCTCTTTGTTGAGTCCCACCACTTGCATTTAGTTTCTAGGATCATTTTGGATATGTGTGTCAAATTTGGTTCAATTCCAGATAGGTTTGGATAGTTAATTAGAACTTTTGCGACTTGAAGGGCAATTTCGTCTTTTACTTCGTATATTTTCCAATTGACTTCCAAATTTGTTTCGGAGTGTTCCATTGACCTTAGAATGATGAAATGAGTCTAATTGAAGTGCCAATTTAATTTATTGATAGGTTTTGGATTGGTTTACCACATTACCCTATGGTTAATTGACCTTTTTTCGGGTAATCGCCTCTTGAAAACCCAGCCACCTGACCGTGGTTAGGGATTTTTGGTTTGAGAATATTCTAGGCTTATTCTACATTGAATCCTTGAAATTTCGGCTTTTGAATCACTCAAATCGGAGTTAAAATGAAGAATTTAAGTCCGTTTGAAGTTAAGAGTCCAAACCGAGTCAGGAATCCTCAAAACCGAGGAAACTTGATCTCACTCTCGGGTGACCGGTTGGGCCAACCGGTCCAACCGGTTCACCCAACCGGTCATCCGAGCCCTTCGTCTTAATTTATCTCTCTTTGAATTTTTGACGAAATGGGATTCTACCACTCCGAATTTCAGCCTTCTAAAGGACTTCTAAGCCTATTGGGAGGTGGTTTTAAGTTGTTTAACATCCATGGGATTTAATTACGGCCCTAGATTGGTTTTTATGGTGAATTAATCTCAACCATTGGTTTATATGGTTGGTTGGTTATAAATAGAGGCTCATTCATCAACATAGGGGACTTTTTGACACTTCATATTCAGAAGAGAGAGAGGGACCACGAGTTTGCACACACCCATATCACTCGGAGGAGGCTTTCTACTGCAATTTTGAAGAGGAACTAGAAGACAATCAAGCCAAAGAGAAGGAAGAACGCAGCGAAGACCTTTGCTTTGTTGTAAGTCTCCTTTGCATCATTTTACGATTCCTTCTTCTTCTACTCCATTCTCTGCATAATTATGGCTTAATATTGAATTAGGAATCATATATACTCTATATTTTAGAGTGTATATGATTCAAATATGATGAGAATGCATGTTAGTGGATTAGGATTGCGAATTGTTTGTTGATAGGATAGTTTCTCTCTTAAGGATAGAGGTACGTTTTGCAAAAAAAATCAATTGATGTGTTTAAGCCGTTTTCTCTTCATGGTTCAATTATATGCATGATTTTAAGCATCTTTTGTATAGGACACTTGCTGTGTAAGCCTCATCTTCATAGGTGTATGGATGATTATCCTTTTCGAGGAATAATTATCGTCCTTAGAGGGTGAGGTTGTGCATGGGTGCCTTCTGGAGTGTGTTTAAGTACGCTGTGAATTTCTTTGCATTCTTATGTATATATTTTACGTAGGATATGTGAAGAAACCATTCATGCGGAGTGATTTCTACATAAAATTATCTTCGGATAGTTTTACTTAAGAAAGCTCGCCGTAAGGATGATTATTTCACATTCTTACATAAAGTACTTACCTAAGGCATCATGTTAGATTTTATTTTCATGTCTAGGATTTTCATATGATATTTTCATCATGGTAATGCCTATTTAGCATGTTTTTGATAGTTTTGTGCATGTTAGGGTGTTTAGATCGTATAGGAGCATATAGGAGCATGTTAGGTTTGTGTTTTTCTTTTGATTTTTGTTATTTGCATGAGTTTTAGGTCATTATATGCATATTTAGTATTCTGTCCAGATTTGATTTAGGTCTCCTAATGATTATTTGAGCATAAATATGGTTGGTTTGAGCTTAATAATTGCCCTATGGAATACATAGGGTGATTAATTGGTGTTTTCTCGATGTTTTGGGATAATTTGCATATGGTAAATGGTTCATGGTAAGTCTTTTGTGAATTGTTCTCTTCTCCCCCCTTGGGTTATTGTCTTTACTTTGGATTAGAAGTCCTAAGTTTCCAACTCTCTTAAAATTCTGTTTTACTTGGAGTTCTATTCTCTTTTGAATTCAAATCACTTTAGAAGTCCATTTGAGTTAGAATTCTATTTACCTACTTTTTCTCAAACTATTTTTGGAAACTCCTAAGTTTTTAAAACCTTTCTTAAGTTGGAAACTTAGGGTTTATAGTTCATTGTAAAGGGAGTAACCCCTTCTCAATCGAACTACGTGGACTTTGATCCTTACATCTTTGTATGTAAGGTACGTAGGCGCTCATTTGATGTTCAAGTCCGCCCTAGGATACTAAGTATCCTAGGTTTTCTTTTTCTTTCTTTTATCCATTTGTCCATCACATATTTGTTAGAGGAGTAGGATGGACCCATGCTTCATCATTTATCCATCACATATTTGTTAGAGTAGTATGATGGACCCATGTTTACTCATTTATCCATCACATATGATTGCTAGAGGAGTAGGATGGATCTGTTTCTTATTCTCTGTCTTTCTACTGCTTTCCATATCTCTCATATTTATTCATGGATGTTTACATGCTTTATGGATGTTTATTGCTTTATGGATGTTCATGGATGAATGTGGATGATTTATGGATGATTCTTTGCATGTGCATGGTGACTAGTTAGGAAGTGATTGAAATAGCCCATATAAATTCAGAGACCCATTTTGGGGCGATGTGGGTGCCTAGAGGATGTTTCCTAGAACCTTCCCACATCATAACTTAGTCTCTAAATCCTCTCTTGTTTTGATTAGACCTGCTTTTCCTTGATCGGAGTCATGTGGTTTGTTTTCAAAGGTTTTCCTTTTTTCCTTAAAAAATGAGGTGGCGACTCCTTGTTTGATTGTTTTTGTGAACCTTTTAAAAACCAGATTTTTATAAATTTAAATTTCTTTAAGTCTTTTTAAAAGAAAGGTTTTTCCTTCCTCCTCCCGGATCGAAACCCGTGGTTCACACAACTCATGAGGAGATTGTAAGTCTGATTGCGTATCAGTCCTAAAGTATGCGAATAGATCCCAATTATTTTGAACTACATTTAAGATATGGTTGCACAAAAGGGAAGAGGTCTTGAGGCATATCTCTACTAGCACCGTAGTGGCTAATCCTTTGATTAAGCTAATTACTAGAGATGTTTTCCTTTTTTATGTGAGGAGAATGGGACTTCGTAGGATTTGATGTGTTCAGACATAAATTTGTGATTGACATTATTATTATTGAGATATGATATTCATTTCTTTTGTTTTAGTACATGGGTTGTTTATGTCATTTGTACACACATCTTTGTAATGTCACCGGGCTTGAATCTGTTAGGATTATGCCCTAGAGCCAATCATAGAGATGATTGTTTAGGGATTAGGAACAATCAATTGATTTCATTTATGCATGTCACATTTATTATTGATTTAATAAAAGGGCTTATTCTATTATGTTCATATGCATCATTTATATTTACATAATATGTCCATGGAGTTAGAGTTGAGAATATGAAACTACAAAGAGTTGTAATTTTGAGACTGTAAATATATCTCTGTACTAAACTCCTAAAACATTCCTAGTTGAAGGTTCACTATGATGGACAGTAATGAACCATATAACTAGCACTTGTTAGGTTGATTCTATAAGAGGATAGCTAGTCTCAAACTATTTGTGTGGAGACACTACAACCAACAAGTGGGTGCCTATTATAAGAATAGGTACACTGAATGTGACCAAAGATATGAGATAAACTGAATGGAGTTTTAACCTACCTGTCAATCAGTTTCTCATTGTTATAGTGGTACAAGTAATCCTTAGACCTGAGACACCATGGTTGTCTTATACATGTAGCTTTAGAAGTTTGATAACACTAAGTGTAGATCCTATTCAAGGGTCTATAAGGGTGTTCATTGGCCCTACTGCTATGTGTGTGAAGGCATGTGAGTGATCAACAAGGAATCCATCATTCTCAAGAAACAGAGAGTGAATGTCTCATATAGCATTTATTGAATATAACTCATTAAATCCATGGGCCCATGGTAGAATAAATATGGAAAGGAGTTTCCATAAGTTCATCATTGAGTTGATATTAATGAATGAGTATAAAGTAATTGAACTAGGGACTTGACAGACTTCCATATCCTATTAGTTCAATTGGAGACATTGTGTTGATGGAAGGATGTAATTGTAACCTATAAACTATAACAGAAGGGTTCTTTGTAAATGACTATTCACTTCATTAAGGACCACACCATGAGCCATATGCTAGGTGTTACTCATGGTTAATAGAGGCCCTAATTGATATAAATGAGTTATAATCAATTAGGGAATTGAAAGGAGTTTCAATTAGACTCTTAATGGAAAGTGTTCCATTGTGCACAACTTGTGTTGTTCCTACTACTTGATGATGTGAACCCAATGAGTCATACACTGATCATGCTAAGAGAGCTTGATTGTCTATGAGAGAAAGGGTATAAGTGATTAAAGAAAAGTTCTTTAAGGGGCTAATTTGTATTTGATGCAAACTACTGGGTTAATTGTGTAATTAAGAGTAATTACACAAAACCCACTAGGGTTTTAAGTTCCCCCTTGGCCGGCCCTATTGTGTGGCTATATAAGCCACATTATGATGTGATGACATCATCACAATTGGATCCCCAAGGGGCTGGCCAAAAATTTCACAAGGCTCTCTCTCTCTCTCTCTTCTCCACCTCTAGCAACTATAAGGAAGAAGAAGGAAAAGACTTCAAGTTCAAGCTAGGTGTGGATACTATTGGAGGCAGTACACTTGGACTGCTCATTCATTGCCGCCCAGAGTTCATGCTTGGAGCAAAAAGGAGAAGACAAAGCTTGGAGCATAAAGGAGAAGACATTCATCAACTGTAAGTAACCCTAACTCTCTTGGTAGTTAGGTTATTGTTTTTGTATTATGCATAATCGGATTCATGGGTTTGGGAATCGTAGGAAAATTTTTATTCCGTCTCTATAAGTTTTCCTCTCTAGTTTTGATTCCCAACAGAATCGACCCACTCACACGAGTGATTCACCTTGGCGCTGTGTTAGTGAGCAAGATGAGACATTTATATCTTTAGCGCCTAGTTGGCGAGCCAGATATACAGTTGCTATATTATATATCACCTTAGATTGAGCTAAGATGAGATTTCTATTAGATCGATCATGGATATTTTTCCACAAACTCTATATAGCCCGTTTCATAGTCGAATGTGAGTTTTCAGACAGGCACTGAAAGAGCGACTGGGTTGGAAAACTCAAGTCAGGCGCTTGAGTAGCGACTAGACTAAGATTCGTATAGCGTTCTTTTACTTTTACTTATAGTGACATGCTCATGTTTATGAGTTAAACACCATAGCATACATTTCATACTGTATATGCTTTATGTCGACCGATGGTAGGAGTGATGAATGGATCCCTGTTTCATCACTGTGTGAGCCACATGGATCGCTATGATCCAACTTTATATACCCTTTTTGACCTGAGACTATGTCATTAAGAGGATGCTTGATGACGCTACTTTAGCGTGTTTTCCAAAAGCCAGGAAACAATTCTGTTTTATGGGGGCATGTCTAGGAAAACAGTTGAAATGAATTAAATTGGCAGGAGAGCTTAGGGAAGACAATTTGATACTACACCATGTTTTGTGACTCATTAGCTATGCAGCGTCTATGTCGTATTTTGTTATGACATGAGACATGGGTACATTACATATATGGGATATAGCACTGCTTTTATATTTATATGAGGGATTAGGGAGTGCTTATTGTTAGACCTAAGGTTTTCAACCAAGGGCATATCTGAGATTTTTATGATAACAAAAGATCGATGTTAGTTCTAATGGTTTAATTGTCAAGAACATGATCAAAGCTAGGTAATCAAGATCAAATCGTTTCAAGCATAAGCTTAAGGATCAAATGACTTAAGCATATGCACTCAATAGCTCAACCAAGCCATGGAACTCAAGTCTTGTGTCCAAAACGTCAAGGAAACTCAAACATGATGCAAAAAGATCATAAAAAGCTAGTGATGGACCTACAAACACCTCAAGCCATACGATCATCGTCAATGAAAACTCATTTAGGCTACAAGTGAGATTTTAGGTTCCAAAATGTACATAATTGCTCATGACTTTGCTCTATTGACCTAGATGGACTCTAGGAACCCTAATTGAACTTAATTTATCATCACTAGAGGCCCAAGTTGATATATAATTGAACAAATATTGAAAACTCATGAGAAAACAGGCTAAACCTTGAAAAACCAAGGTTTAGTCGACTACATCATGGATGTAGTCGACCAAATCAAGTGAAATTTGCCATATTTTCACTTCTGATATTTCTAGTCGACTACATGGGCACTTTTAGTTGACTAAATCACTCGAATGAGCTATAACGGCTAGTTTTTTGAAAGCCCAATGAAGCATTAATTGCCACCAAATGGCTCTTTCCCGGTATTTAATGCTTGCAACGGCCATAATAGGCCAAATGGGTATAAATACTAAGCCTTCAAACTCATTTATGAGTATCCATACAAGAGCAATCAATTCCCATTCTTTTAAAAAGAGCTTTCAAGCCCTAAATCTTAAAGAGTATTCAATTGAGCAATTATTAGAAGTTTGTTGAGCTTTCAAGAGTTGTATTTACTTCTAGTGAGATTGTTTACAACAAACCAACTTCAAATTCAAGTGTTGTAAGGGTTGTGTGAACCCTAGTGAGACAAGAGAGATTTGTCTTGAAGACAGCTTCTCTTTGTAAAAGGTTTGATCTCCACCCTTGAAGGAGATTGTCATAGTGGATTGTGGAATCCTCAAGCGGCACTCTTGAGTCGAGGACGTAGGCAGGAAGGCTGAACCCTTTAAAATCTTGTGTTTGCATTCTCTAACTCCTTCTCATTATTGCTTATTGTTGAATTTTATCTTGTTTGCAATAATCTGAATTTTAGTTTGTGATAATTGTTTTAATTGGCTATAAACCCTATTCACCCCCCCTCTAGGGTTTTACACTTGGGATAACAATTGGTATCAGAGCCTAACCTCTTGTATTTGACATATTTATCTTACGAGGAACGATATGGCCAACTATAGTGGTAATGGATTTACCGAAGGATAATCATCCAATAGACCACCTCTTTTTGATGGAGATGCTTCTCTATATAATTTTTGGAAGATTAGAATGCAAATTTTTATTCAATCCACTAGCTATGAGCTATGGAATATTACCTCTAAGGGTCCTTTGATCCCTACTACAGTGGTAGATGGAGTTACACTTCCTAAAGTGCCACAAGAATACTCTAGTGCTGACCACAAATCTCTTGAGCTTAACTCTAAAGCCTATTGGCTTACTTTATTGCGCTCTTACTAATGATGAATTTAGCAAAATCTCTAGGTGCACTAGTGCTAAGGAGATTTGGGATACTTTAGAGGTCACCTATGAAGGAACCTCTCAAGGGAAAGAGGCAAAGATTAATATGCCTGTTTGTGAATATGAATTATTCAAAATGAAGAAGGATGAATCAATTAGAGATATGTTTGCTCGTTTCAATGCTATCATAAATCCTTTGAATTCTCTTGGTAAAATTTATACTAACTCCGAATTGGTGAGAAAAATTCTTAGGAGCTTGCCTAAGGAATGGGATACATTTACAACAGTCGTGCTTTAATCAAAGGAACTTGGATCAATGACTCTTAGTGATCTTGATGGAAATCTAGTCACTCAAAAATTCGTATTTAAAGCACGTGAAGTTAGTGAAAGCAAGCCTTCCAAGAGCTTGGCTCTCAAGGCTTCACAAGATGAAGAAGAATCACCAAATGAAGAATGTGAGAATGAAGAAGATGAAGATATTGCCTTAATATCTCATAAACTCAAGAAGTTCCTCATAAGAAGGAATCAAGGAAGGAGATTCAACAAGGGTGATTTATCCAAAAGAATTCCAAATAGAGGGGAGAACTCAAATAGAGACTCTCAAGTATGCTTTGAATGCAAGAATCCCGGACACATTAAGATGCATTGCCCTCAACTCAACAATAATCACAACAAGCCGAATCACAACAACAACTTCAAAGACAATAGGAAATTCAAGAAGAAGGCTTTCACCGTCACTTAGGATGATGAAGCAAATAGTGATGAAGAAGATGAGGAGATCTCTTATGATCAAAAAGTTGCAAACTTTTGTCTCATGGCAAAAGAAGATGAAGTAATTGAATCTAACTCAATTGATTATTCTATAGAAGAACTTCCTTCTTATGAAGAATTGCAAAATGTTCTAGAAAAAACATTTCTTGAATTAAAAAGATTTTCTATCAAAAACAATGATTTGAAAAAGAATATCACATCTCTTCAAAAAGAATAGATGTTTTAAAGAATAAGAACTTAGAATTAAAAAGTAAGATAGACTCACCCCCTACCATTTCTCAATCTAGTCTTGAAAGTGAAAATACTTCATTGAAAGAAAAGATTGAAGACTTGACTAATACATTGGCCAAGTTTACTAATAGAAGGGATAACTTAGATAAGATATTAACTAGTCAAAGATGGTGCTTTGACCAGGCCGGAATTGGTTACCAAGAACATGTTAAAGAAAAATCTTACATTAATTTCTTTCCTAAGCCTAAGGTCTCTAGTACACCTAAAATCTCATGCACTTATTGTAATAAGGAGGGACATAATATCTATACATGCAACATGAGAAGAAGACCTAAAGGTTTCACCAAGAAGGTGTGGGTAGTTAAGGGAACCTCACCTCCTATGGCTAACCCCTATGGACCCAAGAAAATATGGGTACCAAAGAAAGTTACATGAAATTGTTGTGTAGGTATGCTTGAAGTCATCAAGCAATGAGAAATGGTTTCTTGATAGCGGTTGTTCAAGGCACATGACGGGTGATAGATTAAAGTTCGTCTCTTTGAAGCCCAAGGACGGCGGCTTCGTGACATTTGGAGACAATGCCAATGGTAAGATAATTGGCATTGGCAAGGTTGGTAAGAATTCCTCACTTTGTGTTGAAAATGTTTTATTAGTTAATGGTTTAAAGCATAATCTCCTTAGTATTAGTCAATTGTGTGATAAAGGTTATAGAGTTACTTTTAAATCCAATAAATGCATAATTGAAGATGATGATAAGACTCTATTTGTTGCATATAGGATTGGCAACATCCATGCCATAGAGTTCGAAGAAATCGCTTTACAAAATGTACATTGCTTCTCAGCTTTAAATGAAAATCATTGGTTGTGGCATAGAAGACTTGGACATGCTAACATGGATTTGATTTCAAAACTTTTTAGGCATGAACTTGTAAGAGGTTTACCAAAAGCAAAATTTTCAAAAGATGGATTTTGTAGTGCATGCCAATTTGGAAAACAAACCAAGTCTTCTTTCAAAACAAAAACTCATATTTCAACTACAAGACCTTTGCAACTTATTCATATGAACTTATTTGGACCTATTGCTATTGCAAGTCTTGGAGAGAAGCATTATGCATTTGTGATTGTTAATGACTACTCTAGATATATATGGGTGTTCTTCCTTGCACATAAAGATGAGACTCATGCTACATTTGTTGCATATTGTAGAAGAGTCCAAAATGAAAAAGGTTATACCATTACACATGTTAGAAGTGATAGGGGGAGTGAATTTGTCAATAAGGATATTGTACAATATTGTGATGAGAATGGAACTAGTTATAATTTCTCCGCTCCTAGAACTCCTCAACAAAATAATGTAGTTGAAAGAAAAAATAGAACACTTGAAGAAATGTCTAGAACCATGCTTAATGAACACTTATTACCTCAATATTTTTGGCCTGAGGCTGTTAACACTTCATGCTATGTAATGAATAGGGTGCTATTAAGATCTAAACTTGGTAAGACTCCTTATGAACTATGGAATGATAAGAAACCTAACATAGGTTACTTTAGAGTCTTTGGTTGCAAATGCTTCATATTGAATGATAGAGATAAACTTTCTAAATTTGATTCTAAATCCGATGAAGGTGTTTTTCTTGGTTATTCTATGAAAAGTAAAGCATATAGGGTGTTTAACAAGAGAACATTAACCGTTCAAGAATCAATGCATGTTATATTTGAAGAAACTAACCCTCTTGCCACAAAGAGAAATGTGGATGATGATGATGATGTAGGTACAAGCTTACAAGAACAAGTTGAGAACTTGAACCTAAATGACAAGCAAGACCCACTGAAACAAGGGCAAAGAAAAAGGAAGAAGATGAAGACATTGAAGACAAGAAACCGGAAGAAGAAGTTAAAGTTGAAAATGCTCCACTTCATCTGGATGTCACCAAGACTTGGAAATTCATAAGGAATCATCCTAAAGATTAAATCTTAGGTGAACCCTCACGTGGGGTAAGAACTCGTTCTTCTGTAAGAAATATATGTGATCATCTTGCTTTCTTATCTCAAATTGAACCTAAAAATATTAATGAAACCGAAAATGATGAATCATGGGTCCTTGCTATGCAAGATGAACTCAACCAATTTGAAAGGAACAAGGTTTGGACCTTGGTACCTAGACCACATGACCATGGAGTAATTGGAACTAAGTGGGTGTTTAGAAACAAAAAGGATGAATCTGGAGTTGTTACTAGACACAAGGCTCGACTTTTAGCCCAAGGTTATAATTAACAAGAAGGCATAGATTATGATGAAACCTATGCTCCGGTAGCTAGACTTGAAGCTATAAGAATGTTACTTGCATATGCATGTCATAAGGATTTTAAACTATTTCAAATGGATGTCAAGAATGCATTTTTAAATGGTTTGATAGAAGAGGAAGTTTATGTTGAACAACCTCCCGGTTTTGAAAGTCATGAATTTCTAAATTATGTTTTTAAACTAAGTAAGGCTTTATATGGTTTGAAACAAGCTCCTAGAGCTTGGTATGAAAGACTTAGTGGATTTTTACTTAAAAATGGTTTTAAAAGAGGAAAACTTGACAGCACACTTTTCATTAAAACCATTGATGATGATATGCTTCTAGTTCAAATTTATGTTGATGATATCATCTTTGGATCCACTAATGAGAATCTTTGCAAGGAATTTTCTAAGATCATGCAGGAGGAATTTGAGATGAGTATGATGGGTGAACTAACACTCTTTCTTGGACTTCAAATTAAGCAAACAAAGGAAGGAACGTTTATAAATCAATCCAAATATGTAAAAGATCTACTCAAAAAGTACGGATTGGAAGATAGAAGAAAGTTCTCTACTCCTAAGAGCACCTCCATCAAGATTGACAATGATGAAAATGGGAAAGATGTGGATCAAAAGAAATATAGAGGTATGATTGGTAGTTTACTTTATTTAACCGCAAGCAGACCCGATATCATGTTTAGTGTTTGCTTGTGTGCTACATTTCAATCATGTCCTAAAGAATCTCACATGCCAGCCGTTAAACGCATTTTCAAATATTTAAGTGGCACAATTAACCTTGGCTTATGGTTTCCTAAGTTTACATCATTTGACATGATTAGCTACTCCGATGCAGACTTTGCCGATAGCAAAGATGACCACAAGAGCACTAGTGGGACTTGCCATTTCCTAGGTCATTCACTTGTATCTTGGTTTAGTAAGAAACAAACATCGATAGCACTTTCAACCACTGAAGCTGAGTACATTGCGGCCGGTAGTTGTTGTGTACAAGTGTTGTACATAAAACAACAACTTGAGGACTATGGACTATACTTTGATCACATTCCCATCAAATGTGACAATACTAGTGCTATTAACTTGACCAAGAACCCCATACAACACTCACGAACTAAGCACATTGAGATTAGGCATCATTTCATTCGTGATCATGTCCAAAGAGGCGATGTTGAAATTGATTTCATAGGTATCGACCATCAATTAGCCGATATCTTTACCAAACCTCTTCAAGAAGATATTTTAACTTCATTAAACGAGAACTTGACATGTGTTTGATGTATGATGTGATTCATAAATTATTCATATGCATATTACATGATTTCATGTCTATACACTATGAACTTTGTGCTTCATGAGCTTATGTCTTATTACATTGATGCATTGTTGATCAAGTGCACTTATTTCTTGAATTTCAAAGTTTTCATAATAAAACATGACTATATGATGATATTTGTTGATGAAAGATTGCAAACATGGGCTATATGTGTGTTTTGGCACATTTAGTAGACTAAATATGTGATATAGGCGACTAAATTAATTTAGTCGACTAAAACTAGGATCCAGTCGACTAAATGAAGAAGAAATTGGCTACTGCTTTTTGTAGTCGACTAAATACTTGATTTAGTTGACTAAATCTATCGGGGTAAGCTTATTAAACCCCCATTCCACGAATTTTTGCCCTCATTCTCACATTTCTCTCTCTCTCTAGTCGCCTAAACTCCTCTCTTCCTCCTCCCAACTCTTCATCTCCCTCCAAACCTTTCAAATTCCACCCTTCCCACACTATTCCATTGCTTCCAAATCATGACCAATCGTACGAAAAAGCTTCTCAAGGCTTCTATGGATGCGTCTAGGGCTCAAACCAAGCACAAGGGTGCGTCCGGCACTTCTCAACCTCCTCCATCCAATCCGACTCAAGAAGAACCCTCTTACCAACATGAAAGATGATCCAAGGCTAAGCACAGTGATGATGGTTTGTGAAAGGATGCCAAAACCCTCAAGAAATATCAAGATTACTGCAAGAATCGCCGAGTTGAATTCGGTAAGATTGTGTCCTTTGAGTTCTTTGACGGCTAACAAATTTACATTTCTAATCTCTTTAAAGCTATTGGGTGGGATTTCTTTCTCACATTGAACAATACATGCTATCCTAGGCTTGTTAGGGTTTTCTATGCCAATTTCAAGTTTACCAAAGACTATGAAATCAAATCTTGGGTTAAAGGCACTACAACAAAAACACTCTATTGCAACGAAAGTTATTGCAACAACGCAGGATGTAGTGGTAATATCTTGCGTATTGCAACAATAAAATTTTTGTCGTTGCAATAAACACTTAAAAGAGGCCACATTCTCCCGCCAAATGGGAGGAGGTTGGCGCTATGTGCTATTGCATCAATAGGTATTGTTGCAATAACATATTGCATCGAGTACGTTTGTTGCAATAACATATTGCAACAAGTTCTTTTGTTGCAATAAAGTATGACTATATTGCATCAATAATTATTGTTGCAATAGGGTCCTTGCATCGAGTATGTTTGTTGCAATAGGCTATTGCATCAAACAATATTGTTGCAATAGGTCCCAGGTGTAGGTGTACTCACAACATGTGCTATTGCATCAAAAACCGGTGTTGCAATAACATATTGCATCGAACAAGTTTGTTGCAATAACCTATTGCATCAACTGGAGGTTGCAATATGATATTGCATCGGCAATTCTCGTTGCAATAGACACTTAAATTATCCCACCATCTCCCGGGAAAATGAAAGGTCGGCGCCATGTGCTATTGCATCAATAAGTATTGTTGCAATAACATATTGCATTGTGTAGGTTTGCTGCAATAGCCTATTACATCGACTAATTTGGTGGCAATAGAGCACAACTATATGCAATACAATATTGCATCGAGAATGGTTGTTGCAATAGGGTATTGCATCGGTTCCTGTTGTTGCAATAGAGTGGACCTTTATTCCCACAAGCAATTTGTTGCAATAGCGTCTTTTTTTTTTTAATTTAAAAATCCGTACATGGGGATGGCAATTTTAGCCCAACCCATCGAAGGCCCGCACGGCCCTAGCCCTATAGGTGTGGTTTGTAGCTTAATTGAACGGGGATGGTGCAAATTTGGTATTTAATTTTAGAAACCAAAACGGTTTTGGGGTAGTGCTGGTTTGATCTTTCCCCGCCCCACTTAGCTAATATGACATAAATATCTTTTAGTCTATTATATTTATAATAGCCCTAACCTATAACCTATCTTTTAAAGTAATATATATTTTATGGTCAACAAAGCATACACAAACAAATCACTAAAGTACATGACTACTTTTGGTTTGCTAAAATTAAAAAAAATAAAAAAATGAGGCACCCACTCCCCCAGCATATGGTTGGTAATTAGTGCCATTGGCTATTGCATCAATAATTGTTGTCGCAATAGGAGATTGCATCAAATACTTTTGTTACAATAGGATATTGTATCAAGAACTATTGTTGCAATAGGGTATTGCATCGGTTACTATTGTTGCAATCGTTGCAAGAAAAACACTCTATTACCACAAAAGTTATTGTAATAACGAAGGATATAGTGGTAATATCCTGCATATTGCAACGTAAAATTTTTGTCGTTGCAATAGACACTTAAAATGGCCCACATTCTCCCGCCTAATGGAAGGTGAGTGGCGCCATGTGCTATTGCATCAATAACTGTTGTTGCAATAACATATTGCATCGAACAATTTTGTTGCAATAGAGTAGACTGTATCGCATCAATAATTAACGTTGCAATATAATATTGCATCGGGAATAGTTGTTGCAATAGGATATTGCATCAACAACTATTGTTGCAATAGGGTCATGTATATGGGTGATTCAATAGTCACTTAAAAGGGCCTACATACTCCCACCAGATGGAGGGTAACTCATGCTATGACCTATTGCATCAAAAACTGTTGTTGCAATAGGGTATTGCATCGGTTATTTTTGTTGCAATAGCGTGTGCCAAGCGATTTGTTGCAATAGTGTTTTTTTTTTATTTAAAAAATTCATACCTATAGATGGCAATTTTGGCCCAACCCATCGGGGCCCACACGGCCCTGGCCCTATAAGTGCGATTTATAACTTAATTGAACGGGGATAGTGCAAATTTGATATTTAATTTTAAAAACTGAGATGATTTTGGGACAGTGATGGTATGATGTTTCCCCGCCCTGTATACCCACTCCACTTAGCTAATATGATATATATATATATTTATATATATATCTATTTAATTTAATTATCTTTTAGTCTATTATATATTTAATTATCTTTTAGGGTGTGTTTGGCTTGTGGGAATGGATTAATGGGAATGGGCATAACATTCCTAGGAGTTAGATTCCCATTCTTAGGATACCCATACCCATTACCTTACCAGCGTTTGGATGCACCAAATTTTACGTGGGAATCAAATTTTCATTTCCATTCCAGTGTTTGGTGAAACCAATTTAATATAGGAATGGAATCATATTTAATTTAATTTTCCAAAAAAAACCCCTTCCTATAATACTTAATTGATGTTGATTTAACTTCCAATTTTTATTGTTTTTTGATTCTAAAGTGCAATCAACTTCTAAAATAATAATTAAAAAAAAGCCCAACTCATGCAATACCAATTTTCATTATTATTTATTTCTATTGTTATAATTATTGTTATAATATTATTTTCTATACTCTAAACTTGACGGGAAGAGGGGGAATCTAGCCATTTCTTTATACAATAATAGGAATTTTATTGAAGAAAGCAAAGGTAAAGTGTCTTTTTGCCAACATTTATTTTTCTTATCAAAAAGGAAAAAAACTGAACGTATTGGATGGATACTCCTTTCGCGGGAATGATCGTGGGTATTTGGGAAATTTTTCTATTTTGAAACCTATTCCTTGGGTATGGTAATTAGAAACCCACATTTAATGTAGGTTTGAGATTCCCACAAACTTAGGTATTTCATTCCCACATAAACTCCATTCCCAGATTTAATCCCCATGTCAATTAGTTAACCAAACATAGGAATCAACTGGAATGGGAATGGGATTCCCGTTCCTACACGTCTATTCCCACGTACCAAACGCACCCTTAGTCTATTATATTTACAATATCCCTAATCTATAATCTATCTTTTAAAGTAATATTTTCTGGTCAACAAAACATATGCAAACAAATCACTAAAGTACATAATCACTTTTGATTTGCTGAAATAAAAAATAATAAAAAAAACCCTCCATTGCCATCCTTGAAGGAAGGAGCTTGCCAGTTAGGTCCACAATGAAATTCATTGACGGGGGGCAGTGTAGTTCGGGGCGGGGATTTAAAGTGTTTATTGGGGCGGGATGGTTAAAAGAAGCAATACCCCGAATGGTTTTGGGGCAGGAACGGGATAAAAATTCACATATCAATTCGAGGACGGGGCATTAAAAAACCGATCCTGCTCTACCCCGTTGCCATCCCTATTCATACATTAGGAGGAGTGAGGGGTACCTTGTGCATTAGTGGGATATGAGGTACACTGGACTAATGCAAAGGGTACAACCCCAATGTATAGTGCTGATATAACTCATATCAACACGTACTGATGGGAACATAACCGTATATATATATCTCTCTTTCTCTATATATATATATATATACTAGTAATCGAGCACACGCGATGCGTGTGCAACACATCTTTTCAAATTTCCACTCCATCAGTGAAACTGCTATGTTAGTTTTCAAGTTTTTAAACGGCATGTGTGTGTATGGGAGAGAATTAAGGGGAAACATGTTGTGGTAGGTTTTTCAAAGTTGGTAAAATTATTAAATCATCTCTTAGCTTTATTAACTTATAAGGGTATTTTAGTATTTTTAGGTGCAGTTTAATCACAAAGGGAATTAGCTTTATATAATAGTATAGAAGATATATATATATTTTATTTTTTCTATCCTACATTGGGTAGGGTAAGGGGTAGATATATATATATATTTAAAAAATTTTTTTTTTTCTATCCTACATTGGGTGGGGTGAGGGGTATATATATATATCTATATATATATATATATATATATATATTTTTTTTTTTTTTTTCTTCTATCCTACATTGGGCGGGGTGAGGGGTACATATATATATATATTTAAATTTTTTTTTTCTATCCTACATTGGGCGGGGTAGATATATATATATATATCTAATATATTTTATTTTTTATTTTTTCTATCCTACATTGGGCGGGGTGAGGGGATATACTCTTTTTCCCCTTAGCGCCAAATGTTCCCGCGTTAGTAAGCACCAAAAAATCAAAATAGGCAAAAAAATCCAAACACGCACACTCTCACTCTCACTCTCTGTCTGACTCGTCTCTCTCTCTCTCTCTCTCTCTCTCTCTCTCACTCTCACTTTCACACCAAGCCCTAAATCAGGTTTTATCTCTCTCTCCAATTCTTCTCTCTCTCTCTCAATCTCACACCGAAGCTAGATCCGATTCAGGGGATATGAATATAAACACCCAAACCCTCTAGCTCCCTCTTTTTGTGACTCGATCTCCTCGCCTGCTTCCATTCTCTTATTCCCTCCAGCTTCTCAGACGAGCAAGAGCCTAGAGTGAAACTCACCAAGTCACGCACCTTCCAACCGCTGCTACAGTTTCGAGAGAAACTCACCCTCGTCCGGCGAATTATCCTGACGCTAGGGTTTCGACCCCCTTTGCTACGCGTACCCTCCACGTTTCTAAATGGGTATTTCTCAATTTCTAGTGGGGTTTATGTGTTATGCATTTTTCACGTTTAGGTTTATTGAGTCATTGTTGTTATTGAAGAAAATTTCTATGTTTTGATACTGGGGGTTTTGTTTTCGGTTTTGGGTACTGATGGGTTGGGTTTTTTTATTTTTTATATTTGCTGTTTTGTTCTCTAAATTTCTTCTTTAGGCTACATTTAGTTGCTAAGAAAACATGAGAGAAGAAAAGAAATAAAAAATTTATTCCTCTGTTATATCCTGTTTCATTGCTGAGAAAACATTGGAAAATATATAAAATTTGAACTTTGTTGCCAATTTTTTTCCTTGGACTGTGTGGTTGCTCTGATTACGGGGAAGGCCGGTGATTGGACCAACAAATCTCTTCCCGTATAAATATGACAAGGGCATGTAAAGTGTGCGAGCAAGACACAAAATTTTGCCTGCATTGCATACGATAAAGTAGTAGGCTGGAATTAGACGTAAGTACATAGCTTACTTCATGGATATATAAGATGTCCAGAGTTACAATGATTGGAAGAAAAGAAGTATTCTTTTCAACATAAGACACATTTTAAGAAAAACTGGATTAACGGGAGACATTTTTGGAAGCAACCAGAACTCTGGGGGCACTGGGTTGCAGCCTGCCCACTCATACACTCCTAATAACTACAACAGAAGAAAAATGTGAGCTTAAAAATACTAAAAATGAAAATTTTGTGGGTCAGTATTTATATTTCTAATTATTTAAGCCAGTATACACGTTAGCAAAAAAGATTTTTTCTATATTCTGGAAAATTCGTAGAACACTAGTCAAAATCAAAATAAATGTCTTTAGAATGTTCAAATGACTCATGATCGAACTGCCTCTCAATTTTTATGAGTTAATGCATAAATGTCGATCAAGACAAGGCCTAAAAAGAAAATAAAAATTAGTGTTTCTTTCCCAATTTTCTTTCATTTATTTTGATATCAGGCTTTACGTTTTAAATTAATCTATAAAACTTCAAAATTTCCTAATTTTTGACCATTGGTATGTTATTGCTGTGTTGCACGTCAGGTTGGATGTGTATATATATGATTATCTTGTGAACTGCCTTTTTCCCTTCTTTATTGAAACTTGGTTATTTTTGCAGGGCACATAATGACGTTTTTCTATTTCTTTATTGTTCATTTTAGTACATGGTCTAGATTTTCTCCATTATTAAATAGGTTTAGTAATTTTTTTGTTTAATGAAAACTGAATGTATGAAAAGTAAGTTTTGTAAAGGAGGAGTAGATTTGAACCTTGGGAGAGTTGTTAAAATTGATCGTTAAGGGATATGTATGAGCGATTGTGTAGCTTTTTTAGGTTCTAATGTTAAGAAGAGATATATTTTGTTCCTTCAAAATTTTTGACTTTTTCCTTGTACTACTCAGAGCAAGGTAATTTAGGAGTATCTTGAGAATTATAATCTCGCCTACATGGATCCTAAGGCTAGGTCTTGTGGTCCACACTCAATGCCACATGGGCAAATCTCTAAATTGATCCTTTTTTCTGTGGACATTGGGAGTGTTTCTACTGATCTCTACCAGTTACAAACCATAATGTATCACTAGTTGCCCCCTCCCCTTCCTCCTAAGCTCTAATGTGAATGTTCATTTCTGTTGTAGTTAAAGGAATAAGTTCATAACTTCTTGCATTTCTTTATCAATTTGCTTTCAAGAAATTTTTCTGCAGTTTGGAAGATCTACTTGAATTGACCAAATTAACTTGAGCCAAGTTTCAGGCAATGAATACTTTTGTTGGCAAGTTAATTTTTTGTTACTGTAATGATCAGTTGGGTTTTGGATCCTAGCTGAACATGCCCTAAACTTAGGTTGGATTGGTTATTGGTCAAAATTACGCTTTTATCTGAGAGATCATCTGGTTGTCTCTCAATGTATTACATTGTTGTTGTTTGTATGGCTTGCTTGCTTCCATTACTTTCACTTGATTCACTTTACATTTTCTTACTGTTTGTAAAGATTTTAAGGAATTATTATACTGGGATTATGATGCTAAATTTGTGCAAAACATTTAATATTTTCATTGAAAATTCCCAGTTTTCTGGATCAAATCACCTGTTGGTATAGTGATAAGTTTTCACAAGTGTAAAACACAATTTATAATTTTTAGGATAGTTAGTTTTATTTATTTTTTATTTTTTAAAGACTTAAGGGTTTTTTTTGTCTTTTTATTTTTATTTAATTGGTTGCATATGTTTCCTTGGCTTAAGCTTGTTGATAAAAAATATTAGGATAGGCTTATGCTTAAAGTCTAGCTCATCACATCTATGATGGCCCAGTTTTGGTTTTGCTTAATTGAATGTGGTTGGGAGTAACTCAAGTGCAGAGCCTATGAACTATAGGTAAATAGCACCAAGGAAAATCTAAGAACAAAATAAAAAAAGGTATGTAAGTTGATGGGATATACAATTAAGCCAAGCTTATTCTATACCCACTATGTAATGATGTAGGCTAATTATGTTGAATGAACTTTCCTTGAGGATGACTTTGAAGGAAAGTTATTGATGTTAATAAAATGGCTAAATTCTTGAGTGAGACAATTGGTAATTGAGATAGTTATCTATAGCAAGCTAAGAACTACTAACGAACTTGTAGAAATATGAGCAATAATGTGATTATCTTTAAATTTAAGGCATGCTTGATGACCATAATAAGTGCTGAAAACTGAGCACTCCCAATGGTTCCTCCAATCAATATGTTTTATAATGCATGGCAAATACTTAAAAAGGGTCTAAAGTATCGTTCAGGGGCCTGACTTAAAGACTTGCCTAATAGCCTTTGTAATATTATTTATAAAGTCATCACTAGTGTTATTTTGCATAGAATTAGACCTTATCTTACTAAACTCATCTCTCTTTTTCAATATGCATTGATATCTAATAGGTGTATTTTGGATAACATTGTGATAGCACATAAGCTTTTTCATATAATGAGGAAGAAAAAAGGAAAATTTGGTTTTCACTATGATACTTTATTTTGATAATGCTTATGATATGCTTGATTGGGACTTTATTTATGGAACTTTGAAATCTTATAATTTTCCTTCTCATATAATCAATCTTATGACGGAATGTGTGCCTACCCCTGCATATAGAATCCTTGTTAATGGGCAGATCTCTAATGTGATTAAAGTATTAAACCTACTAGGGGTTTACGTCAAGGAGATCCTCTTTCTCGTTATTTATTATTTTGTGCTTCAATGTTCTAGTTTGTGCTCTTATTCATGCTGCTCAAACTAAAAAATCCGTTCTTCTTAGGCCCGTTTGACTGAGCCTAGCCATTCAAGCTCTATGTTCTGATGACTGCTGTTTATTTTTTAAGGACAATGGGCAATCTTGTACTAGGGTGTTTGACATTCTTAATACTTTTTGTAGAGCTTCTGCAGAATAGTCAACTTTAATAAATCTTCCATGATTTTCTTCTTCTAATGTTTCTCAAAGGAAATTAATCACGTCTGCAAAGGTATTTCAAGCTGAAGGGAAAGTATCTACTGACCCCGTTGGTATGATTTTGACAAAAATTTGAATGAAAACAGATTCAATTTATTTTGTGAAATATAGTGCATCGTTAATAGTTTAATTGATGTTGCATTCTTGGATTTGCACTGTTTTCTAGCTATTGACGCCCCAGGTGGTTTTCTCTTTGAATGGTGGTAGGTGTTTTGGGATATATTCATTGCTAGGACAAGTGAAAAGCACTCGGATGCTACTTCATCTTACATTGAGGTGGGTTTATGCGTGCGTGTTCAAATTTTTATCCTCTTCTGGGTTAACTTCTTAGATTTTTCACTTTGTCATCTACCTTAATCTTGTGTGCCATTTTGCTTTTTCAAGGTACTAGTTGGTACATACGTGCGTTGCACGTGGACAATTTTAAGTGTATCCTTATTTCATGTCAATTTATTAGAGATTTCTTATAACCAGGGGAGATACTAAAACCAATATGTTATAATGCATTTGAACAAATAGTTGGTGTTCAAATTGATGGCTATTTACTTACCCAAAAAAAAAAAAAAACTAACTGATGACTATTTATTGGTAATGAAAGAAGTGATAATTCAAACAAAAACTAATATGCTGCACATATTACTAAGAAAATAATTAATTATAAGGGGAGTTATAGATTGGTCGGGCTATGGGAAAATAATTAATTATAGTTCAATACACATTACTAATAACTACCAAGTAAATGACTACTAATTTAATTAAGAATGCCAAGCGTCATGAGTCAGGACTCAGGCGTAAAAGATATAGAAAAATCTACAGTTGACAGTAAATCTAATTCAAAACTTAAGAGAGATTCACATCTCATACATCTGATTGTTTAGTTATATTAGGCTATACCCAAGAGTCTTTTCCAAACCTCTCATTTGCTAATGCTATATCTCTTATTCGAGTCACTTCATCTCATTTTCCACCTCATGCAAATTAATATGACACCAAATCATAGGCACCAGAGCTCTCAGGCACTAAATCCAAGAGCCGCTTTCCTATAAGACCTCCCCAAATGTCAATATTTGTATAAACTCTTTTAAGTAGCAAGCAAAGCACCTAGTGTGCAGGAGCATTATGTCTTCAAGCCGCCCTGCTTTGCTTAATAAATCTACCATAGAAACGCATCATACATGCCTAGAAAATCGTTTAATTTGGATACGTGTGGTTTGTAAAACCATCATTTTCTTGCTGGAATCATTAAACTAAGACACACATCATCTAGCCAGTAGATGCACCAGGGCAAACTGATTCAATTTAGACTCTAGAATAGGCAACAATGCCTAATAAAGTATCATCCCAGCCAATTTAAAAATTGAAATGAACTTATTCACAAGGAAAGATAATTGTCCAAAAACCTATTGTTCTACACACTGAGGACTTTCCATAACACAGAAACTCACAGTAATATGTGGAAATTTGTCTAATAAATCAATAGAGCAGCTCTACTCAAAATTTTGAGTTTCAATGGAGTTCTGAATCTTAAAAAATTCCATGTGAGTAATTTCTAGGAACAAATCCCTCACAACAAATAAATATAGAGTTATGTTTGGATAAGGAATTTTTAGGTGGAATTTGTTTTTGAGATGGAATTTGTAAAATTTTTGTAAGGATTTATAAGAAGTTTTCTTATAAAAATTTCACAAATTTCATCTCAAAGATAAATTCCACCTAAAAATTCCTAATCCAAACATAGCGCTATAATTTTTCCTCTGAATTTGACAAGCAAATTGTTGGGAATCGATCAAGAGGGAAAAATACAAAGGCGGAATATAAAAATTTTTCCTACGATTCCCAATCCCATGAATCTAACTATGCATAACACAAAATCAAACCCTAACTACGAAGAGGGTTAGAACACTTACAGAATTTTTGTCTTCTCCTTTTTGCTCCAAGCTTTGAATCCGGACAGCGGTGAATGAGCAGCCCAAGTGTGCTGCCTCCAACGGTATCCACACCTAGCTAGAGCTTCAAGCCTTTTCTTTCTTCTTCCTTGTTGTTGCTAGAGGTGGAGAAGAGAGAGAGAGAGAAGAGAGCCTCCAAAGGGCTGGACGGCTAGGGTTTATTGTGCAAGCCTCTTATGCCATGTCATACATAAGTGTGACTTATATAGGCAGCCCACTAAAGGGGGCTGGCCATGGGGAAGAAACCCTAATAGGGTTATGTGTAATTACTCTTAATTGCACATTAACCCCTATTATTTGTATCAAATACAAATAGGCCCATAAAGAACTATTCTTTATTCACTAAAACCCTTTCTCTCATAGACTTTAAAGCCCTTCTTGCATGATCAGTGTGTGACCCATTGGGTTCACATCATTAAGTAGTAGGAATAGCACAAGGTGTGCACAATGGAACTCTTTCCATTTAGGGTCTAATTGGAACTCCTTCCAATTCCCTAATTGATTATAACTCACTTATATCAATTAGGGCTTCTACTAACCATGAGTAACACCTAGCATATGGCTCATGGTGTGGTCCTTAATGAGGTGAATAGTCATTTACAAAGAACCCTTCTGTTATAGTTTATAGGTTACAATTGCATCCTTCCTTCAACACAATGTCTCCAATTGAACTAATAGGACATGGAAGTCTGTCAAGTCCCTAGTTCAATTACTTTATACTCATTCATAGATATCAACTCATTGATGAACTCATGAAACTCTTTTCATATTCATCCTACCATGGCCATGGATTTAATGAGTTATATTATGAATGCTATATGAGACATTCTCTCTCTTTTTCCTGAGAGTGATGGATCCCTTGTTGATCACTCACATGCCTTCATACACATAGCAGTAGGGCCAATGAACACCTTTGCAGACCCCTGAATAGGATCTGCACTTAGTGTTATCAAACTTCTAAAGCTACATGCATAAGGCAACTATGGTGTCTCAGGTCTAAGGATTACTTGTACCACTATAACAATGAGAAACTGATTGACAGGCAGGATAAAACTCCATTCAGTTTATCTCATATCTTTGGTCACATTCAGTGTACCTATTCTCGCAATAGGCACCCACTTGTTGGTTGTAGTGTCTCCACACAAATAGCTTGAGACTAGCTATCCTCCTATAGAGTCAACCTAACAAGTGCTAGTCCTATGGTTCATTATTGTCCATCATAGTGAACCTTCAACTAGGAATGCTTTAGGAGTTTAGTACAGAGATATATCTACAGTCTCAAAATTACAACTCTTTGTAATTCCATATTCTCAACTCTAACTCCATGGACATATTATGTAAATATAAATGATGCATATAAACATAATAGAATAAGCCCTTTTATTAAATCAATAATAAATGTGACATACATAAATGAAATCAAATGATTGTTCCTAATCCCTAAACAATCATCTCCATGATTGGCTCTAGGGCATAATCCTAACACAAATATGGAGACATTCAATTGCGCAAAACTTTAGAAAATTATTGTTGTCATCTACGTTGTTGTTGTTGTTATATTGGGTCCAAAAAATGGGTAGTTGTTGCAGTAAAGAGTAAAGATTTAGGGGTGAGGGCACATGAAATTAGAGGGACAAAAACTATCTTTTTATATGTTACAAAAAATGGGTAGTTGAATTCTTTTTTGTTAGAGGTATCTCCCAATTCTAATTTGGGATTTCAATTGGAATCTAAACATGCCTAATTGTCACAACTATTTAGTGAATTTAAATACCAGACATAGAGCTTGTAGGAAGAAGTAGACAACTATAGCAAAGAAATAAGAAATAGTTTGAGTACCACATATAGAATAAAATTACAATATGTCTTATGGGTGATGATGTTCAATGAATTAAGAAATGTTTGACGGGTAATAATCACTGATATCATAGAACTGTAAAAGGAAGGTTTGAGGTTTAAAACTTGACCACAATAAAAAAATAAAACCCACCAAGCCTACCATGACAACGACTCAGACCACACTGGCCACCTCCCCTGTTTCAAGTAAAGGCAACAATATCAATTCAATGAACCAACCAAAAAATGTCCCAAATGGATTTCCAAAAAAAGAAAAGAAAAGAAAGAAAAGTGTTTCAAATGGCTTGGTAACTTATATTAGAATTATCTTCTTCGTTTTTCTTTTAAAATTATATAATTTCTTTTAAAATTATATAATGTTTCAAATTATATAATGTTTACACTAGCAAGCAATGATAAATCATATGGTATGTAATCAACATGTTTATGATCGAGCCCCATATGTTTAAAATGTGATTAAAAATCTAATGTTGGTGAAAAAGCACTTAAAGGAGGCAGAAATTGTAAAAGCACTTGAAGAAGAAAACGCTAAGCGGGCTATAGAAATAGAGCTTTTCCAATAGACTATGAGACAGGAGTTCATGGCAATGCTAGCCAATCAGAAATAGGTATTGTGGACCCCAGAAATGGTTAAGGCCCACAGGAGGGTTTAAAAGTCGCCAATCTGTGGACCCAGGAAAAGAGGGCCCACGAATGGGTTTGGAAAAAGAAAGGAGTCGCCACCTTATTTTTTAAAGGAAACAAGGAAAACCCTAAAAACAGTTTTGTTTTAGGAAAACAAAAGATTGACTCCATATTTAAAAATGGAAAGGCAAATGATCTTTTGGAAACCAGAGAATTCGGGGATTCGGAGGCTAAGTTACGATATGGGAAGGTTCTAGGCAAAGCCTATAGGCACCCATATCGCCCTAAACGGTCTCTTAATTTAATTGGGCTAAATCAAAGTCTTAATCACACATAAATCAACAGTTATCATCACAAGACAGCATGCATATCATTCATTCATTCATCCATATAATCATGTAAATCAAAGAAAAAACAGAAAAAAGAAGGAGGGGGAGAAAACCTAGGATACTTAGTATCCTAGGGCGGACTTGAACATCACGAAGAGCGCCTACGTACCATGTATGGAAATACATGGATCAAAGTCCACGTAGTTCGAAAGGGAATAGGGTTATAACCTAATCAAGGCCTATGGTAAACCCTAAGTTTCCTTTCAAGTAAAACATGGTAAGTTTCCAAAAATGAATGATTCTCAAAAGGTTTTTGGTAAGTATGGAATTTGATAAAAGATGGAAACTTTGATTTAAAAGGTATTCTTTATTGAAAGGAAACTATAGAATCTACCATACCCCTCTATTAGGAAACAACCCTAGGGGGGAGAAAGGGAAAGTTTCAAAGAAAGGAAAGAAGGGTGAATTGGGGCACCCTCACACCCTACTTACCTTAAGCAAAAGCAACCTGTCAAAGTAACCACCCTATTGCATAGGGTAATTACCTTATTTGTAAGATTTCATCTCACAATAGCCAAAATACCCACCCCACATTGGTGGGGTAGTTGCACCTGTTGTACCTGTCAAAGCACCTGCAATTTCCATGCAAAACATACCAAAAATACCAACCAAGCAAGCTAGATGCCAAATCAAGCCATTATCATGCCCAAACATGGGCTAACACATGCTCAAAATATCATATCAAAGACAAATAACAGATCTGGACAGAATTGAAATAAGGTTTAAAATCAACCATAAGTCATGCAACAACATGAATCATAAGCTAACTAAAACCCTAATTCAACCCTAATGCAATGACATGCAAAAAACCCTAAAATCACCTATATGAATGCTAGAAATATCATAGTTATCAAATATGCAGCACATATATATCAACTATGAAGAAAACACAAGGAAAAACCCTAAGCTATCATGCTATATGCTACTAAACTCACACAAGGATGATAAAAACCCTAGAATCACAATTGTGCTAAAAAACACATTGAATAACTTTAAATCATGCAAAGCCTATCATAGACATCATGCTAATCATGCATATTAATCAATAGAAGCATCCACACATGAGAAAAATACAAGCTTGCACATGAAATATAGCTATTCTAAACATAAACTCAATTTCAGCACTAAGGAAACCCTAGAATCCTAAACATGCAGTAAATCACATGGAAAAGCATCCTAACATACTAAACAGCCCACAAACATGATCCTAAACATGCATACATACTAATAGAAATAGCAAAACACAATAAAAACACAAGCTTTAATATGCAAAGGAGTTATTTCATGCAGAAAACCATTTTAAGCACTAAGGAAACCCTAAAGTCCCAAACATGCAGTAAATCACATGGAATAACATCCTAGCATACTAAACAGCCCACAAATATGATCCTAATCATGCATACTAACAGCAAAACACAATAAAAACACAAACTTTAACATGAAATAATGACTATTCCATGTAAAACCCTAGAAAAGACTCTAAAAAAAACCCTAAAAACACAAAGACTCATAAAACCACATAGAATGACATTATATCATGCAAAACCAGCCATAGACAATATCCTAATCATGTATTCTAAGCATTAGAAGCATCAACACATGATAAAACAAATAAGCTTTTAACATGAAGTAATGCAAAGCTATGCAAAAAACCCTAGTTTGAATGAAAGAGAGAAAGGGGGAGGGGTATACCTTTTGTGGCTGCTGTAGAGAGTCCTCCTCCTCTTGTGTGCTGCTGGAAACAACCTCCTTCAAGCCTTCAAGCAATGCTCCAGCCTTCCTTCAAGCTTTCTCTCACACTCTCTCACTCTAAGTTTAGGTTAAACTACCCTAAGGATGGCTGCCATAGCCTCCAAGTCTCACCAAAGTGCCTCCAAAGTGTCCCCAAAGTCTCCCCCCTATTGCTGAAGTATAAGGGGGTATTTATAGGGATTGAGGGAAAACCCTCAATGGTTGGGATTAAAACCCTAGGGATTGATCCAAGGGCTCTTAGAGGTTACCTTGGGGCTCAAGTAGGTCAAAAAAGGCTGAAATTAGGGTTAAATGGCGGCCAAAGGCGAGCAAATCCGAGAAAATAGGGTGGGAGCCGCGTCAAGGCTAAAAAAAGGAAAGTGGCTCGGGTGACCACCTGGGGCTGGGCGGCTAGCAGCCTGGGCCCAGGCGGCTAGCCGCCCAGGCCTGGGTGGTCACCCGAGGCCATGTCAGCTTCAGCCCAAATTTGACCCTTTCGGCTTCCAAATGTGTTTCAGGGTTCAATTTAACTCCGATTTTGACGAAACGAAAGCCAAAACGACCGTGTTTCGAAGGGGATGTAATTTGAGTCACTTGGGGGTGAGAAACCCTAGCCATGGCTGCATGGTTGGGTCCTACAAAGGTGGTTAACCGCTATGCCTCACCATCGCTTAGCTTAGGTATGCACATAGGGTCGCACCGAATGATTTCCAATTCGAAATTCAACCTCCCTAAACACATTTGGGGATGAGATTAAGACCAATCAAGGTCAAATGAGTAGTCATGGAGTGAAAATCATAAGTCAATTCGAGCAAACCCGAAGTAGGTCTTTTAGCCAACCTGAGCCTTATTAAGCCATTCTAATCCCGAACCTTCAATTCATCGAATTGAACCCACAAATACCTCAAATACAACCATATGAACTCCAATTGGCAACTTGGAGATCATTTCAAGGTCAAATGGAAAGTTTGTGATCTAAAAGACGATTATGCCCCTCAAGTCACAAAAGTTCTTATTAACCCTCAAGATCAACTCCAAATCGAACCAAAATTCATACACACCATCCTTAGGACTCTAGAAACTCAATGCAAAAGACTAGACTCAAAAAGGAAACAAAAAGACACATGCAATGACAAACCCTAGCTAGGGTGGCAAAAATGGGGTGTGACAGAAGCCCCTCATTGGTGAGCAAGTTTCACTTGCAAGCCAATGACCAAAAGAACAACCCATTTTTGCCCGGGGAATTGATTTAATCAAGACCCACTGGGGAAAAGAGGGTGAACATATCATTGAATTCTTCGAATTCATCATACACAAGCACAAAGGTGCTCCTCATAAGTTCTACAGAACTCTTCTCATACTGTATACCAGTTTCATTGGGGAACAAGATGAGGTATCCATAGCTTACATCGAACTTCGTTCGATGAAAGGTCTTCCCATACTATGCCAGTGACAACTGGTGGATAGTATGAGGTAACAATGGCTTATATCAAACTTCGTTCGATGAAAGGTCTTCCAATTCTATGCCAGTGACAACTGGCGAATGGTACGAGGTAACATTATGCCATCAAGGCTATCCCAAAATATGAGAAAGATACATCCTTCTCATATTCAAACCGTCAAGGTTATTACTCAATTGTCAAGGTAATCACATCCCATACTGCACCAGTGACAACTGGTGAATAATACGAGGTATCCATAGCTTACATCGAACTTCGTTCGATGAAAGGTCTTCCCATACTATGCCAGTGACAACTGGCGAATAGTACGAGGTATCCATAACTTACATCGAACTTCGTTCGATGAAAGGTCTTCCCATACTGTACCAGTGACAACTGGTGAATAGTACAAGGTATCCATAGCTTACATCGAACTTCGTTCGATGAAAGGTCTTCCCATACTGTACCAGTGACAACTGGTGAATAGTACAAGGTATCCATAGCTTACACCGAACTTCGTTCGATGAAAGGTCTTCCCATACTTTGCCAGTGACAACTGGCGAATAGTACGAGGTAACACCATGCCATCAAGGCTATCTCAAAATATGAGAAAGATACATCCTTCTCATATTCAAACCATCAAGGTTATCATTCAAACATCAAGGTAATCACATAACACGAGAAAGATCACGTCCTTCTCTTGCTCAAATCAATCAAGGTAAACACATACCACAGGAAGCCATCAAGGCTATCTCAAAACATGAGAAAGATACATCCTTCTCATATTCAAACCATCAAGGTTATCATTCAATTGTTAAGGTAGTCACATAGTACGAGGAAGGTCACAACCTTCAATCAGGGTAAACACATACCATTGGGAAAGATCGCATCTTTCAAGTTATCAAGGTAAACATGTGACATGAGAAAGATTGCATCCTTCTCATATCAAACTCTCAAGGTGAACACATAGCATGAGAAAGATCGCGCCCTTCTCATAATCAAACCATCAAGGTCAACATAAATCATGGGAAAGATTGCATCTTTCAAGTCATCAAGGTAAGCATGTAATCATGAGGAAGATTTCATCTTTCTCTCACTAAGTCATCAAGACAAAGGTAAGCTTTTACTTACCAACACACAACAAGTTCACCAAGTCATCTCACATGGAGGCCATTCATGCCACAACTCAAACATCAACTCATATAAGAGACACATTCTCCTCATGAAAGCAATCGTTCACATGCATATAGGGAAGGTATCTTTATCCCAAATGACAACGAATCATAGTGACATAGGAGGGAATTCATCCCTAATGATCAAAACCATATGCATAGAGAGGGTTGTTCAACCCTACTAGCATGCCATGCCCACACAAGGGCCACTAATGCAATCTCATTCAAATCATTTCATGTCAAACAAAGTCAAGATATTTATTCATTTTTCAACTCAAAACATGCTTGAGACTTCATCTCAAAGAGGGTTCAAAAGCGCGAATAGGCGAGCAAAGGCCAAACGAGCGCAACGGAGCGAGCAAGGGGGGGTGACCACCTGGCTGCTGGTGGCTTGCCGCCCAAGCCCAGGCGGCTTGCCGCCCCATGCTGGGCGGTTACCCGAGGTTGGTGCTGCCCAGTTTGAGGGTTTTTAAACCCTTGACTCCCCATTTGTGCATTCAAGCCTCTAAGCTCGAAAATAGAGAGCTTCTCTCTCTAGAACTCACTCCATCCTCTCCCAATACTCACAAACACATTCTCAATCAAAGTTTCACTTTCAATTCAAGTTGTGTGCATGAAATAGCATCAAGAACAAGTCATTCAACAACAAAAACAAGCATCAATCATCAAGTTGCAAGATCAAATTCATCATCTTTCTTATCAAACCCATTTTTCTCACATACAAGCTCAACCACCAACAATGGCTTCTAGCAATGATTCCAACATCAAGTATCCATATTATGTGATCAAGAATACATACAAGGCACCAATCTATGATGCATCCCAAGACAAGGTGTTGCTTGAACCTAAGAAGCATCTCTCCTACCTCCATTCCCAACATGAGGTTAGTTCTTCCCAACTTAACATGTTTATCATGAAATTTTGATTTCTATTGGATAAAATGCATTCCCATGATCTTCTTTTGATTGTTTCTATCATTGTTAAGCCAAGTTCATTGATTTGGCAAGGATTGAATGTGCAAAAAGCTTGTTTCCCAATGCTTGAGAAAAGATACCCACCAAGTGTTTGATAAAATGCCAAAGAGACAAAAACATGTTCAATTCTTGAAAAATCAATTGGTTTGCATTGTAGAACCAAGTCATATGGTCTTGGCAAGGATTTGATATACAAAAATCTTTCATTTCAATGCTTGAAAACAAGTCACACACCAAGTGTTCGATAAAATGCCCGAAAGGCAAAACCATGTTCAATCCTTACAAAATCAATGAATTTGAATACACAAAGTCATGGGCATTCATTTCTAATTCATTTCATGAATCAAAACCCATATTTTAAAACTTTTGGAAAACCATTTGAAATCAATTACCAATGTATGCCCAATATCTCTATGTTTTCTATGCTAACTCAATACACAATCTTTTGACATAGCCCGACTTCCAAGGTCTCCGTACAAGGACATCAATAAAGGGGCTCATCTCATGGTGGAGATATATGGAACATGCCCAACCACGTGCTCGCAAGATAGTAAAGAAGGCGGGTTTTGGGCCCTTCCTAGATGCTCTATGGAACGAGCAATGGGATAGGCAAGCATTGTTTGCCTTGACAGAGCTATGGTGGGACACCACCAACACTTTCCATTTTAGCTTCGGGGAGATGACCATGACCCCTAAGGATTTCACCATGATAACTGGGTTGAGCTTGAAAGGCAAGCACTTGGACTACTATGAACATGCCAACATGGATCAAAACTACATAGTAGCTCTACTTGGGGTTGAAGCGGAATTAAGCCCAAAAGGTGTGCGCCGTACTTGGCTCTACAACACCTTTGCCACTGAAGAAGAGAGTGAGGGGACGGATCCCCAATACATTGTGAGAGCTTTCTTGCTCTACATGATTTCATGCACCTTCTTTGCGGGCACCAATGACATGGCTCGACTTGAGTTGCTAGCTAGCATGGAAGATGTGAACAAAATTGGGAGATACAATTGGGGTGGAGCTGCTTTCGCAAACATGTATCGCTCCATGACTGACATGTCCCGAGGAGTTGCAAAGAACTTTGGGGGACTTCCTTTCGTTTGGGAGGTAACAAAGAACATTCAATTCTCTATTATTTCCCGAAACTTAACACATACATGATTTCTTCTATTTTTTCCTTTTCCACAGATATGGTACTACGAGTACCTGAACATGTGTCGCCCAACTCTTGCTAGTGATGCCATGTCATGGCCCATCCTTCAGAATTATGCTCCATCTTGCTTGGCTACAAGAGCCTCCAATCGACACGATTATGCCCATGCAAGGGCATATCTTGCTAGCTTGACTGTTGATATGGTAGAATCTTTTTTCTCCTTATCTTTTTATCTTTCTCTTTTCATTTCTCATTTCAAACTCAACAGGTGGAATGGGATCCATGGAGGCTGTGGGAGCATAGGCTTCCCGAGAAGTACTCTTCTTGTTTGGAGTTGACAAGCAAAAGGGTCCTCCTTGAAGGCCCCACAGGTAGATGCTGGTATCTTGGGGAACGAGTCCTGAGACAAGTCCATGGAAACATGAATGCAGCTGTGACACCTTCCATGCCACCAGAGAACATGAGGCACACTAGCCACCTAGTGGGTGATGAACTAGAAGAAGCTCTGAGGGGTTGGGATGCTGAGGGATTCACCTCCCCTCGCATAGAATACACTGCCTTTTGCCGACAATATCTAATGAATCCTAGGGTCACTGGTCTCCCACCTCAAGGGGTGAGCTCTCCCATACTCTTAAACTCTTTTTAAGATCATAAGGAAGACTTCACTTGACAAACATTTGAATTTCAGGGTCGACGGGCAAGGGGACACAGCTCCACAGTTGGATCTGCCACTGGGATGACTTACAATGACGAGGATGAGGACCTTGAAGGAAATCAACCTCCACCCCTCCCACAACTAAATTGGTATGTGAACTTGTGCAGTGGGACAAAATTTGTGAAGACTGACATTACCCATCCACCATTCGATGAATATCCCAAGATCGATCCATATTATGAGAATGTGAGTTCTAAACTCTTATCTTCTTGAAATTGGATTCTTTCATTATTGTTAACCATGTTTATACTTTCCTAGGTTCCACGGGAGTATGCCCAGGAATGCATTGAACTCAATGAAGGATTGAGGAGGGATCTTGTGCGAATGAGTTTAGAGAACTCAGTTCTAGAAGCACGCTTAAATCCCCAAGTGAGTGATCATCTTATTAGCTTTCAACTAGGATTGGCACCATTACCCTCCTAACTCATTATCTTTCTTTGCAACAGGCATCATCATCTAATCCACCACAGGATATGCCCCCTCCTAGAGCACCTCGTGCAGGGCATGATGGAGCTGGGCCAAGTCGAAAGAGAAGGCCCACGGGAAATCATTGAGTTTCACTCACCTCTTGTTAGGAATGTTTGGAATCTTTCTATCTATCTTGTCATGTACTAATTAGGAACTTCAATTCCCAACCTTGAACCTCTATTATGGATACTTGATGAATCTATGTTTGAACTTTATTGCAATGATATGATCTTGTATTGAGTGAAAAATGGGCTTAAATCAAGCACAAAAAAGTCAAAACATCACAAAAGGGCCAAACGAAGGCATAACAAGGCAAAAATGGGCGAAACAAGACGGCGGCCTCGGGTGACCACCTGGGGCTGGACGGCTAGCCGCCTGGGCCCAGGCGGCTAGCCGCCCAGGCCTGGGTGGTTACCCGAGCCCGAAGCGGTGTTTCGCCTGATTTTAGGAAACTTCCTATTTTGACGGGATTCCACCTTCCAAAACACGGATTTCTGAATTTTTTCCTATAAAAGCACATCCAAGGGGTCTCAAACCCTACTAACATTCATTGAGAGCAAGTTATGGAAGCCCTAGACAAACTCTTGAGTGTGGGGGCAAGGAAGGAGTTCAAGCGCTACTGCTTGGATCCGTTGCTTTCTTTGATGCATGTGAAGCTTGAAACCACTCTTCTTACTGCTGCTACATATTTTTGGGATCCCCAACTTCATGTATTCCGCTTCAACTATGAAGAACTATGCCCAACAATGGAAGAGTTCTGCGCTCTGTATGGAGTTTCACCTGTAGGACCTTTCATCCTCCCTACTCCACGCTCAAGTTACATGATTTCCTTCTCCAACTTCCTTGGGATTTCTCAACAAGAGGCCTCCATATTTGTGAAGGATCATGAGGTGAATCTCATGGAAATAGCAACTTCCTTCTTGGCTCATGATAGCAAAGGTACCTTGGATTTCAACCTTCCTACTCAACATGCTCTTGCTTTCTGTTTGATTGGTCGCTTCCTTATCTCCACGGGGACTCTCTATGTCCCTATTCAAATTTGTGAACTGATTCCTTTTCTTCTTGAACATAACAACCTGATTCCCATGGTGCTAGCTGAAACCCTCAATAGTTTAGACAAAGTTCATGATAACCCCCAAGCCCCATTAGGAGGGAGCCTCATTCTACTGCAGATGTGGCTTCTTGAAAGGCTTAATTTCTTGTCTCCTGCCACCATTAATCCATACAAACCCCAACATTATTATTGCCGTCGAGTTGAACTCCCTGGTCAATTTTCTTTGAGGGAATGGTTGGGCTACTTTCACACACTCTCATGGCGAAACATCAGGTGGTTTGTCTCCACATGGGGATGCAAGGAACAAATTCTTCTTCGAACTTCTGGGTGTGCTATGGTCAAGCTCATAGGGTTGAGATCAACTTCCTTCTATTGGACTTCAAGAATCCTTCGTCAACTGGGTGCCATGCAAACCATACCTACTTCTGTGGTATTTGATCATTCTGTCGAACCTGTGGGCCCCACAATGTTTAAGTGGGCCAAGACTAGATGGACTGACCACCTGAAACTGACTCGAGTTGAAAACACTGATGGGCCTTATGTCATGAGCCCTGAATACAAGACATGGTTGAAGACTAACTTGGGTGAAAGAGAAACCATACGCAGGGAAAGGATTTATGACCTTATCAAGGACACAGGACTTGGATTTTGCAGGGAAGACATTCTGGAAGCAGTGGAAGCAGCACATGCTCATGACTTGCGAAAGAAGCGAAGACTTGAAAGAAAAGAGAAAAAAGCAAACCAAGAAATTCTGAAGAAAATCAAAAGGACTTGAAGACCTTAGAAATAGGATATCTATGGCATGTCGATAGTTCTTTATCTAACACCAATAAATTGCTATGTCAATCAATTAGTTCTAAATGAATTGCCAATAATAATTCAATTTTGAGATTTGTTGTTGTGGTGTTGTTTGGACCGCACCCAAGGTAACTTTATGGGCTGCCTACGTATCCCCATCCTTTTTTCAATTTTTTTTTTTCATTTTTCATTTTTTTTTTTTTTTTTTTTCATTTTTCTTCATTTTTCTCTTTTTTCATTTTTTTTTAGGAATGGGGAATCAGGCCCTCGTAGTTCAAATGCCTTAACTTTTGCCTAGGCCGCCCTTATGGGTTTTCAACCTAGCAGGCCTTACACATAGTACTTCTTCAATTGATCCAAATTGGTAGGACGAGCGAACTCAATTCCATCAAAATCCATGAGGCGAACAGCCCCTGCTGGTAATATCTCTTTGATAACATACGGGCCACCCCAACTTGGCTTGAACTTCCCTCGTGGATCAAAAATTGGAGCTCTGATTTCTTTCAACACCAAATCCCCTGTCTTCAAACCTCGGTCTTTGACATGCTTGTTGAATGCTCTCGCAACCCTTCGCTGATATCCCTGCACATGATACAAGGCCCTCAATCGCCTTTCATCGAGCAATGCCAACTCATCATAACGGTTCTTAACCCAATCTGCTTCTGCTATCTGACTCTCCATAGCAACCCGTAATGACGGTACCTCCAACTCAATAGGCAAAACAGCCTCCATCCCATACACCAAGGAATAAGGGGTAGCCCCTGTTGATGATCTCACAGATGTTCTATAGCCCCACAAGGCTAATGGCAACTTCTCATGCCAATCAGTGTAGGTGTCAGCTGTTTTCTGTAATATCTTCTTAACATTCTTATTGGCGGCCTCCACTGCTCCATTAGTCTGCGGGCGATAAGGGGAGGATAGATGGTGCACTATATTGTATTTCTGCAAAAGTTCCTTGGTTTCTTTCTGAAAGTGCTGACCATTGTCTGAAATGATCTCATGGGGTACCCCATACCTGTAGATGATGTTGAGCTGTATGAACTGTGCTACCTTCTTGGCATTCAGGGTCTTGAAAGATGCTGCCTCTACCCACTTAGTGAAGTAATCGATAGCTACCAAGATGTACTCATGCCCATTGGAGGCTTTCGGCTTAATCTGCCCAATTATATCTATTCCCCACACTGCAAATGGCCAAGGTGACGACATACTTGTCAAAGGCATGGAAGGTAAGTGTTGTCCATTAGCAAAGACCTGACATTTGTGACACTTCTTAACATGTGCATGGCAATCTCTCTCCATTGTAGACCAATAGTAACCCAACCTCATGATCTTCTTAGCTAGCATATAACCATTCATGTGCGGTGCTCCAACTCCTTCATGGATTTCACTAACAAGACGTTCGGCTTCTTCCTCAGTGACACACAACAGATGGACCCCATCGTATGACCTTCGGTATAGCTTTCCTCCACACAAAACATAGTGACTCGCTAGCCTCCTCAGTGTTCTCCTATCAATGCGGGATGCTCCTTCAGGATACTCCCTTTCCTCAATGAATTTCATGATGTCATAGTACCAAGGATGGCCATCTTTCACTTCTCCTTCTCGAATAGAGCAGCAATACACAGGTTTTTCTCTACATTCTATCACCAACGGTTTTACATTCCCACCATCCGGGATTTCCACCATGGAAGCTAGAGTTGCCAAAGCATCGGCGAACTGATTCTTATTTCTTGACAAATAATTGAACTCTATTTCCACAAATTCTTTAGTCAAGGCTTCTAAGTAAGCATGATATGGCAGCAGCTTTTCATCACGAGTCTTCCACTCTCCCTTTATCTGGCAGATAATTAGTGCTGAATCTCCGAAAACCTCCAACTCTTTGATCCCCAATTCTAGTGCGGCTTCCAACGCAAGGATGCAGGCTTCATACTCAGCAATGTTGTTGGTTGCTTCAAACCCTAACTTAACCGCCAAGGGTGTGAATGCTTCTTCAGGTGAAACCAGTAGGACTCCTATCCCATACCCTCTCTTATTTGCAGCTCCGTCAAAGTATACCTTCCAAATCTTCTTTCCAATCTCCAGGACATCCTCATCGGGGAATTGATCATTGAATTGTTCTGATGACGCCACAGGGCAGCTAGCCAAGTAATCTGCAATGACACTTCCTTTCACTGACTTCTGTGTTACATACTTTATGTCGAATTCATTGAGGAGAATCGACCAACGAGCAGTTCTGTAGGATAAAACCGGCCTTTCTATCAAATACTTCAGTGGATCCATACGGCTTATCAAGAAAACCTCATACGACATCATGTAGTGACGTAGTTTCTGAGTTGCCCATACCAAAGCCACACAAGCCTTCTCTATAGCGTTGTACCTCACCTCATAATCTGTCATCTTCTTGCTTAGATAGTAAATGGCATTCTCCTTTTTTGACCTCTCAAGGTACTGAGCTAGCATAGCTCCCGTCGCGGTTTCAGTGACCGACAAGTATAACAATAACGGCTCACCTTGTCGCGGAGGAACTAGAATTGGTGGATTACTCAAATACCTTTTGATAGTCTCAAAGGCTCCTTGACATTCTTCATTCCATACCTTCGGCACACCCTTCTTAAGCAACTTGAAAATCGGCTCACACACCATAGTCAAATTAGCAATGAACCTGCTTATGTACTGAATTCTCCCCAAGAACCCTCGAATCTGCTTTTCTGTGCTAGGCGGCTCCATCTCCACAATGGCCTTGATTTTTCCCGGATCAACCTCAATTCCTCTCTGAGTGATCATAAATCCTAATAACTTGCCCGCAGTGACACCAAAGGCGCATTTCTGTGGATTCAAACGCAAGTTGTACTTCTTTGCTCGCTCCAGGAACCTTTCCAGTGCCATAAAGTGTCCTTCTCGGTCCACGGACTTCACGATCATGTCGTCCACATACACTTCCACCTCCTTATGGATCATGTCATGCAGCAATGTTGTAGCAGCTCTCTGATAGGTAGCCCCGGCATTTCTCAAACCGAACGGCATCACTTTGTAGCAATATGTTCCCCACTGTGTAATAAAGGCCGTTTTCTCCATATCTTGCGGCGCCATCTTTACCTGATTGTATCCGGAAAACCCATCCATGAAAGAGAGGAGCGCATGTCCTACAGTACTATCTACCAATACATCAATGTGGGGCAAAGGGAAATCATCCTTAGGGCTTGCTGCATTAAGATCTCGAAAATCCACACACATCCTCACTTTTCCATCCTTTTTAGGTACAGGAACTATATTGGATAACCACTCGGGATACTCCACAACCTGTAGGAACCCCGCATCGAGTTGCTTGGTTACTTCCTCCTTTACCTTCAATGCCCACTCGGGTTTCAATCTTCTCAATTTTTGCTTTACCGGCTTTTTAAGGGGATTGGTGGGGATGAAGTGCTGCACAATGTCTGGATCTATGCCGGGCATGTCTTCATAAGACCATGCAAAGGCCGTTATGTTGGCCTTTAGGAGGGCTATCAGCTTTTCTTTTTCAAGTGGTGAAAGGGTTATCCCAATTTTAATTATCTTTGGCAATTCATTTGTCCCTAAATTGATTGATTCCAATTCATCCATGTTAGGTTCGGTGACACCCCTTTTCCTTCGCTCGACGAGCTCCGGGGGGACGTCATTCCTAGGATCTATATCCATGCCCTAAATATCCATAGAAGAGAGAAAGGAAACACTGCAAGCAAAATATATAAAAGAAACACACTTCATTAAAGGAGCAAACAAAAAGACACAAACTTGAAAAGGAAACCAAAATTTGGTGCCACAACTATGAAACGACTCCTAACTCCACAAAGTGGGATAGGCGGACACACTTTATTGAAAGCAGGAAAGACTCTAACTAAGGAACCTACAAGCTACTATCAGGCAGGTCATGATCTTCTTTTTCAAGGATCTCTGCAATGGCTCCATCTTCTAGGTACCAATTATGAAGCGGCATGGTTGCATGGTGAATTGACGAATCTTGGCAATCTTCTGTTGCTGACTCCCCCAAAGTAAGAACCATATCTTGGAACATGGTAACCATGGTTTCAGAATCCATGTGCTCCACCCAGTCTTCTTTCTTCTTTCCCACAGAATTGTACCAACTTGTCAAGCTCTGAGGATTCGGCCCATCTGTAAAGTACTTGTCACAAAAATCCTTATCTGCCAATGCTGGATCAGAACTTGGGTAAAAAGTGCAATAGTGTGATGGCTCTTCCTTTTCGAACTCCTTTTCTATGCACTGCACATACTCAAACCCTGACAAGGGTATCTCAACTGATTCTGGTTTTATTTCACATACGGGTACTCCCGTCATTTTCAAATCATAGTCCCCTTGAAGTGTAACAATGGCTCCCTCATGTGGGAACTTTACCTTTTGATGCAATGATGATGGTACAGCCCCAGCGGGATGAATCCAAGGCCTTCCCAATAATAGATTAAAACATGACGGCACATCCAAGACTTGAAACTCCACTCTGAACTCCGTGGGTCCCATGATTAAAGGTAGAGTGATCACCCCAATTACTTCTCTACGGGTATTATCATACGCCCTCACTGTCTGCCCAGATGGAGTGAAATCAGTGGGCCCCAAGCCCAAAACAGTTGCAGTTCTCAAGGGACATACATTCAACGCGGAACCATTATCAATCAAGACCGTAGGAACTCTCTTCCCCATGGTATCAACAGTTATATGCAAGGCTTGGGAGTGGCTTGGCCCACTCTTAGGTAAGTCAGTCTCTGTGAACACTATAGTGGAATTCTTCGGAGCAGGGTTTACTAGATTCACCAATCCCTCAGGGGACAAATCAACCGGAACCTGTATCTGGTTTAACAACTTCAGCACTGTCTGTCTGTGTTTGTGAGAGGCCATAAGCAAGCCCCAGATGGTGATATTGGCATTGGTCTTCTTCAATTGTCGGAGTACTTCATCCTCTTCTTCTTGCACATCAAGGCGCTTATCTAACTCACCCAGTGGATTATCAGATTCCAAGTGCGGAGGCTTGAAATGGCGGCCCCCTCTTGTCATGTGGTCTACTTCTTCATCACTAGCCCATATGTCATCAATTTCATTTGTGTCACCCATCAGGTCATTCCATTCAATCATGTCAATGTCCTCCATCTGCACCTCTTCGGGTATATCATCCCAGCCCGTAGGAATTATGGGCTCACTTGGCAATGGATCAGGATAAAGCACATAGTAATCAAACTTCCCCGCAGGTTCTCCCAATAACCCCACTCGAGGGTCTCCTGCTTCATACCTTTCTTTCAACTGCTGTTGGATGGACTTCTTTGGCAATTGTAGGGTCTTTTGATCAATGAGGTCTTGAACGACCTTTCTCAACATAGCACAGTCCTCAGTGTCATGGCCGGGTATACCATGGTATTGGCAATATTGATGGGGTGTTTGGGGTCTTGGCTTTAGAGGGTGAGGTATGATAAGGCCTTGGTTACAGCATTGGTGAAAGGCTTGGGTCAAGGACATGGGTAATGGAGTGTATTGTCTTATGGGTAGGCAAGGTCGAGAAGGGTCAGCTTCAATGGCATTTATGGAGTTGGATGAATTATGAGAGGGAAGTGGATTTTGAGTGACATTTGGGCGATTTGGTGGAGTTGGTGGTGAGATGATTTGCTTGTCAAGTAAGTCTTGGATCTCATGCCTAAGGCGATAGCAACGGTTGGTTGAGTGGCCTTTGGCTTGGTGAAATTTGCAATATTCATTCTCATTGTAGCTCTTGGGCAATGGATTTGGTGGTGGTCTTGGGTCGAGAGGTTTCAACAGGCCTCGGCCTTTTAGCTTTTCAAGTACTTTCTCAAGTGGCATATGCAGCTCGGTGAATTGGCGAGGTGGGTTGGTGTCATTTAGGGAGATAGGTTGAATGGGTTGGGCTATGGCATTGACCTCGGCATTGTTTTTCCCAGCAAAGTTCGGCCTGCGGCTCTTTTGGACTTCTTCTGTCTTGATTGACCCATCGGCAATGGCATCCTCAACTTGTGTACCTGCTCCTATAAGAGCCTTGAAATTAGGGAAGTAGTGAGCAAAGAGGTGCTTGTGATACACCGGCAATAGGTTCTTAACCACCAACTGAATCTGATCTTCCTCATTCGGTCTATCTGCCATTCTCGAGGCCTTTTGCCTCCACCTTGTAATGAAAGCGGAAAAGGTCTCATTAGCCCCTTGTTTTGTGGTCTCTAGGTCCCTTCTTGTGACATCCACTTCAGTGTTGTACTTGTAGTGCTCTGAAAACTCATTACATATGTCCTCCCAAGTTCGGGTTCTATTCTCATCCAAGGCTAGGAACCACTTTAAAGCAGAAGTGGCTAGGGTTTCATGGAACATTTGGGCCAAGAGTTCATCTGTCGCTCCTCGAGGGTGCATAGCTCGTACATACATTTTCAAATGGGTCTTGGGGCAACCCGTTCCATCAAACTTTTCTAATTCGGGCATCTTGAATTGTAGTGGAATACGAGCTTGAGGAAACAAAGATAGGGTACGTACATCCACCATGTCATCTGTCCTACGGATTCCCTTTATAGTTCTCTCCAAGGCTTCCACCTTGCTAGCCAACACAGAGTCTGTATCAGAGGTCTTCCCCTTACTTCCCCCTTCTAGGTTAAAAACTTCAGGTGATTCATTCCCCTTGGGCTGAGTGCTTCCCCCATCATTGGTCTTAGTGCCTTCTCCAGACTGGGTCCTGTTTTCGGTGTTATCCCCCGGGGTACGGCCATTATTCTGTTCGGGTTCGGACATCTTATGTTGGATATCTTGGGCCATTTTCAATGCTCTCTCGGATACATCAGTGGTGTAATCAAGCTTGGTCATGATAGCCTTCAAACAAGTCTCAACATCAAAACCCCCTTCACTAGTTGCTTCATCGGCCATGTCTGACTGGTTGGTAGAATCAATCTTCACTAAGCGCCCTTGCTGGTCGCGGATCCAGGCCAGTACGTCCTCTCACTCCTCTATGAAAGGGAACAATCAGTCTCTCATCCTAAGGGTATGTCCTAGGCTTCCATATTTGTCTCAATGACTTCACGCCATATATACTCAATTAGTCCCTTTTAATCCAATCACCTTTGCAAGGGTCATGGGCGAAAGGTACGTATTAAGGATATAGGGTGCAAAGGTCCTCTATTAATTTTTCCATTAAGCACATCACAAATACGGTCATGATATCATTACAAACAATGTGGGTGCATAAGGGTGAAACCATAGTGTCCTACAAGTCTGTCTATATGGACTAATGATAAGGGTAGGCTGGGGTCCTTCACTTGCTTGAGCAATCTTTATACCTAACCACATGTGGCATCAGGAACGCCGCGTGGGTCCAGCAGTACGTGATTAACTCATTTAATATACCCAAGGGCAAGCCCAAAGGTACTTGGCAAGAGAGGTTGAGAGCTTTCGCCCCAACTCATGGAATCAGGAAAACCAAGGTTGAGGCTAGGCCCGTCAGTGGCAAGGGACATCGATCCTAACATGCAAGAGTTTGCGCATACAATGCAATAAATGAAAGCACACAATCAAGCGGATGCAATGTGATTGATTTTAATTAAACAAAAGAAATTAACTTAGCCCAATCAAATTGTATAGAGTCTAGCCCACAAATCCCCAGTGGAGTCGCCAGTTCTGTGGACCCCAGAAATGGTTAAGGCCCACAGGAGGGTTTAAAAGTCGCCAATCTGTGGACCCAGGAAAAGAGGGCCCACGAATGGGTTTGGAAAAAGAAAGGAGTCGCCACCTTATTTTTTAAAGGAAACAAGGAAAACCCTAAAAACAGTTTTGTTTTAGGAAAACAAAAGATTGACTCCATATTTAAAAATGGAAAGGCAAATGATCTTTTGGAAACCAGAGAATTCGGGGATTCGGAGGCTAAGTTACGATATGGGAAGGTTCTAGGCAAAGCCTATAGGCACCCATATCGCCCTAAACGGTCTCTTAATTTAATTGGGCTAAATCAAAGTCTTAATCACACATAAATCAACAGTTATCATCACAAGACAGCATGCATATCATTCATTCATTCATCCATATAATCATGTAAATCAAAGAAAAAACAGAAAAAAGAAGGAGGGGGAGAAAACCTAGGATACTTAGTATCCTAGGGCGGACTTGAACATCACGAAGAGCGCCTACGTACCATGTATGGAAATACATGGATCAAAGTCCACGTAGTTCGAAAGGGAATAGGGTTATAACCTAATCAAGGCCTATGGTAAACCCTAAGTTTCCTTTCAAGTAAAACATGGTAAGTTTCCAAAAATGAATGATTCTCAAAAGGTTTTTGGTAAGTATGGAATTTGATAAAAGATGGAAACTTTGATTTAAAAGGTATTCTTTATTGAAAGGAAACTATAGAATCTACCATACCCCTCTATTAGGAAACAACCCTAGGGGGGAGAAAGGGAAAGTTTCAAAGAAAGGAAAGAAGGGTGAATTGGGGCACCCTCACACCCTACTTACCTTAAGCAAAAGCAACCTGTCAAAGTAACCACCCTATTGCATAGGGTAATTACCTTATTTGTAAGATTTCATCTCACAATAGCCAAAATACCCACCCCACATTGGTGGGGTAGTTGCACCTGTTGTACCTGTCAAAGCACCTGCAATTTCCATGCAAAACATACCAAAAATACCAACCAAGCAAGCTAGATGCCAAATCAAGCCATTATCATGCCCAAACATGGGCTAACACATGCTCAAAATATCATATCAAAGACAAATAACAGATCTGGACAGAATTGAAATAAGGTTTAAAATCAACCATAAGTCATGCAACAACATGAATCATAAGCTAACTAAAACCCTAATTCAACCCTAATGCAATGACATGCAAAAAACCCTAAAATCACCTATATGAATGCTAGAAATATCATAGTTATCAAATATGCAGCACATATATATCAACTATGAAGAAAACACAAGGAAAAACCCTAAGCTATCATGCTATATGCTACTAAACTCACACAAGGATGATAAAAACCCTAGAATCACAATTGTGCTAAAAAACACATTGAATAACTTTAAATCATGCAAAGCCTATCATAGACATCATGCTAATCATGCATATTAATCAATAGAAGCATCCACACATGAGAAAAATACAAGCTTGCACATGAAATATAGCTATTCTAAACATAAACTCAATTTCAGCACTAAGGAAACCCTAGAATCCTAAACATGCAGTAAATCACATGGAAAAGCATCCTAGCATACTAAACAGCCCACAAACATGATCCTAAACATGCATACATACTAATAGAAATAGAAAAACACAATAAAAACACAAGCTTTAATATGCAAAGGAGTTATTTCATGCAGAAAACCATTTTAAGCACTAAGGAAACCCTAAAGTCCCAAACATGCAGTAAATCACATGGAATAACATCCTAGCATACTAAACAGCCCACAAATATGATCCTAATCATGCATACTAACAGCAAAACACAATAAAAACACAAACTTTAACATGAAATAATGACTATTCCATGTAAAACCCTAGAAAAGACTCTAAAAAAAACCCTAAAAACACAAAGACTCATAAAACCACATAGAATGACATTATATCATGCAAAACCAGCCATAGACAATATCCTAATCATGTATTCTAAGCATTAGAAGCATCAACACATGATAAAACAAATAAGCTTTTAACATGAAGTAATGCAAAGCTATGCAAAAAACCCTAGTTTGAATGAAAGAGAGAAAGGGGGAGGGGTATACCTTTTGTGGCTGCTGTAGAGAGTCCTCCTCCTCTTGTGTGCTGCTGGAAACAACCTCCTTCAAGCCTTCAAGCAATGCTCCAGCCTTCCTTCAAGCTTTCTCTCACACTCTCTCACTCTAAGTTTAGGTTAAACTACCCTAAGGATGGCTGCCATAGCCTCCAAGTCTCACCAAAGTGCCTCCAAAGTGTCCCCAAAGTCTCCCCCCTATTGCTGAAGTATAAGGGGGTATTTATAGGGATTGAGGGAAAACCCTCAATGGTTGGGATTAAAACCCTAGGGATTGATCCAAGGGCTCTTAGAGGTTACCTTGGGGCTCAAGTAGGTCAAAAAAGGCTGAAATTAGGGTTAAATGGCGGCCAAAGGCGAGCAAATCCGAGAAAATAGGGTGGGAGCCGCGTCAAGGCTAAAAAAAGGAAAGTGGCTCGGGTGACCACCTGGGGCTGGGCGGCTAGCAGCCTGGGCCCAGGCGGCTAGCCGCCCAGGCCTGGGTGGTCACCCGAGGCCATGTCAGCTTCAGCCCAAATTTGACCCTTTCGGCTTCCAAATGTGTTTCAGGGTTCAATTTAACTCCGATTTTGACGAAACGAAAGCCAAAACGACCGTGTTTCGAAGGGGAATGTAATTTGAGTCACTTGGGGGTGAGAAACCCTAGCCATGGCTGCATGGTTGGGTCCTACAAAGGTGGTTAACCGCTATGCCTCACCATCGCTTAGCTTAGGTATGCACATAGGGTCGCACCGAATGATTTCCAATTCGAAATTCAACCTCCCTAAACACATTTGGGGATGAGATTAAGACCAATCAAGGTCAAATGAGTAGTCATGGAGTGAAAATCATAAGTCAATTCGAGCAAACCCGAAGTAGGTCTTTTAGCCAACCTGAGCCTTATTAAGCCATTCTAATCCCGAACCTTCAATTCATCGAATTGAACCCACAAATACCTCAAATACAACCATATGAACTCCAATTGGCAACTTGGAGATCATTTCAAGGTCAAATGGAAAGTTTGTGATCTAAAAGACGATTATGCCCCTCAAGTCACAAAAGTTCTTATTAACCCTCAAGATCAACTCCAAATCGAACCAAAATTCATACACACCATCCTTAGGACTCTAGAAACTCAATGCAAAAGACTAGACTCAAAAAGGAAACAAAAAGACACATGCAATGACAAACCCTAGCTAGGGTGGCAAAAATGGGGTGTGACAGGTATACCAAAATTTAATTTAATTTAGTTTTGTTTCTTGAAACTCTTTATAAATATTATTACTTTGATGGCTATAGAATGCATAACCAATAGGATGAATATGATATATGGGGGTACAAAATCTTTGATTTGATTCTATCTGTTCTCTTTGAAACCTCTCTAATTACCAATCCGACCATGCCACATCCCAGTGCTTTGAAATTTACCATTATTCCTGTGGAAATGATGAGAAGAATTGATTTTCTTTACAATTTGGCCTGTGTTTTCTTTTAAATAACAGTGTAGGTTGCCTGTGGCCTAAGAATAATGGGATAGAGTGTTGTGATCGATAGTTGGAGGAACTATAAATAACCTGACCTTAAGGAATGTGTCAAGTAAGTTTGTAATTGGTTTCCAATATTTGTTTTCATAATTTTTTTTTTTTTTTTTTTTTTGGTATCTTTTGGCAAGTATGTTGTTGGACAGTACCCAAGATTTCTAAGAGTCCATTGGAAGTTCTTGAAAACTGTTGTGAATAAGTTGTTTGAGTTCATGCATGAAACACATCCAAGAGTCTAGGTTATTTTTATGCTCTGATATTTTATTTTTAAATCTATGTAGGATTGTGAGGTGCCAAAATATCTGTAGAATAGAGCGATTTCTTTCCCCCTAGGCATTCTGTATTGGTTTGTGGAGTTGAAGCATAGAATGAATTTGTTGCTTGTGATGGGTACATTTTGGTCTTTGTTTCAATGACAGAATATCTGATTTAGAATCGTGTTTTGTTTATTCTGCTTGTCATAATATATCTAAAAGTGGGCTTTAGTTGTAATTCTTCCTTGCATTGCATTAAGTGTTGTATTTTTTGACACTGGAAGTCACTAGCTCGGAGGTGGAAGAGGTTACAGGAGATAGATAGTCAGTATAAGACCTTTAGTTACAATTTCATGAACATAAATCCTGTAGCCAATAAAGGATTAGTGATTGTTGAACTTAAGTATGTGTTATATATTATCAAGTATTTTTTCCAATTTTTCTTTTTATAGATTTATTTTCCAACATATCCATAACGCTAGAACCAAAATTTAAAAACTGTTTTTTACGAGCTCGGATCAATCCAAGTTCATGCTGGATCGATCCGGGTTGACAGAACCAAAATTTGCATTTCTAGAGGAGTATGGATCGATCCACCTATGCTATAGATCGATCCACCTAGGTAGAAGCAAAATTTGCATTTTTAAAATATCATGGATCGATCCCCATAAGCTATGGATCGATCCACCAAGGCAGAAGCAAAATTGCCATTTCTAAAATACCACGGATCGATCCTCCTAGGCCATGGATCGATCCCTTGCCTGAAAAACCTCATAAGCAAAAAAAAAAAAAAAAAATCTTTTTCAAAACCATTTTTATAAATAAAGAAATATTGAAAAAGATTTGAAATGATTTTTAAACACTAATCTAGTCTTTTATCAGATGAGGTCGGTGGTCCTTAGTGTTCAGTTAGTGTTGTACGCCCTTGTGTCAATTCCTTCAGCAGCACGGGCAGGGACTTTGATTCCATAGGAAAATCGAGGACATTACAAAACAAATCATAGGGAAAAACTTAAAAGTGATCATAGGAAGACCTCGCAGATATTGCATTTAACATCATTATCTTCTCTGCCAAAGCCCATGGTTCCTACTTTTGGAGGTGTAGTTTCATAGATGCTCCTCTTAAGGCATTTCGCCACCGTTTCTTCAGTTAGAGCTGTGCTCACGTTACCCATCCTCTCCTCTAGAGCTAATAATTCCTGTCATGTAGCATTAAAATAGAGTAAGGTAAGGTAAGAACAGCTAAATATCACAGTTTACCGGATAAAACAATGTTAGCTCTAAACCTATCAATAAAGGCCTGTTTGAACGTCCCACAAAAATTGAATTGTTTAATCATGTTCTGCTTATAATTTGGTTAGCAAATCCTTTGTTCTGAATAGGGAATCTAAGGGAATGGAATCCATAATCTTTAATGACACTAAAAAATCTGAGCAACATTATATGAATCCTAGCTTGGTCTTATAACATCAATGAAGCTGATGGATCCAAATTTCTTTTACTCGTGGCCCCATTCAAGATGATGGATTTGTACCTTTAATGTTATTTAAAATACAATGGAGTGATCCAATCTCCATAGGACAACCAAACAGGCCCTGCTTCATTGTTTATATTATTAAGTTTTCAACTGAAATCTCAATGTTAGTAATAAATTTTTCAAACAAAATTGAGATATATGTCATAAAAACTAGAAGCTAAGAAGAAAAATATAATGGGAGAACATAAGAAAAATATTTTCAAAAAATTAAATGCAAATTAAACCATAACACTATCAAAAATCATAACAAACCTCGTATGATATGTTATCAATATCTAGTCTCATGTCTCTATGCTGATCAATATATATAAGCTAAAAATAGTATAAGCTAGGTATAAGCTATTAGTTGAGGCTTACAAGAGAGATGAGTTTGTGAGGGTTTCATAGGAGATTTGTGGAGAGGTGAAGGAGAGAAGGGAACACCCGGGGAGCACAGAAACAAGGTATTGTTTCAGGTTTCAAGTTTGGGGTAGACATTGAGCATTTGGAAATGGGGATTGTTTCAAAGATCGGGAGTGGTGTCATGTACTCTCTATCCTCTATAATTTGTCTATGGTTATACTGGTTTTTCTTGCTTTAAATATGCTTGCATCAATTGTTTCTGTGAAGGGTTCTATATTTTGTCTTATATTTTCTTATCTTTGGCAGATTGGTACATTAAAAAATGATATAGTGAAGCTCTTTGACAGTATTGAGAAATATGGTATGTCCTCTTTTTTTTTTTTTTTTTTGGGAAAAGAAATTCTGTGTGTTTTGATATTCTTCTTCTATTCTATAACTTGTGGGTTTTTGTGCTCTTTTCTTTGTTATTGTAATTTACCTCTTGAGCTGCTACTTGAACTTTTTAAGTCACTGAATTAGTTTTTTTTTTTCCAACTTGCATATGTATTTTAGAATTGCCATGCATTTAATAGATCATGAAGACGTGAATGAAGCCCACTTTTGATAACTATGCCTAGCTAAGACCTTGTAATATATTGATTGATCATTTCCTTTTTACATAGGCTTGGAAAGTTATGATCATATTTCTAGTACCCTGAACCACATTATTGATAGTAGTAGAAGCTTCTTTCATTGTAGAAGGGATGATGATCATTCAAGATGCTTTCTAGTTCCTAGTCTTATCACTTAAATGCTTTCCATGAACTTCTAACAGTTTTTCTTTGGTTCTTCTTAAATCCTAGTGTGAACCCCGGAAAACGGCCCACAAGAATTTGGCGGAAAAGGAGATTATGAGTATATATGGAATGGGTGAAAGACAACAAACAAAAAGGAGCCGCCACCTCATTTTTTAGGGAAAAGAAGAAAACCACAAAAATGTTTTATTTTCAAAACCACATGACTCCATTAAAGGAAAAGCAAAGTTTTTGAAACCAGAAAATTGGATTCGGGGGCTAAGTTACGATGTGGGAAGGTTCTGGGCAAAAGCCCATAGGCACCCACATCGCCCGAGTTGGTCTCTTAATTTAATTGGGCTAACTTAATATCTTTTTCACTCAAATATCATCATATATCACCACAAGGCAGCATGCATATCATATACTCCATTCAATCATCCATGCATAATCAAACAGACAAAACATAACAGAAAAAAAAAAAGAAGAAAAGAAAAGAAAAGCCTAGGATACTTGGATCCTAGGACGGACTTGAGCCTCACGAAGAGCGCCTACGTACCATGCAGTGAAATACATGGATCAAAGTCCACGTAGTTCGAAAAGAATAGGGTTACAACCTAATACAAACCTATGGTAAATATCCTAGGTTTCCTTATTTGAAAGAGAATTGAATAAACAAATTTGAATTTAGGAAAAACTTCCACAAAATGGAAACCTTGATAAAAAAACAGAATTTATTATTGAAGGAAACCTTTGATAATTACTATAAGCTTGTATTAAGAAGTAACCCTAGGAGGGAGAAGAGAAAAGAAATAAAAAGAAAGGTGAATTGGGGCACCTTCAAACCCTACTTACCTGAGCGCACAAGCTCCTAGCATTAGCCATTTCAGACCATAGCAGCCCTATTTGCAATAGGACAAGCATTGTACCTGTTTGCACCCTTACAAGTGCACAAAATCATGCAAAGAAAGCAATATGCAAATCTGGACAGAAACTTGACAAGGCCTAAAATCATCCATTAATCATGCAAACAACAAGAATAATGAATAACTAAGGACTCTAACTCAATCCTACATGCAATGACCTAACTAACATGCATAAAAACCTACCAAAGACACACTAACAAGCATGGGAGACTCCAATAACATCAATAAATATGATGACAAAGCATATTCTAACCAAAAAGATGATATTTCATGTAAATTATGCAAATAGACCTTCCTACGACGAGCTTTCTTAAGAGAAACTATCCTAGGATAATTTCACGTAAGAAAGTCGTTATGAGGAGGTGCAATCAACATATCCTACGTAAAATATATACCCTAGAACACAACAGAAGTGATTTCATGCTTAAACACATCACAGAAGGCTCTCATGCAAAACCTCAATCAACGAAAAGGATAATTATCCTTAGAAAAGGATAATGTCTCCAAAAACCCTACAAAACATACTATATGAATGCAAACCTAGCATGATTCAACTATATGCAGCATATATAAAATGACTATGATGAGCAATAACTCAAAAAGCTAAGCTAAACATGCTGTATGAGACCTATGTGATTTTAGGGTTATCGAAACCCTAATCTCACAACTATGCATTAAAACTTATGAAACGACTCTAAGACATGCTCAAATTATCATGAATATCATTCATATAGCATATATTGACTAACAGGAATATCAATTCATGGTAATTATCACAGCAACCTAAACATGTGGACTATGCATGATTTAAGAGGATAGAAAGAAGTAAAGCTATCAAATCCTTGGTAAACCAGGGATTATCAAGCATATGAAGCCATAAACTATCCTAAAATCATTCATATAACATCATATAAGCATTGAATTCAATCCACAAGAGAATCAACTTCATGCACCATAGCTATCTTAGAAGAAGAAGAAGAAAGAGAAGAAGGAACAGCAGAAAATTCATGTTCAGCATTAAAGAGACATGCTTACCTCTTGTAGACTCTTCCTTGTCTTCAAACTTCTTGTTTCCTTCCTTGCTTGGGGTTGAAGAGCCTCCTCTTGAAGTCCTTCTATCTCTTCAAACTCGTAGCTCCCTCTCTCTTTAAGTGTAAAGTGCAATTAACCTCCCCTATGTGCTGAATATCATGTCTTTTATATAGAGAACTGACCCCCTAAACCAATGGCTAAGATTAATTCATTAAATAATGATCCTAGGGCTATTAGAGACTCTCTTGGTGCTCAAACAACTCAAACCTACACACTCCTAAGCTCAGACAAGTTGTTTTGGCGGAGGAAACCGTCAAAAGAGGGATAGAAGAGTCAGAGTTCGAGTTAAAAGAGGATTGCTCGGGTGACCAACTAGGCCTGGACGGTTAGCCGTCTGGGCCTAGACGGCTGACCGTCCAGCCCCGGACGGTTACCCGAGGCCCTCCTATTTTGGCTCCGCTTTTGACTCCCACTTGCTGTAGAAGTTCTAAAATCTTCAAATTAAGTCCGATTTTGACGAAATAAAAGCCAAAACGACCGTGTTTCGAAGGGGAACACATTTTTAAGCATTTTAGGACAAAAATCCTCAACCATGGGTGCATGGTTAAGTTTTACAAAGGTGGTTAACCATGGTGCTTCACCGTTGCTAAGCTGGGTTTGTACACAAGGTCGAACCGAATGCTTTCCCAATCGAAATTCGATCTTTCTAAACATGTTTAGGACATAAATAAAGCCCAATTGAAGTTAAATGAGAGAAAATTGGTTGGGTCTTATGAGTCAATTTGAGCAAACCAAGAAAGGGTCTTTTAGCCAACTCGAACCATTACGAGCCAAATTGATCTTAAACCATTAATTTATGAAATTGAACCTATATATGGACTCTATATAACCATATGAACTCAATGGAATGACTCGGGATCCATTTCAAGGTCAAATGGAAAATATACGGCTTAAAAGACGATTATACCCTTAAAGTCGTAAAAGTTCTTATTGACTATCGAAATGAACTCCAAATCACTTCAAAATTCATACACATGATATTCAATGCCATAGAAACTCAATGCAAAAGACTAGACTCAAAAAGGACTCAAAATCCTATATGAAATGATACGTCCTAGCTAAGGTGACAAAAATAGGGGTCTGACACCTAGTACACTTTTAAATCTTATAAAACCTAACTTATTCACAAAGGAAGAATTTATCCAGCTTATGGGTTTCGAATAGGTTGACTCATTGACCTAACTAGACAATCTGTATGATGTATGATTGGTGAAATATAAAAAATAAAATAAAATTGGAGATATTGTCATTTTTCCAAGTCCAATATCAAATGGGTCTGGATCTGAATCTTAAATTAATAGCAGTTGCCATATGCAATTCATTGAGGAAATACCATTGTCTGAATATTTGATTCTCTTTTAGTTAGTCTCTTCTCTCTCACTTTCTAATTTTCTTTGTTTCTTTGCAATGTTTTACAGGAGTAGATTGTTGTCAATCAGCTGGAATTTCTTGCATTTTGGATGCTTTAGTATCTTTGGAGTAAATGGTTGCTAATCAGCTGGAATTTTTGCATTTTAAATGCTTTTAGTATCTTTGTTGATTTACTTCAAAATTTGTAATGACATTTTGGAAGGTTGAAGCTTGAAGCTTTAATTTGTAATGACATTTTGGAAAAGTTAAAGCTTAAAGCTTTTAATATAGTGATATGGATGCTTTAATATCTTTGTTGATTTATTTTCAATTTGTAATGACATTTTGGAAGGTTGATATTTTGGATGGCTTCATTAGTTAAATGAATATTTAAAGTTTGGGTTTGAATTAATTTGGATAAGTTTGGGATTGAGATATCATATTTTGGATGGTTTCATTACCTTAAATAGGGTACAGGTATAAGTCACCATGAAAAAGACAGATTTCTATTTAATATATATATATATATATATATATATATATATATAAAAGTTATTGCAACGACAAAGTCGTTGCGATAAATAATATTTTTAATTAAAATAATTCTTTCTTGCAACGGGAAAGGTCGTAGCAATAAGTTATTGCCACGGGAACGATTGTAGCAATACCTTATTGCAACGCCAAAGTCGTTGCGATAAATAATATTTTTAATTAAAATAATTCTTTCTTGCAATGGGAAAGGTCGTAGCAATAAGTTATTGCCACAGGAAGGATTATTGCAATAACGTATTGCAACGCCAAAGTCGTTGCGATAAAGAATATTTTTACCTAAAATAATTCTTTCTTGCAACGGGAACGAGCGTAGCAATAAGTTATTGCCACGAGAAGAATTGTTGCAATACTTTATTGCAACGCCAAAGTCGTTGCGATAAATAATATTTTTAATTAAAATAATTCTTTTTTGCAACGGGAAAGGTTGTAGCAATAAGTTATCGCTACGGGAAGGATTGTTGCAATAACATATTGCAACGCCGAAGTCGTTGCGATAAATAATATTTTTAATTAAAATAATTCTTTCTTGCAACGGGAATGAGCGTAGCAATAAGTTATTGCCACGACAAGAATTGTTGCAATACCTTATTACAACGCCAAAGTCGTTGCGATAAATAATATTTTTAATTAAAATAATTCTTTCTTGCAACGGGAAAGGTTGTAGTAATAAGTTATTGCCACGACAAGAATTGTTGCAATATCCTTATTGCAACACTGAAGTTGTTGCGATAAAGAATATTTTTAATTAAAAATATTGTTATTTTTAGGTATATTGCCATAAAAATATTGTTGCAATACTTTTTCGCAACAAAACAAAAATTGATTGCAACAATAAAACCGTTGCATTAAATGGAGGTGTATTGCAACGAAATTGGTATTGCAACGATATTTGTTGTTGCAATAACCTATTACCATGGAGGTTTTTGCAACGGATCGCAACGGTAGTGTTGTCGTTGCAATAGGTATTTATTGCAACGACTTTGAGGTTATCGCAACGACTTTTACCGTTGCAATAGATGCTTTTTCCTGTAGTGAGGGACACCCATTCACCTTCACATAGCCACCATCGCTGCTGTTTTTAATCGTCCCACTGAAAATACCATTTAAAGCTTTGACATTCATGGTTGGACTATTAGACCTGATTTTAACAAAGTCCAAGCCCTTCAACAAATTTGCAATGATTCAACCATTCAACAAGCTTTTCTTCTCTCTGTGAATGATATGACCATCACTTCCCGCATTATCCATCACATTATCTCCTATAACCTCATGCTATGGGCAGGAAGTCGTTCTTATGTGGGCTATATGGAGATTTTCCTTATTTGATGTGTGCTGAATGGAAAAAGGCTTGACTTAGCTTTCATCATCCTCTACCACATGCGTGACTGTGCTAAGAAGTCCACTGGTTGTCTTCCTTATGGAAATGCACTCACCGAGGTTTTCAAGATCTTTGAAGTGAACTTGGGCAATGAAACCGATGCATATGATGCCAAAGCTTTGGACATATATGATGAAGCAACGCTGAAACGAATGAAGTTCGTCCAAACTGCCACCGGTGAATGGATTCGAGAACCAAAGGCTGGCCAACAGCCACATGAGGAGGACCCTATGGATGAGGAGCTTAAGGATGAGCCGCAGCAGCCTCCAGAAGAACAAGTGGAATCCCCAAGCCTCTAGACTGTCATGACTGCCATTGGGTCACTCCAAATGACCATGACTCAAGGTTTCCAGGATGTTGGGAATCGTATCACTGACCTCGAGCTTCGTCAGGGCAATGTGGAGACCATTTTGTAGCGCTATGCTCCCTACTTTCCACCTTCGCCTGAGGATTAGTCTTATCTTTTTGATAGATGTCAAAAGGGGGAGAAGATCATGGATGTTTTATGGATTATGGATGTTTTTAGTACTCTATTTAGTTGTTGGTTTGTTTACATTTTTATGCTTTTATAAACAATATGTATGAATGTTTTGTGGTTCATACTTTTATGAACACTATCTATGGCATCTTAGTTTAAATTCATATCTTGTGTATGTCATTTGATAAATGCTTGATAATCCATGGATGAAATGCATATTTTGAGGGGGAGCTTTTGCCTCTCATGTGATCTATTGTTTATTATCTTTTCATAAAACATCAATAGTTTGTCATCATCAAAAAGGGGGAGATTATTAGACCTAAGGTTTTCAACCAAGGGCATATCCGAGATTTTTATGATAACAAAAGATCGATGTTAGTTCTAATGGTTTAATTATCAAGAACATGATCAAAGCTAGGTAATCAAGATCAAATCGTTTCAAGCATAAGCTTAAGGATCAAATGACTCAAGCACATGCACTCAATAGCTCAACCAAGCCATGGAACTCAAAGCTCGTGTCCAAAATGTCAAGGAAACTCAAGCATGATGCAAAAAGAGCATAAAAAGCTAGTGCTGGACCTACAAACACCTCAAGCCATGCGATCATCGTCAATAAAAACTCATTTAGACTACAAGTGAGGTTTTAGGTTCCAAAATGTACATAATTGTTCATGACTTTGCTTTATTGACCTAGATGGACTCTAGGAACCCTAATTGAACTTAATTTATCATCACTAGAGGCCCAAGTTGATATATAATTGAACAAGTATTGAAAACTCATGAGAAAACAGGCTAAACCTTGAAAAACCAAGGTTTAGTCTACTATATCATGGATGTGGTCAACTAAATCAAGTGAAATTTGCCATATTTTCACTTCTGATATTTCTAGTCGACTACATGGGCACTTTTAGTCGACTAAATCACTCGAATGAGCTATAACGGCTAGTTTTTTGAAAGCCCAATGAAGCATTAATTGCTACCAAACGACTCTTTCCCGGAATTTAATGCTTGCAACGGCCATAATAGGCCAAATGGGTATAAATATAAGCCTTCAAACTCATTTATGAGTATCCATACAAGAGCGATCAATTCCCATTATTTTAAAAAGAGCTTTCAAGCCCTAAATCTTAAAGAGCATTCAATTGAGCAATTATTAGAAGTTTGTTGAGCTTTCAAGAGTTGTATTTACTTCTAGAGAGATTTTTTACAACAAACCAACTTCAAATTCAAGTGTTGTAAGGGTTGTGTGAACCCTAGTGAGACAAGAGAGATTTGTCTTGAAGAGAGCTGTCACACCCCATTTTTGTCACCTTAACTAGGATATATCATTTCATGTAGGATTTTGAATCCTTTTTGAGTCTAGTCTTTTACATTGAGTTTCTATGGCATTGAATATCATGAGTATGAATTTTGAAGTGATTCGGAGTTCATTTCGATAGTCAATAAGAACTTTTGCGACTTTAAGGGCATAATCGTCTTTTAAGCTGTATATTTCCCATTTGACTTTGGAATGAATCCCGAGTCGTTCCTTTGAGTTCATATGAGTACATAGAGTCTATATATAGGTTCAATTTCATGAATTAATGGGTTAAGATCAATTCGGCTCATAACGGTTCGAGTTGGCTAAAAGACCCTTTTTTGGTTTACTCAAATTGACTCACAAGACCCACTCAATTTTCTCTCATTTAACTTCATTTGGGCTTTATTTACATCCTAGGTATGTTTAGAAAGATCGAATTTCGATTGGGAAAGCATTTGGTTCGACCTTGTGTACAAACCCAGCTTAGCGACGGTGAGGCACCATGGTTAACCACCTTTGTAAAACCTAACCATGCACCCATGGTTAAGGATTTTGTCCTAAAATGTCTAAAAATGTGTTCACCTTCGAAACACGGTCGTTTTGGCTTTTATTTCGTCAAAATCGGACTTAATTTGACCATTTTAGGACTTCTAAAGCGAGTAGGGGTCAAAACCGGAGCAACATAGAAGAGGCCCTCGGGTAACTGTCCGAGGCTGGACGGTCAGCCGTCCAAGCCCAGATGGCTAACCTTCCAAGGCTAGTTGGTCACCCGAGGACTCTGTCCTCAACTAGGTTTCTGACTCATCTCTCCCTCTTTTGACGATTTCCTCCGCCATTACAACTTGTTTTCTCTTAGGATTGTGTAAGTTTGAGTTGTTTGAGCACCAAGAGAGTCTCTAATAGCTCTAGGATCATTATCTAATGAATTAATCTTAGCCATTTGTTTAGGGGGTCAGTTCTCTATATAAAGGACATGATATTCAGCACATGGGGGAGGTGAATTGCACTTTACACTGAGAGAGAGAGAGCTACGAGTTTGGAGAGCTAGAAGGACATCAAGAGGAGGCTCTTCAACCCTAAGCAAGCAAGAGAACAAGGATTTTGATGACAAGGAAGGTTCTACAAGAAGTAAGCACTTCTCTTTAATACTGAACATGGGTTTTCTCCTTATCCTTCTTCTTTTTCTTCTATGATAGCTCTAGTGCATGATGTAACTCCACATGTTAGGATAGTTTAATGTTTTTAGGATGTGTTATGTATGATTTTGAGATGATTTATGGATTTATATGCTTGATGAGCCCTAGTTTACTAAGGTTTTGAAAGCATTATCTTTTCTATCCTCTTAAATCATGCATAGTTCACATGTTTAGGTTGCTGTAATAATTGTCATGAGTTGATGCTCCTGTTAGTTAATATATACGATATGAATGATGTTCATGATGATTTGAGCATGTGTTAGAGTCTTTTCATAGGTTTTTATGCATAGTTGTGAGATTAGGGTTTCGATAACCCTAAAATCACACAAGTTTCATACAGCATGTTTAGCCTAACTTTTTGAGTTGTTTCTCATCATAGTCATTCTATATATGCTGCATATAACTGAATCATGCTAGGTTTGCATTCATATTGTAGATTTTATAGGGTTTTTGGAGATATTATCCTTTTCTAAGGATAATTATCCTTTTTGTTAAGTAAGGTTTTGCATGAGAGCTTTCTGTGATGTGTTTAAGCATGAAATCACTTCTGTTGTATTCCAGTATATATATTTTACGTAGGATATGATAATTGTACCTCCTAATAACGACTTTTTTACATGAAATTATCTTAGGCTAGTTTTGCTTAAAAAAGCTCATCGTAGGAAGGTCTGTTTTCATATTTTACATAAAATATCATCTTTTTGGTAAGAATAGACTTTGCTATCATGTTTATTGATATTGTGGGAGTCTCTCATGATTGCTAGAGTGTCTTTGGTAGGTTTTTTATGCATGTTAGTCAGGTCATTGCATGTAGGATTGAGTTAGGGTCCTTAGTTATTCATTATTCTTGTTGTTTGCATGATAAATGGATGATTTTAGGCCTTGTCATGGTTTTGTCCAGATTAGTATATTGTTCTTCTTGCATGGTTTTGTGCACTTGTAAGGGTACAAACAGGTACAATGCTTGTCCTATTGCAAATAGGGCTGCTATTGCTTGAAATTGCTAATGCTTGGAACTATTGCGCTCAAGTAAGTAGGGTATGAAGTGCCCTAATTCACTTTTCTTTTATTTTCTTATTCTTTATCTTCTCCCTCCTAGGGTTATTTCTTAATATGGACACATAGTAATTATCAAGGGTTTCCTTCATTAATAAAATTCTGGTTTTCTATCAAAGTTTTCTTCTTGTGGAAGTTTTCAATTTTGGATTATTCAATACATTTTCGAACAAGGAAACCTAGGGTTTTTACCATGGGTTTGTATTAGGTTGTAGCCCTATTCTTTTCGAACTACGTGGACTTTGATCCATGTATTTCGCTGCATGGTACGTAGGCGCTCTTTTTGAGGCTCAAGTCCGTTCTAGGATCCAAGTATCCTAGGTTTTTTTCTTTTCTTTTCTTTCTTTCTGTTTTGTTTTGTTTGTTTGATTATGCATGGATGAGATGGATGGATGGGATATATGTTATGCATGCTGCCTTGTGATGATATATGCTAGTATTTGAGTGAGAAAGATCTTAAATTAGCCCAATCAAATTAAGAGACCAACTCGGGCGATGTGGGTGCCTATGGGCTTTGCTTAGAACCTTCCCACGTCATAACTTAGCGCCCGAATCCAATTTTCTGATTTCAAAGACTTTGCTTTTCCTTTAATGGAGTTATGTGGTTTTGAAAATAAAACATTTTTATAGTTTTCCTCTTTTCCTTAAAAAATGAGGTGGCGACTCCTTTTCGTTTATTGTCTTTCACGCCTATCTTTTTGCCAAAACCCTTATGGGCGCCGCGCACTTTCGTGGGTTCACAAGAGCTTCTCTTTGTAAAAGGTTTGATCTCCACCCTTGAAGGAGATTGTCATAGTGGATTGTGGAATCCTCAAGCAGTGCTTTTGAGGCAAGGACGTAGGCAGGAAGGCCGAACCTCGTTAAAATCTTGTGTTTGCATTCTCTAACTCCTTCTCATTATTGCTTATTGTTGAATTTTATCTTATTTGCAATAATCTGAATTTTAGTTTGTGATAATTGTTTTAATTGGCTATAAACCCTATTCACCCCCCTCTAGAGTTTTACACTTGGGATAACACTTATTCGGTGTTTTATGAATTGTCTGGGGCATATACGAGATACTTTCGAGTGATGCGTTCTTGTTAGTTTAGTGATACTTAACATTTACGCTCCTATAGTTGTATGTTCTTCTCGTAAGGTCGCACACTCCATTTCTTGTATGAGGAGATGAATGTTGGGAGATAGAAAAATTATGAAGATCACTTACCCTACGTGGGTGAGTGGGAGATGTTAATATATGGGTCACTGGGTTGTGATCCGAACTCATGGTCCGCCCATGTGTGGGTGCTGGACCCAAGTGGTTAAGTACCCTATTTCATGAGGTTTCCTAATTGTACTTGGAAACCAAGTCCTGCTGGGGTTTGGACTTGAAATAGGGGCACATATATATTAAATGTCTCTCTTAGTGATTGAGACAACATAATACAGCAACCTCCATAATACAGTAGCCTCCATTAGTTCTCTCTCTAGTATTCTCTCTCTAGGATCACCATTGGCCAGTGGACTTGGTAGTGTGGATTACGTGGGAGGAATTTAGTAGTGATCCTTACGGCTATCACGACGTTGAGGAGCATACACGGAGGTCAGACTCTTAGTGGAGGAGCAACTATTCGTGCAGCGGCTATATGGGGCTTGTAACAACGACCAACAAAGTTCATTGGGTCTCTTCCGCTTAAGGTATGTCTTTGGACACATTATTGAGTGCTATATATAGTACATATAGCGTATTTACAATACGATTTGGAAAAGAGATTATAGTGCCACCATTTGAAAGAACTCCTCAGGAAATTCAAACTAATCCCAAATGTGTGATTTGTCATGGTATGCTTCAAATGTGTGATTTGTCATGATATGCTTCAAACATCCTCAATTTTTAAATTTATATAGATTTTGCATTTTTTGAGAATTACTCGTAGATTGTAAGTTTAGTTTCTTTTATTTCTTTTTTCTTTTCTTTTTTAAACGAGTGAGCATATATTTAAATTTTTTTTTTAAAAAAAGTAAAAGCAAAAATTATGTTACCAAACATGCTTTTTGCTTTTTCTATAAAAAGTAAAAGCAAAAATCATTTTTACCAAACATGCTTTTGCTTTATTGCTTTTGCTTAAAAGCAAAAAGAAAAAAAATAAAAAAAGATCTTTTTTAACTTATAAAAAGATCTTAAAATAATCCCAACCAAACGGTACCTATATCTATTTCTTACGAGATTAACTTAACCTAACCTAACTTTTCATCAAGTCATCATTCAAAACTCTATATGTAATTCGTATTTTACGAAACTAATTGTTGGATTATATAACCTTATCATGCAAGTGATGTATGCCAAAAATCAAGTTAATCGGAGATTGATTGCTATTCAATCCAATGATAATCGATCATTTTGGATAGTATGGACGAAGCAATTCTTAATCTTGTAACAACTTCATTTTTGGCATGTATGACTTTTATATGAAGTAGATCTAATCAACGGTTGGATTTGCAAAATTTAAGGCACATGTAAAGTTTTGAAGTGTGATCTAACGCAAAGTTAGGTTAGCCTTATCATGTAGATGATCTATGCCAAAAATAAAGTTAACCCTAAATTGATTGCTGTTCGATCTAAATCATACATTTTTTTAATTAACAACAATCACTCATTTGCTTATGCAAGGTTGGTTGAGGAATTAGGCCTTCAATGTGCTTCTTGCGGTCATTGTTTCAACTTCTCATAGTTGTCGTTGGTTTTGCGTATGGGATGTCTCACACGAGTCATTAAGAAAACGTCGGCGAGAGTGAGGCCTAAGATACCCCTAATCATTAATTGGTCATTTATGGGCGAAGTCACTCTTACTCTCGAATCAACTTGATTTTGGCATGCAAAAAATCATTTTAAAAAAGTCAAATATTCCCTTATTTAATTGTTTGTTAAATTTAGTAATGTCCTTAAAAAAATATGGGGCGCACATACTAAAAGTCCCATATTGTTATACTTAATGATTCGTCACATTTAGTAATAATTAATAGGCTAGTAAGATAGTTTGGCTTATTTCCATCGTTTGATTCTAGTCTAAAGTTTCAAACTATTGAAAACTCTTTTAAAAAATAATATACATAAGTTGTATATGCATTTTTTTAATAGAAAAAAAATTGATTAACAACATAAGTTTCAATAAATACATTTGGATACTGTAATCTAACTTGCTAGTTAGATAAAATTGGGAAAATAACATCTACATCCTTTGTATTCACTGACGAGTACACTGTCGTTCTTATACTTTCTGAAATTACATTGGCACCCCATATCAGAACGGATAAAAAATTAGCAGCATGACAGCATGACGGGTGCTTAACCGATAGGGGTTAAGTATAGATTATTTTCGAAAGTAAAGGAATGTAATGTAATTTCAGAAAAAATAGAGGTGGCAGGTCAATGTATTTGTCAGTAAATACAAGGGTCCAATTGTAATTTTCATATAAAATTATATAATTAATCACATCTGATCAAATGAATTAAAGTGAGAAAATCTTGACTTGGCGTTGCGAGGTGGCATACCAGAGAACGAGAAAAACTTCTAATGTAACAGTGCCTCGGCTGATGTGGTGTCACGGGCCAATAGAGATCAAACAAAGTGAGATTATCAAAATATTTTTTGGCCCCACAATCCCATTCTCCTTGATCCCTATTGACCCATGACACCACGTAACTGTGTCACAATTACATGGAAAACTCACCCCCAGAGAACAGGAGAATTTGAAGGGACTCAGGCATCTACTATATATATATATATATATAAAATAGTGTTCACCACAGCCATGTGGCAGCTTTTCACAATGCCACATGGCACCTTTTATACAAAGTTGTGTTTTAATTTTTGATAGTTGCAACTTTTCATTCCTAAAAATTTGTGTTCTCGTCAAGAAGTTATAACTTTTCATTTTAATAACTACTTCTATACGGTTTCACATCTAGATTGTTTTCAATTTCCAAACCATTGTAACCGTTCTCACTTTCAAATTCTCCACCAACATACTCTGCAATTCATCATTGCCACCCTTGGCTCGAAAGAGGCCTTCTTCATTCCTAACCCATCATCCACGTGTTAAGCATAATGCGGCCGGGTATGTTCTACTAAATGAAGTAGCACCACTTCGGTGCAAATAATTAAATATCGGAAGAAGAGTTAGGTGTGTTTCCATGCTTTCACGGTCTACTATATTCTCTATGTTCCAATGAATCTTTGCTTTGCTTTTCCTTTTCTTTCTTACTTTTTATTCCATTTTCTTTTGATTCTTTTGATTGGAAATGCATTACTTATATGATTTTTCGTTTAGTATTTTATCATGTCCTTTTTCATCCAAATTTTAGTTTCAATTCAAAGTGATAAGAAGTTTTTTTCCCTTTTTTCTTTTCTTTCACTTAGACAATTGCAATTTTGAGACGTGTTCTAATTTTTCATCATCCCATACGTAGCATGGGTCTAACACCAGTACCCAAAAAAAAAAAAAAAAAAAAAAAGACAAAAAGAAGAAGCATGCCACGTGGTTGAAAAACCGCATACATCTTGACCAAAACACCCCTCGGCCGTGCTTTTGTCATATGGACAAATCTCGTTCGCTCATTAGTTTCTCTATCCAAAAAGCTTACGAAATCTTCTTTGGTGGGTTACCCGCACTATATATATATATATATATATATATGTATGTACATATATAATATAGCTGCAAATCGTAAAGAGATGAACGGAGTAAGCAAGAAGATACCAGCTGCATCGGCAAGGTCTCACACCAGAAAATCCAAGCACAAAACCTCCTCTCAACCTTTTTCAGGTTCTCTCTCTTACTGGGTTGCTTTGAGTTCTTCTCATCTTATGTTGGTTTCCTGTATTTCACACAGACAAACTTAGATTTCTGGGTTTTTCTTTTTCCTTCATATTCTATGTCCAATTGTGGGGCTTCATGATGTTTGTCTGAGCTTGCATTATGAGTAGAAATGATGGGAATCCGGCTTGATCATCGTAAATTCTTCTTATATCACAGTGATTTCCCTGATGAGTTTGGACAGGCTTTGTGGGCAGGAACTACTTATTTCATTCTTCATTTTTGGTGCAAATCTCTCTGTTTTATTTTTTATTTTTTATTTTTAAATGCAGAGGAAATTTTGGGCTTCCCATGGAGATGGGATTATTCCATTTGTGTTTTACATATATAGCATTTTTTATGTCCATTTTTTATGCGTCGTGGCATTTGGAATGAGGGTGTTCTGTATTAAGTATGGGATCTTCATTTCAAGAAACAATTCAATGAGGGCCCGTTTGGCCGTCCAAATGGAAGTTAAACAATTTTAAATCCATCACCTTGAATATGGAAAATAAATAAATAAATCAAGAGAAAAATGACTATTATCATAGATGGGATTGGAAATTCAAAATAGTATAGTTTCATGAATTTCTAAAAATTAATCCTATAAGATCAATGACTCCAACTTTTTTTAAATAGTCTCGTTCAAGGAGATGGATTTGTATTTTTGTGTTTTTTTTTCTCTGGTTCAAAGGAGAGCCCACTGGACCCTTGGGCCACACAATGGGGTTAGCCCATCCCCTTCCCATAACCCCTTCCCCCAAACACAAGCACCTGCAGAGGTTCAAAGCCTGAACCTCTGTGAAAGGGGAGATGTGCCCATTTGGGTCTTAAATGAATGTGTTATTATCTTTTTTCTTTTAGACTCTTTTCTCATTCCTTTTTTTATTATTATTTTATTTTAATTATAAAAAATTCACTTCGTTGCGTATTGACTACATTCCAAAGGATGAATTTATTCTTTAAAATGTATGGAGAACATATTGGAGAGTCCCTCTATTTTATCAACTTGGGTTCGATTTTTCTGGGGAGCACTCCAGGACTTAATTCTTGAATGCACCAGATTGATGTGGGGGAGTGCGCCTTAAGATGACCCGAGAAAGGATTTAGTTGAGGTGTGCGTAAGCTAGCCCGGACACCTGACCGTCAAACCCAAAAAAAAAAAAAAAAGAAAAAAAAAAGAATGCATTTCTATGGGTGGTCCAAATGCGTCCTTTTAAAATTATTTAACCACTTGTTTTGTATATAAAATTTTAGTAAAATTCATCCATATAATTTCTATGTATTTTCGAGATGATAATATTTGTAATATATTGGATTCATTAACTCTTGTTTAGTTCTTGACTTCTCTTATTGTAAATCCATGTTCCCAATGATAGCCTTTTTGTTTGAAGCCAATTAAGTCCAAAAATGCTATTTTTTCATACCCACAATTCAATCAATCATGTTGGTCTAGTTATATGTGCCCTAAAAACAAGGGGGAAGAAACCCAAAAAAAAAAAAAAATCTATTACAATGTTTTCAACATTTAGTGTAATTTTTGTACCTTTTCTAAAAGAGGAAATTTGGGACTTTTTCAGGTATGTTAATGAAAATTACAATAGTCTTGTGGATTGGGATTCTGGCATGGGCATACCAGGCCATGTACCCTCCGCCTCCCAAGGTTTGTGGCTCCCCAGGTGGCCCGCCGATTACAGCACCTAGAATAAAGCTCAGGGATGGAAGGCATTTGGCCTACAAGGAGCATGGTGCCCCAAAAGAAATTGCCAAATATAAAATTATCTTTGTGCATGGCTTAAGTGGAAACAGGCATTATGCGTTTACTCTATCTCCGGTACTTGATTGAAAGTTTTCATCATTTTGATTGCATTTCCTTATTTTGTTGTGTTCTTAGTGTTTATTTGTCTGAAGGATGATTGATTGACTTAATAGTGATTGATTCTTTAGGAAATGGTTGAAGAGCTAGGGTTGTACTTGGTTTCCTTTGATAAACCAGGTTACGCAGAAAGTGATCCAAATCCAAAGTCAACAGTGAAGAGTTTGGCTTTGGATATAGAAGAGCTTGCTGATCAGTTGGGACTTGGGTCCAAGTTCTATGTGATTGGATTTTCTATGGGAGGCCAGGCAATATGGGGCTGCCTCAAGTACATTCCTAATCGGTAAGATGTGGCCACTAGATAACCCTTGTGACAGGGTAGATATTTATGGGGTCAGGAGTAATTCAAACTTCAGCATTCATTCACTAACAAGTTAAATTGGATGGAAAATTTTCAAGAGAGAAATTGAGTGGGAGAAACAGCAATGCATCTTAGGAAATTGAGTGAAATAATGAACTAAAATTGTGTCTCGATTCCAAAGTCAGTACGATTTGGGATTTTCCTTGTGAAAAATTTGGTAACTATTTGATTTTAAGTTTTTAGTTTCCGAATGAGGTGCTTTTATTCATTTTATCTTAATATCAATCTCCAACATATCTCATGGATGAGGTGCTTTTCTTCACTTTTCTCTTAATAATATCTCCAATATATCTTTCTTTCTCAAGTTGGATATTTGGATGCTGACAGGCTAGCGGGAGCAGCATTAGTTGCTCCAGTTGTCAACTACTGGTGGCCCAGCTTTCCTGCAAATTTATCTAAAGAAGCCTACCTCCAATTACCCCCACAGGACCAATGGGCGATTCGGGTTGCTCACTATATGCCATGGCTTACCTACTGGTGGAACACTCAGAAGTGGTTTGGTGTTTGCAGTGCTATAGCCAATAATCCTCAGATTTTCTCTCGCCAAGATAGAGAACTTGTTTTCAAGTTGCCGGTGGCACAAGAGCACAAGGTACTTATTTTCCTGTGTTGTATTAAGAAAAAAGGAATTTCGCTTTCTCTCTTTCTCTCTCCGGGTGAGGGAATAAGAATCTTATTATTGAGTATGCCAGCATGCTATAAGCTGGGTCATACATGTAGTAGTAGTAGCTGTAGTTCTGCTGAAACACATGCTGTCTTTTCAATTATGCATGCAAGTTGATTTCTGTTTGAAAAATGTGTCCCATTAAGGATTTATTTATTTAGTTTTTAGAGGAACCTCTGCAATAGGAAGAAAATTTTATTGATGAAAAAGAAAAGCTGACAACAATACACAGAGCGACATAAGAACCATAACCCCTGAGAAAGAGATTTATACAAGGCAGGACAAGAAAGAAATGAAATATGCAAGCTAAGAGGCTTCCGTAAAATTTAGCTCTAAACTAAACAAAAGATACACGAGAAACAAAAAAGCCATAACCGTCTAATGTAGGACAGACCGGGCTGTTCTAGACAAATTGTTGCTTTAATCTCCTGCGGGAAAAGCAGGGGAAAAAGATTTCTACATCTTCAGAGTGATTTTTGTGATGTAGAGTGTCCTCTACATAGAGTTTAGAAATGTCTCGGTTAAAAAATTCTTATAATAAAATAATATTCCAATGATTGCCATTTTATGGATATTTTGTGAATGATTCAGAGTTTATCACTTGTTTATTTTGCCTCAGTCACTGGCAAGGCAGCAAGGAGTATACGAGTCCCTCCATCGTGTCTTGATGGTGGCATTTGGGAGTTGGGAATTCGATCCTATGGATCTCGAGAACCCGTTCCCTAACAATGAAGGCTCTGTTCACCTATGGCATGGTGTTGAAGATGCACTCGTGCCTGTTTTGCTACAACGATATATCGCTTTGAAGCTTCCATGGATTGACTACCATGAAGTACCAGGTGCTGGACACTTGTTTCCATATGCTGATGGAATGACTGAAACCATCCTAAAGTCGCTTCTGCTTGGAGAGAAGTAGCCCACTCTTGAAGCAAGTGGCGTGGCAGTTTTCTTTTTTCCGGTTGTGTGTTTACCTGTTATCCCTATGTCTCTTCTATTCTTTCGGGATTTTTGTTATCTTGGAGATATTTTCTATAATTTTTTACAAAATTCTGCGACAGCAATGATAACTTATGTAGTGTAAGGTGCCACCCCCAATATGAGCCAAATTTGTCATCTGTGAACTAAAGTGACGGAAGGAGTATGATTTATAACATTGTTATGAGAGTTTCATATTAAAGTTTGTTCTTGGACTTCTTAAAATCAGAATTCTAGGTTAATAAGGTCAACCTGCATGGTTAAAAGTGTAAGCAAAATGAAGGTACTAATGCCAAAAATGCAATTGAAAAGAGTAGAAGGAAAGTTGAAGGTAAGAAAAACATCAAAGACAACATTTTATGGGAAACCTCTCACAAAAACTTGGAAAAGCAGGGAAAAAAGATTTGTAGGTGCCATAAGAAATTGGGGAAACTGATATGCATGTGTTGCGGAGAAGGAAAGATTTGTTTCTATAATTGTGGGAGCTAATTGTGCAATCAATTAGTATTATTGTGGGAGGTAATTATGCAGCAAATTAGGAATACCTTTTTTGGTTAGTCCTTGGGCTGAAAGTTTCCTGTATCTGTATATAATTGGCTGCCATTATCGTGGGCAGAATATGAATCATAACTCAGCTCTCCTTCTCCCGTGGTTTTTTCCCTTTGGGGTTTCCACGTTAATTCTTGTCTTATGTGATTTATTTTCGCTTTCATGGTATCAGAGCGGGTTATGTTGATTAGATTCTTGTAAGAAAGAAGGCAACCTTTGTCCTATTTTCTCAAATATCTATCTCTTTCACGGTGGCTGAGGAAAATCACAATCCTAGCATGAAGCTTTCATTGATTCTTCTTAACAGTCTTAACTATGTTCCATGGTCTAGAGCCGTTTCTTTATCCCTTGGTGGAAAATCAAAATTAGGGAACATCAATGGCAAAAAGGCTGCCCCCAAACTTGATGATCCCAAATTTGATGAATGGCTTTCAAGCGACCAACTGGTTATGTCTTGGCTCCTTAATTCCATGGAGCCTGTAATTGCAGAAATTTTCACCTTCTCAAATTCAGCCAAAGACATGTGGGACTCTGTCAGAGATTTGTATGGTCACCAAAATAATGCAGCCCGAATTTTTCAACTACAACAACAGATTTCTGAGTGCGAACAGGAAAATACTTCGTTTATTGAGCATCTTGGTAAACTGAAGAGTATGTGGGATGAATTAAAATTGTATCGACCTCCTACAACAGATCTTAAGATCCTTCAACAAAGGGCTGAAGAGGACAAAGTTTTTCAGTTGCTGGCAAGTTTGAAGCCTGAATATGATAGCCTAAAAGGGAAAATTTTGATAGGGTCTATAGTGCCCTCCCTCTCGAATGTTTGTGCCATCCTTCAAAGAGAAGAAACCAGAAAGAAAACCATGAATGATGAACCCCATCTTACTAATGTCAAGTCTGAATCAAGTGCCCACATAGCCACTAATAGAGATCAGACTAGAAAGCGAGATGACAGGAAAGCATTTGGAAATATTAGTAGAGATCAGAGTTCTTCTCGAGGATCAGGAAAAGGGCGTCATTGTGATCACTGTGATAAACTTAGACACCAAAAAGATCGCTGTTGGATTCTTCATCCTCGTCTAAAGCCTAAATTTGACAGTGTGACTCACTCTGATAGTGTGGCAAACCATACCTCATCAACGTCCTCCATTGGGCAACTAACTAGGCTTCTTCAACAACATCTCAGTAAGCTCGAAACCCCTGCATCCAACCCTGATCCCCCTTCTCTCACAAATGTCTCACAAATGTCTCAGGTAACCTCAAAACTTTGTTTCATTTACCTTTAATAATTCTACTTGGATTATTGATTCTGGTGCCACAGATCACATGACCAATGACCCTAATTGCTTGCTTGGTTTTAGTACTACTACAAAAAACCAAACCGTCTCTGTTGCTAATGGTGCTTCTGTCCCAATTGAGGGTCATGGTGCTGTTAGTGTTTTTCCAGATTATCCTGCTTCACAGGCACTATATATTCCTTCATTTCCTTCAAAATTATTGTCTATTGGGAAACTCACTAATACCTTCAATTGTGACATTATTTTTTCCCCTACTTCGATGGTATTTCAGGATCAAGCCATGAGGAAACAGATTGGTGAAGGCATTTATTCTCATGGGCCTATATTTGTTGAACACGCCCAGCCAAGCATTAATCGCTAACTTCACTCCAAGCATTTGGCACAAGCGTCTTGGACACCCATCTAATCGAATCTTGTCTTATTTTCTTCCTAGTGTGTCTGGTATTCCTCACACCTGTGAGGCTTGCCAGTTGTCTAAACAAACTCGGTTACCATTTAGTTTGTCTCTCTCTGTTTCTACTGCCCCTTTTGAATTAATTCACTCTAATGTTTGGGGCCCTGCCCCTATTGAATCTTATGATGGTTATAAATTTTTTTATTACTTTTATTGATGACCACTCTCGTGCCACATGGATTTATTTGTTGAAGTACAAAAGTGAGGATCTTTCAGTTTTTAAAAATTTTCATAACATGGTTGCAACACAATTTGGTGCTCGGATTAAAGTTTTACGATCAGATAATGGTACTGAATACATAAAAAACCTTTTTTCTAATTATCTAACCGAGCATGGAATTATCCATCAAACAAGTTGTGTTGGCACTCCACAACAAAACGTTGTGGCTGAAAGAAAAAATCGACATGTGTTGGAAACTACTAGGTGTCTCATGTTTCAAATGCATGTTCCCAAACAATATTGGTCCCATGGTGTCCTTGCCTCAATATACTTGATTAACAGGCTGCCTAGTCGTGTTCTTAATTTCAAGTCCCCACTTGAGGTTCTTAAGGGTCGAAAAATTGATATCTCTCATCTTCGTGTCTTTGGGTGTCTTTGCTATGTGCACGTTTTAGCAACTCATCGGGACAAACTTGATGCTCGTGCTACTCGATGTGTGTTTTTTGGTTACTCTTCCACTCAAAAAGGATACAAATGTTATGATTCTAAAAGTCACAAGCTTTTTATATCTCGAGATGTTCATTTTGTTGAGACCGAGTCCTTTTTTTCTACACCTATTGATGTTAACGGGATTTGGTCCCAGGGGAGTGGTTTTTTGATACTGTTCCCATTGTTAGTTCCTCATTTGATCAATGTGTGTCTCCACCACCAGCTTCTACTACTATGGTTCCTCTCCACACTATTAGTTCTTCATCTGATCAATGTGTTCCTCCACCACCAGACTCTACTGTGGTCTCCCTTCCCTCATCCATTGAAAGAGAAAATGGTACTCCATGTGAAAAAAATGCCTCACTTGAAGTCCCAGTCGTGGCTTAACCTGAAGTTTGTCGCTCAACCAGAACCACTCATCCTCCTACTAAGATGTAAGATTTTTACACCTACTATGCTAGCATCTTTCCCATACAAAATCACTTGATATATGAAAATTTGTCTCCATCCTATTTAGCTTTTTTAAGTTCCATATCGGATGAGCCCCACAACTTCCAAGAGGCCAATGCCCAACCGGTTTGGAGAAAAGCCATGCAAGAAGAGCTTGATGCCCACAACAAAAACCATTCATGGAACATTGTTAGGACGCCTAAAGAAAGAAAAAAGTGGGATGTCGATGGGTGTATAAAATCAAGTATAATAGTAATGGGACAGTTGAGAGGCACAAGGCCAGAGTAGTGGCCAAAGGATTTACACAAACCTATGGGATTGATTACAAGGAAACATTTGCTCCCGTTGCAAAGATGAACACTGTTCGGGTCCTCTTATCTATTGCTATTAATCGTGACTGGCCATTGTTTCAGATGGATGTCAAAAATGCGTTTCTACATGGGGACTTAGAAGAAGAAGTTTACATGAGCCTTCCACCAGGACATCCTCAAGAATCCCAAAAGAACTTGGCATGCAAATTAAATAAAGCACTGTATGGTCTTAAACAGTCCCCTAGAGCTTGGTATGCAAAGTTGAGCACTGTTCTCATCGGTAATGGGTTTAAAAGAAGTTCAGCTAACTCTTCATTGTTTGTGAAAAAGGCTATTTCTGGTTCCGCTATTGTATTAGTCTATGTTGATGACATCATTGTTACAGGTAATGATAGCCAAAAAATTGTAAGGCTGAAGTCTTTTCTTCACAAGAAATTTGACATCAAAGATTTGGGCATACTGAAGTATTTTTTGGGGATTGAAATAGCTCACTCACAAAAGGGATTATTTCTTAACCAAAGAAAATACGTTTTGGATCTTTTAAAGGAAACAGGAAAATTGGGTGTGAAGCCCGTTGAGACACCCACAGAATGTTGCAAACTTTGTCTTGATGGCAAACCATTGAAGAATATTGGTCAGTTTCAAAGGATAGTTGGTAAATTGATTTACTTAACTATTACTCGGCCAGATATTGCTTACGCAGTTAGTTTGGTCAGCCAGTTTATGCATGACCCAAGAGATAGCCATATGAATGCCGTTAATAGAATCCTCTAGTATTTGAAAGCATCACGAGGCCGTGGTATTTGGATGAAGAAAAATGGTCATACCAAGATCACAGGTTACACAGATGCTGATTGGGCTGGAAATCCAGTTGGCAAGCGGTCGACTACTGGGTATTGCACCTTTGTTGGAGGTAATTTAGTCACTTGGAAAAGTAAAAAACAAAATGTTGTTGCTCGATCAAGTGCAGAAGCTGAATATTGAGCAATGGCATCCACTACAAGTGAGTTAATTTGGCTTCATGCTCTTTTATGTGACTTGGGGTTCAAAACTTCAACACCTATGGATTTGTTTTGTGACAATCAGTCTGCTATTCACATTGCCTCTAATCCAGTGTTTCATGAAAGAACGAAACATATTGAGGTTGACTGTCACTTGTCCATGAGAAGGTGCAAGCCGATATCATAAGGACCCCCTACCTTTGCAGTGAACATCAGCTTGCAGATATCTTCACCAAAGGCTTACCTTCAGCTAAGTTCCATGAGATCCTGTCCAAGTTGGGCTCGATCAACATCTACTCCCCAACTTGAGGGGGAGTGTTGAGAAGAAGGAAAGATTTGTTTCTATAATTGTGGGAGCTAATTGTGCAATCAATTAGTATTATTGTGGGAGGTAATTATGCAGCAAATTAAGAATATCTTTTTTAGTTAGTCCTTGGGCTGAAAGTTTCCTGTATCTGTATATAATTGGCTGCCATTATCGTTGGCAGACTATGAATCATAACTCAGCTCTCCTTCTCCCGTGGTTTTTTTCCTTTGGGGTTTCCACGTTAATTCTTGTTTATGTGATTTATTTTCACTTTCAGCATGCAAATGAAAAGCACAAAAGGAAACGTCTAGGGAAGCACATGGAGGACCATTTCAAAGGAAAATATGAAATGGGTTGCTTTGCAAAATTGTAAAAGGATTTTCTATGATTTGCACTTATATGTTTCAGTGTTTTTATTTTTGTTTTCTTTTAGTTTCCCTTCAAGCGTTTTTGTTTCCTGCATCGCATAAAATTCATACAGCTCATATTTTTGTTTCCATCTAGTTACCTATATAGGAAATATGGTTTAAATATATGCAAAGGACTCTGATTAGGGATGGCAATGGGGCGGGTTTGGGATGGGGCACCCTTATTCCAACCCCGTCTCATTAAAGATAATCTCATCCCAAACCCATCCCAACCCCATGTCAGGATGGGACGGGCTGGGGCAACTAAAATACGCAGGGCTAGACGGGTCGTGTCGGGCCATTTACATTGATAGAAAACAAATTCTATTTAAAAAGGGGAAGAAAAATCTATCTCAAATCACAGATTTCAATCGTAAATTTTACCTCTTTATGGTTTTGTAGAAGCAAATATTAAAAAAATTTAAACATAAACATAAAATTATGAAAAAAAAGTAATTAATAGTAAATGTGGAATTCAAGAAAACATGAAAAGTATTAAAAAAGACCAATATTTACACATATTCGGGACGGGACGAGGTGAGACGACGTTAAACCATACCCCGTCTCAAATTAGACATGGGTTTTTACTTTCTCCCAAACCCGCCCCCACTCTATTTACTTGCTCTCCAATCCCGTCCCAATAGAGGTGGGACGGGGTAGGATACCCGCTTTGTCGGGTTCATTACCATCCCTAACTCTAATGATATCATTAAGAATTTAAAATTTTGGGGGAATTACAAATTGGTCTGGCTATGAGCAAATGATTATAGTTCAATACAAATTACTACTAACTTTCTTAGCAAATGACTACTAACTGTAATTATATGCCGTAGCAGGACCAATCTGTAATTTTGAGCTCTGAAAAACTATTGAATCAGTTGCAGAAAATATAAAAACCCCGTACCACCATTGGCTAGGCCCACAAATATTTTGAATCAATAAGTTTTTAGCAGGCCCCACCAGTAGGAAGCAATGAATGTCTTACCATGGGCTGGGCTATGCCTTATTCCCATTTTCCAACTGTATAAAACTCAAGGGTTACTCCCAACTTAGTCCCAACAGGCCAACAAGCATTAACCCATCCAAGTAGCCAACACCTAACAAAACTCCTCCCAATATAACATAAATTCCCAATTTTCTTTGGGGTCTGACAGAACCATGTGATTGCACTCAGGACACAAACTTTGGATGGGCCCAACTGTATCTAAACTCGGAGGTTGAGCTGTCAACAAGCTTGCTGGGTAGTTTCAAAATGGAGAAAGGAATGGAGAGGGAAAGCATGTGAACAGGAACCAAAGGCAGAAGCATGTCTTATCAAGCATCAAACGAAGATGCCACGTCGGCTTAAGAGGGGCCTATTTTAGAGATTCTCAATGCCAATAGCCTTCATTACCTATTGAATTTTATCGGAAATTTATAGGCTCTTTCAAGAAACTATTTCCACTCTAATCATGTCGGGCACCATCCATAAATGACTTTGGATCTACTGACGGACTTTCCATGTTGTAATTGTGATTGCCTTTATATTACAGTGTGTTTATGGTCTTTTCTTCTGGCCTTCTGGGTATGTGTTGTCTTTTCTTTTGTTAGATGGCATCTTAGGATCTTTTGGGATAAATTTTTATTTTTTGTTTTTCACTTTTAACAGGTTTTTTTAATTAAAAAAATGAAAGTTTTAAGTGCAAAAAATTTTAAAAGTTAATTTTAAAATTTGAGATTTTTACTATCTCAATTTTTAAAAATAATTATAAAAAATTTGCATTACAATAAAATTATTAAAAAATTTTATTTCTATACTTATGAAAATAAAAAATAAGAAGTAAGAATTTATCCAAATCCATAGCAGATCTGATGTACTGTAGGGCTTAATCAAACATGATGACTCGCAAAGTCAAGCAGATGATCTGACGTCTCAAGGAATGAGAGCAGCTCTTATTGTAATTCTTTACTGTTTGTCTTAGGGTTTGGGAGTTATAGGCATATAGTTCATTTATGATTCCACCGCCTGTCAGCGTTTTCCAGCGAGATGGTTGAATTTTGTGGACCCACCACTCTTAGATTAAAGCTCATAAATGAATTTTGTGGCCATCCTTTCATAAATGAATTTCATCTAGGGGTGGAAAAAGGGTTTGCTGGGGTTTGATCCGTCGTCACGTATATAGCTTATGGTTCCAATTTTATTGGTTATTTCTAAAGAGGCTAGGATAGCTTAACTCCATCCGGTTAATATTTTTCCTGTCTTCTTATAAAATTTTAAGCCTAATTTAATTACCATAAGCATAATATTGATAAAAATGTAGTAGTGAATTACTCCATCTGTCCCACAAAGACATTTTTTTTTTTTTTTTTTTTTTGGAGTATAAGTTTCCATTGGGAACAATGGAGGCAATTCTGATGGTTTAATTTAGTAACAGTAAAATAATTGATAAACTTCACAACAACGTTTTTTTGAGTTTCTCTATTGTGTGTGTGTCTTTTGTTATTATTTGTCGTAAGTAAATGCATTTAAGGTGGATGGCCACCACTCTCTTAACGGGCCTCCACTTCCTCAATGGCCAAATGAATGTAACTATTACCAACGAAGGTTGGCCTGAGTGGAAGGGGCTCTGGTCGCTTAAGCAAGAGGTCTCGGGTTCGAGCTCTTGTGAATGCAGAAAACTTTCTTGGGAGAGGTCCCCGTTTCGGCGCCCGACCGTACCTCGCCCGACCGTACCTCGGAGGATTAGTTCTGGGCGAAACCTAGGGACACCTTGGGAAACAAAAAAAAAATAAAAATGAATGTAACTATTACAGGTTCTTTTTCCCTCTTTATGAATGTAAGACTATAAAAGGAAGCTTTGGTCGGATGAATAAGAAAGGATTGAAAATAATTTTCTCAAAAAAAAAAAAAAAAAAAAAAAAAAATTGTTCATTGGAAGAGGGAAGAAAAAGGGCAACAAAATATGATGTCTATAGGGGACAAGAAATAAGTATTCCTACAATTTCTAATATAATAACCCCTAAAGAAGAAAAATTCCCTAAAGAGATACAAGACCATAAAGAGGCATATGTATATGCAAATAAAAAAAATTTCATAAACTATGCATGCACAAGAGAATTGTGGAATCTCATAGAAGTGGTTATTAATGATGTATTTTCTTTCGTAGTAGCTACTGAAATCTTAAATATGGTGATACTCTTGAACCACGTACTGTAAATGAATGTCGCAATAGACATAATGGGTTAAAATGAAAAAAAAATCAATCTAAGAAGAATTGGATTTGCTAGAAAAATGCAAAGTATTTGGACCTACAGTCCTAACATCCAATGATGTGAAGCTAGTAGGTTAGAAATGGGTGTTCGAAAGAAAGCGTAATGATGTGATCATCAGATATTAAACACGTTCATTTAGTAGCACAAGGTTTCTTGTAGAGACCTAAGATTGATTATGAAGAAACATACTCACTTGTAGTGGGTACCATTACATTTCGATATTTAATTAGTCTGGTAGTCTTAGAAGGACTAGACATGCATCTCATAGATGTAGTTACTGCATATCTGTATGGGATGTTAGATGTACATATATATGAAGGTTTCCGAAGGATTCAAATTGCCTGAAGCAAATACATCACAACGATGAAATATGTAATAAATTAAGCTGAGACGATCTTTGTAGGATTTAAACAATTTGGAAGAATGTGGTATAATCGCTAGTACTTAGTTAAAGAAGGATAAATTAACAATCCTCTATGCCCTTATGTATTTATAAAGAAATCAAAATCTGGATTTGCCATCATTGCAGTTTATGTTGATGATATAAATTTAGTTGGGACTCTTGAAGAGCTAGCGAAAACTGTTGAACATTTGAAGAAATAATTTGAAATGAAAGATTTAAAGAGAGCAAAATATTATCTCGGCCTATAAATCCAGCATAAATCAAACAGAACCCTTTCCATTAATAAGCATATTCCAAAAAGGAATTGAAGTGTTTTAATATGAATAAAACACATCCACTAAGTTTTCCTATGGTGGTTTTATCTCTTGATATTAAGAAATATCATTTTCACCCCTAGGAAGATAATGAACTGCTATTTGGTCCTAAAGGATCATATCTTAGTACAATCAGTGCTTTATTATGCTTAACACAATGCACTAGACCTGATATTGCATTTTCAGTTAACTTGTTAGCAAGATTTAGTTTTGCTCCAACTCGACGACATTAGAATAACATTGAACATATTTTACGCTACCTCTGTGGAACTACACATGGTCCACATCTAGAAGGATGTGTAGATTCTAGATACCTTTATGATCCTTATAAGGCTCGCTCACAAACGGGGTGTATATTCACATCTGGCAACAAATCGATCTCTTGGCGATTTACAAAGTAGACTTTAATTACTACATGTAGACACCCCATTTTGTATCGGTTGTCATCTTAATTCTCAGGGCCTCAATGATGATTTTAGTGAGATTATTCATGAATTATCCTTTAAGGATTAGTACGAATCACAGCATCAGATTATTGGTTAAAAATGAAGGAAAATTATTTTATTAAATTAGTTGTTTTTCTCGTGCCACTGGTATGTGTACATATATGATAGGCGTGTGTACTCACATGTGATATATGCATATGCGTGTTAGCGGTCACTTTCTTAATTTTTAGAAAAGATAATTTCCCTTTTGATTATTCTCCAAGTAAACCTAGTCTAGAAAGGAAAGGAAAAACCCTAATTTTTCTATATAAATACTCTTTTAACGCCTTAGAGAAGAGAGATGAGAATAGAGTTTTCAAAGAGTGAAATTTGTCATAATTCGATTAGCAATAGTTTTTCAAAAAACCAATGAGTGTATTTTAATCATAACTTTTTACTACAAACTCGGAATTTGATGAAATTGGTGTCTTTAGATAGATATTCTACAACTTTGTATTTCATGAGTTTTGTCTAATTCTAACTTTTTCATACCCAAAAACTCGATTGAAGTGTTTTTTTGTTGCAAAGTGACAAAAATCACTTTTCTTCCCTCTTATTTTCTCTTTCATTTCGAAGTTGAGAGAAGTTTAATCACTTTGCTGTTGTGAGCACCACATCCTAACCACGCAGCTCAGGAATACGCCACTGGCTAGGGGGCAGTGCGGAGAGGAGTCGCCACCCAATTGGGTTTTGGGAACTACAAAATGACCCCTAGTAGGATTTAACTCGTCACGACTAGAGATCTTCCTGGGTTCAGGGTTAGGGTACATCATTGAGAAGGTGTAAAGCACCCAATGATGCCCGATTGAAACCAGCCCACTAAGTAATTCTTGGCTTTAATTAAATAGGTTATTAATTGAGTTCAACCCTAATCATGCAATTATGAAATGACATTTTAGCACACAAATAACGATACGATAATAAGAGAAATATCAAAAGTATATGTGAACCCACGAAAAAGTGCGGAGCCCACAAGGGTTTTGGCGAAAAGAGTTTTAAGGATGGGTGAAAGACAACAAACAAAAAGGAGTCGCCACCTCATTTTTTAGGGAAAAGAGGAAAACCACAAAAATGTTTTATTTTCAAAACCACATGACTCCATTAAAGGAAAAGCAATGTCTTTGAAACCAGAAAATTGGATCCAGGGGCTAAGTTACGACGTGGGAAGGTTCTGGGCAAAAGCCCATAGGTACCCACATCGCCCGAGTTGGTCTCTTAATTTGATTGGGCTAACTTAAAATCTTTTCCACTCAAATATCATCATATATCATCACAAGGCAACATGCATATCATATATTCCATCCAATCATCTCATGCACAATCACTCAAATAAAACAAAACAGAAAAAAGAAGAAGAGAAAAGAAAAGCCTAGGATACTTGGATCCTAGAACGGACTTGAGCATCACGAAGAGCGCCTACGTACCATGCAGCGAAATACATGGATCAAAGTCCACGTAGTTCGAAAAGAATAGGGTTACAACCTAATACAAACCTATGGTAAAAACCCTAGGTTTCCTTATTTGAAAATACATTGATTTAATCCAAAACTGAAAACTTCCACAAGAGGAAAACTTTGATAAAAACCAGAATTTATTATTGAAGGAAACCTTTGATAATTACCATAAGCTTGTATTAAGAAGTAACCCTAGGAGGGAGAAGAGAAAAGAAAGAAAAAGAAAGGTGAATTGGGGCACCTTCAAACCCTACTTACCTGAGCGCACAAGCTCCAAACATTAGCCATTTCAGACCGTAGCAGCCCTATTTGCAATAGGACAAACATTGTACCTGTTTGCACCCTTACAAGTGCACAAAATCATGCAAAGAAAACAAAATCCTAATCTGGACAGAACCTTGACAAGGCCTAAAATCATCCATTAATCATGCAAACAACAAGGATAATGAATAACTAAGGACCCTAACTCAATCCTACATGCAATGACCTAGCTAACATGCATAGAAACCAATAAATCCACTAATATGAATGCAAACCTAGCATGATTCAACTATATGCAGCATATATAGAATGATTATGATGAGCAACAACCCAAAAAACTAAGCTAAACATGCTGTATGAGACCTATGTGATTTTAGGGTTATCAAAACCCTAATCTCGCAACCATGCATAAAAACCTACTAAACGACTCTAAGACATGCTCAAATTATCATGAATATCATTCATATAGCATATACTAACTAACAGGAGCATCAATTCATGATAACAATCACAGCAACCTAAACATGTGAACTATGCATGATTTAAGATGATAGAACGAATAAAGCTATCAAATCCTTGGTAAACCAGGGATTATCAAGCATATAAAGCCATAAACTATCCTAAAATCATTCATATAACATCACATAAACATTGAATTCCATTCATAAGAAGAACAATTGCATGCACCATAACTATCCTAGAAGAAGAAGAAGAAAGAGAAGAAGGAGAAGCAGAAATTCATGTTCAGCATTAAAGGGATAGGTTTACCTCTTGTAGACTCTTCCTTGTCTTCAATCCTCTTGTTTCCTTGCTTGCTTGGGGTTGAAGAGCCTCCTCTTGAAGTCCTTCTAGCTCTCCAAACTCGTAGCTCCCTCTCTCTCTAAGTGTAAAGTGCAATTAACCTCCCCCTATGTGCTGAATATCATGTCCTTTATATAGAGAACTGACCCCCTAAACCAATGGCTAAGATTAATTCATTAAATAATGATCCTAGGGCTATTAGAGACTCTCTTGGTGCTCAAACAACTCAAACCTACACACTCCTAAGCTTAGACAAGTTGTTTTGGCGGAGGAAACCGTCAAAAGAGGGAAAGAAGAGTCAAAGTTTGACTTAAAGAAGGATTCCTCGGGTGACCAACTAGGCCTAGATGGTTAGCCGTCTGGGCTTGGACGGCTGACCGTCCAGCCCCGGACGGTTACTCGAGGCCCTCCTATTTCCGCTTCGGTTTTGACTTCTACTTGCTTCAGAAGTCCTAAAATCTTCAAATTAAGTCCGATTTTGACGAAATAAAAGCCAAAACGACCGTGTTTCAAAGGGGAACACATTTTTAGACATTTTAGGACAAAAATCCTCAACCATGGGTGCATGGTTAGGTTTTACAAAGGTGGTTAACCATGGTGCTTCACCGTCGCTAAGCTGGGTTTGTACACAAGGTCGAACCAAATGCTTTCCCAATCGAAATTCGATCTTTCTAAACATATTTAGGACATAAATAAAGCCCAATTGAAGTTAAATGGGAGAAAATTAAGTGGGTCACATGAGTCAATTTGAGCAAACCAAGAAAGGGTCTTTTAGCCAACCCGAACCATTACGAGCCGAATTACTCTTAAACCATTAATTCATGAAATTGAACCTATATATGGACTCTATATAACCATATGAACTTGATGGGATGACTCGGGATTCATTCCAAGGTCAAATGGAAAATATACGGCTTAAAAGACGATTATGCCCTTAAAGTCGCAAAAGTTCTTATTGACTATCGAAATGAACTCCAAATCACTTCAAAATTCATACACATGATATTCAATGCCATAGAAACTCAATGCAAAAGACTAGACTCAAAAAGGACTCAAAATCCTACATGAAATGATATGCCCTAGCTAAGGTAACAAAAATGGGGTGTGACAGAAGCCCCTCATTGGTGAACAAGTTTCACTTGCGAGCCAATGATCAAAGAACAACCCATTTTTGTTTGATAGATTAATCTCATTAATAACAACAAACTCAAATGGAACCAAAAGGATAGACTTCGTCATATCCAAGATTGCGACGATTTCATCGAAACAAAGAATTGAACGCATTTCTATGCATGCCAACTTCGTTGGTGCGCTCATGCAAATGCCTGCACTAATTGCATTAGTGATATAACAACACATTTTGTATGATGGATTAATCTCATTAATACCAACAAACTCAAATGGAACCATAAGGATAGACTTCGTCATATCCAAGCATGCGACGATTTCATCGAAGCAAAGAATTGAATGCATTTCTATGCATGCCAACTTCGTTGGTGCGCTCATGCAAATGCCTTTACCATGCACTAATTGCATTAGTGATATCCACATGGTCTTCTCATGATGCAAAGCTAGTTGCACTAGTGCATCACAAGGTATCCTACCAATTTCATTGGCATTCTCAAAACGAGTTATTTCATAACTCATAAGTCATCATTTCATGTGAATTTGAATTGAATGTCCATCAATTCAAAACCAAGGGCATTTCATGCCAGTCTCATTGGGGATAACAAAGGTGGTGAGTTATTTTATAACTCATGACTCATCAAATCATGATTTCATGCCACTTTCAGTGGAGACAACAAAGATATGGAGTTATTGCATAACTCATGTATCATTTCATGTGAAATTGTGCCACTTTCTGTGAAAACAACAAAGACAGGGAGTTATTTCATAACTCTTGGATCGTCATTTCATGGGAAATTGTGCCACTTTCTGTGGAAGCAACAAAGATGGGGAGTTATTTCATAACTCATGGATCATCATTTCATGTGAAGTTATCTTTATCACATGATTAGCAAGTCAATTGGTTCAAAATCAAGCTCATTTCTTATCATTTTATGTGAAACTATCCTTATCATATGGAATGACAATGTATTGGGAGTCATTCAACTCCAAATCAAGTGCATTTCATGTGAAATTGTCTTTATCACATGAAATGATAATGTATTAAGAGTCATTCAACTCAAAATCAAGTTCATTACTTATCATTTCATGTGAAATTATCTTTAACACATGAAATGACATTGAATTGAGAGTTAATTGATTGAAAATCAAGCTTATTTCATGTCATTTCATGTGAAATTATCTTTATCACATGATACAACATTGATTTTGAAAGTCAATTGATTGAAAAACAAAGTGCATTTCATGCCCTCTTCACAAAGATAGCAAGTTACTTCGTAACTAGCATAGCTCATGAATCATCGTTTCATGTGAAGTTATCTTTATCACATGATTAGCAAGTCATTTCATGTGAAATTATCCTTATCACATGATATGATATCACTATCATCTCCTAGAGAATTGACTTCCAAGACTTGAAAGTCAATCAATTCAACACTAAGCTCATTTCATGAGAAAGCCATTTATCATGGCCATTACAATTCCTCGTTATGCGGGCGAATACAATCACCCAAGATTAAAAAATTTCATTGAAACTTGATAAACTTGAGGGCCATATTCATCCCATAACTGAAGGATTGCACAAAAAGTCCATTTGGAGAAGTTTAGAGGTCGCAAGCGCGCGAGACGGGGCAAACGGGCAAAGCGGGCTAGGGTGACCATCTGCCCTCAGATGGTCAACCGTCCAGGGCAAGACGGCTGACCGTCCAAGGGTGGACGGTTACCCGAGGCCTCTATTGAAAAAAAATCTGGGTTTATAAAACCCAAATCTTGCCCACTCATTCCCACATTCTCCTATTCGAAAATTAGAGAGTTTCTCTCTCTAAACTCACATCCTATCTTCTCCTTCTCTCATTCTCTCATTCCCATTTCAAAAACATTCAATCCAAACATCAAATGCACATCAAACAACAATAAATCAAGCCCATTTAGCAATCAAAACAACCAATTCACATCATCTTGTGAAATCAAACCAAATCAAACCCATTTTTCACAAACCCAACTCTATCATCAAGGATGTCATCAAGCAAGGACTCAAGCACCAAGTATCCATTCTATGGGGTCAAAAGCACATACAAGGCACCACTCTATGATGCTCCACAAGCTAGGGTGTTGCTTGAACCCGAGAAGCATCTCTCATTCATCCATTCCCAACAAGAAGTAAGTTTACCCAACTTAACACTTTTCTTTTGAATCTTTCGATTCTTTTGATGAAATTGCATTCCCTTCTACTTCTTTTGAATACTCCTTGGGTTGTTGAGTGATATCCCTTGATTTGGCAAGGATTGAACACACAAATTCTTTTCATTTGAAAGCTCGAAAAATGGCACCCGCCAAGTGTTCGATAAAATTCCCAAGTGAAATAAAGATGTTCAATCTTCACCAAATCAATGTATATCAACAAATAAACCCTCAAGTGAGTAATATGCTATGATTTAGCAAGGATTGACCATACAAAATTCTTTTGTTTCAAGGCTTGGGAGGTGTCACCCACCAAGTGTTCGATAAAATGCCCAAGTGATAAAAAAGTGTTCAATCCTTGCCAAATTAAGGCACATGAACAAGTAAACTCATAAGCATCCATTAGCAATTCATTTCATGAATAAAAACAAACTTTTGACATCTTTTGGAAAACAATTTGAAACCAATTGCTAGTGTAAGCTTATCATTTCCATGTTCTTTCAACTAACTCTTAAGGTATTTTCAATGGCTATAGCCCAACTTTCAGGACATGCGCACTCGGTCCTCTGTCAAAGGACTCATTGAATGGTGGCGGAACATGGAAAACTTCCAACCCATTACCAAGGGCTATATCGAAAAGGCCGGTTTTGGCCCATTCCTAGATTCTCTATGGAATGACCAATGTGATAGGCAAGCTTTGCTAGCCTTGTCCGAGCTATGGTGGGACACCACCAATACATTCCATTTTGGCTTCGGGGAGATGACATTAACCCCCAAGGACTTCACCATGATCACAGGCTTAAGCATTAAAGGCAAAAGCCTGGAATTCTATGAGGAGGCTCACACATATGAGGATTATCTCCTAGCTTATCTTGGGATGGAAATCGAGATCATCAAGAAAGCAGTGCGACGCACTTGGCTTTTCAACAAGTTTGCTAAGCAAAGGGAGAGCGAGGGTGCAAGCCCTGATTGCATTACAAGGGCATTCCTTCTGTACATGATCTCATGCACATTCTTTGTCGGGACGGGCGACCTAGCCCCTTTGGGTCTTCTTGCAAGCATGGAGGATGTTGACAAGATCAGGAAGTTCAACTGGGGAGGGGCTGCTCTAGCCACCATGTATCGCACCATGTGTGACATGTCACGTGGTGTGACTAAGGACTTCGGCGGGATGCCCTTTGTTTGGGAGGTAATGCTACTTCCCTTTCATTTCTTTTTTTTTTTTTTGTCTTATATTATCTTTTCTTTTGACTCTTTTCTCAACTTTTGATAGGTTTGGTGCGATGAGTACCTCAACTTATGTCGCCCATCCCTTGCTGAGGAAACCATTGAATGGCCTACCCTCAAGAATTACTCTCCTAGTTATGTATCCATTCGGGCGGCGAATCGTCATGATTATGCCTTTGCTAGAGCTCACCTAGCAAGCCTCACTGCTGATATGGTGAAATTCTTTCCCTATTCTTTTCCTTTTCTTTTTATTCCCAAATTTCTCATTTTGGATTTTTGAACAGATTGAGTGGAATCCATGGAAAATATGGGTACCAATGCTACCCAAGCGATGCATTCCTAGCTTGATGTTGACGGGCAAGAGGGTGCTTTTGGAAGGCCCCGTGGGTAGGTACTGGTACCTAGGGGAGCGTGTCCTATGCCAAGTCATGGGTGATGTGAATGCCGCCATGGCTCCAATGCCTCCACCACTTAACATGAGGCATGCTAACTTGATGGAGGGGGAGGAGTTGTGGGATGCCTTGAGAGGCTGGGATGCGAAGGAGTTCACTTCTCCTGACATTGCATATGACACTTTCTGTCTCCAATATTTGATGAGGCCCAGGGTGACAGGCCTCCCTCCTCAGGGGGTAAGTCTTTAATATTCTCCTAGCCTTTTCTTTTTTATAGAGACTCTATTTAATAGGTGAACACTTGCAGGGTCGACGAGCAAGAGGGCATAGCTCGACAGTGGGCTCAGGAGTGGTTCCTGGCTCTGAGGAAGATGAGATGGAGGGGGATAGGTCACTACCCTTGCCTCAGCCGAATTGGTTCATTGATTTGTGCAGTGGGTCAGACTTTGTCAAGACCGCCATCACTCATCCTGCATTTGATGAGTCCCCCAGGATCGACCCAAATCGAGAACAGGTGAGTTCTCTTTATGGGTATTTCTTTCTTTCTTTGAACATTACCTTCAATTTTATCCTTATTGATTATCCTAGGTGCCTGCGGCGTATGCCCAAGAGTTTATTGACCTGAGTGAGGGCTTGAGGCGTGACCTTGTGAGGATGAGCTTAGCCAAATCCATGGTGGAAGCTTGTTTGGATGTCATGGTAAGTGTTCAACCCATTTAAAGTTCCTATTTGTGGTTTTCAACCAACCCTATTCTCATACTTGACTTCTTTGCAATGGATTTTGTGTATGCAGCCACCACCAGCAATGCGCCCTCCTAGAGCACCTCGTGGGGGCCGTGACGGAGCTGGGCCGAGCCGCAAAAGAAGCTCTGGGAACCGCTGAGTTCATTTACTTTCTTGTTGGGCTTGTAGAAACAATGAGACAATAGCTATCTTTTTGCATTTCATGCTTGTGTTTTGTAATTGCCACCTAAAACCAACTCTCTTATCCCTTGCTATGGATACTTGTTGTGCTTGTTTGAATCTATCATGATGATGTTATGGTACCTTTCTCATGAAAATTTGAGTCAATGTGAGTTTATAGGAGTGAAAATGGCCTAAAAAGGCCACCCGAACGCGAAAATAGGCAAAATCGGGTGAAACAAGGCAAAACAAGGCGGAGGCCTCGGGTGACCATCTAGCCCCGGACGGTTACCCAAGGTCAACGCGCTTTTTCGCGATTTTTCAGGAATTTTGCGATTTTGACTGTTCTACTCCCTTTAGGACTCGAATTTGTGACCCTTTTCCTATAAAAACACATGAGGGGAGTCTTCTAACTCACCTATTTTCATTGACAATAATTATGGAAGCCTTGGATGGGCTCTTAAGAGGGTTTTTGGCAGTCATGGCTGTCAAAGACAAAACTGAGTTTAAGCGCTTCGACTTGGAACCATTGCTCTCTATAAGGCACGTGAAGCTCGAGACGAACCTTCTCACTGCTGCTACATACTTCTGGGATCCTCAAATCCATGTCTTTCGATTTAATTATGAAGAATTATTCCCAACCATGGAGGAATTCTGTGCTTTATTTGGAGTTTCGCCCGCAGGGCCATTCATTCTTCCTACACCTCGCTTGGATTACCTTGCTTCCTTCTCGGATTTTCTTGGCATTCCTCAAAGGGACGCAACGATCTTTGTCAAGGACCATATGGTGGACTTAATGAAGTTAGCAACCTCATTCTTGGCTCATGATAGCGAAGGTACTCTGACTTTCACCCTTCAAATTCAACGTGCACTCGCTTTTTGCTTAATTGGTCGCTTTCTCATATCCACCGGCACTCTTCAAGCCCCTGTTCAAATATGCGAGTTGGTTGCCCCTCTTCTCAAGCGACATAACATCATTCCCTTGGTATTAGCTGAAACCTTGAATGGTTTAGATAAAGTTCATGGCAACCCCAAAGCGCCTTTAGGAGGTAGCCCCTTTTTACTGCAAATGTGGCTGCTCGAGCGCTTGAACTTTCTATCTCCCACCACTATCACTCTATACAAGCCCCAGCACTTCTGTCTACGTCAAGTTGAACTCCCTGGGCCATTCTCTTTAAGAGATTGGTTGGGTTACTTCCACACACTGTCGTGGCGGAACATCAAATGGTACGTCTTCACATGGGGGTGTAAAGAGCAAGTACTTTTTCGAACCTCGGGGTGTGCTTTTGTCAAACTCATAGGACTGAGATCGACTTCCTTCTATTGGACTTCGAGAATTCTTCGCCAGATGGGCGCCATGCAAACCATACCGTGCTTAACAGGACCTTGTTACTCTGTGGAACCTGTCGGTCCTACTATAATCAAGTGGGCAAGGACTCGCTGGCCTACAGACCTGAAATTGACTCGGATTGCCAACACTGAAGGACCTTTCGAGATGAGTAAAGAATACAAACAATGGTTGAAGGATGACTTGGGCGAAAGGGAGACTTCTCGTCGAGAAAGAATTTATGACCTTATCAAAGACACGAGACTTGGACTTTGCAGAGAAGACATTCTTGAAGCGGTGGAGGCATCCCACGACCATGACTTGCGAAAGAAAAGAAGACTCGATAGAGAAAGACAAAAGACAAACAAAATGACTCTGAAGAAACTCAAGAGGACTTAAAGACTCAAAGAATAGAATATCTATGGCATGTCGATAGTTCTTTTACTTAACACCAATAAATTGCTATATCAACCAATTAGTTTCAAATGAATTGCCAATAATAATCTACTTTCGAGATTTTTTGATTGTGTTGATTGGACCGCACCCAATGTAACTTTATGGGCTGCCTACGTATCCCCGTTTTCTTTTTCTTTTCTTTTTTCTTTTTTTTTTCTTTTTTTTTCTTTTTTTTCTTTTTTTCTTTTTGGGGAATCAGGTCCTACGTAGTTCTAATGCCTTAACTTTTGCCTAGGCCGCCTTTACAGGTTTTCAACCTAGCAGGCCTTATACATAATACTTCTTTAATTGATCTAAATTGGTAGGACGAGCGAACTCGATCCCATCCAAATCCATAAGTCGAACAGCCCCTGCTGGCAATATCTCCTTGATGACGTACAGTCCTCCCCAACTCGGTTTGAACTTTCCTCGTGGATCGAAAATTGGAGCTCGGATCTCTTTTAATACTAAATCCCCTTTCTTTAAGCCTCTGTCTTTGACATGCTTGTTGAACACTCTTGCGACTCTTCTCTGGTACCCTTGCACATAGTAGAGAGCCCTCAATCGCCTTTCATCTAGCAATGCCAACTCATCATAACGACTTTTGATCCAGTCCACCTCTGCTAGCTGACTTTCCACTGCAACCCTTAACGAAGGAACTTCCAATTCCACTGGCAGAACAGCCTCCATTCCATACACTAGCGCATACGGCGTAGCCCCTGTTGACGATCTGACTGACGTTCTGTACCCCTATAATGCCAATGGTAGTTTCTCATGCCAATCAGTGTACGTGTCAGCCGTTTTCTGTAATATCTTCTTGATGTTCTTGTTGGCGGCTTCCACTGCGCCGTTTATCTGCGGGCGATACGGGGACGACAAGTGGTGAACGATCTTGTACTTCTGCAAGAGTTCTTTGGTCTCCTTCTAGAAATGCTGACCGTTATCTGAAATGACCTCATGCGGTACCCCATATCGGTAGATAATGTTGAGCTGTATGAACTGCGCCACCTTTTTAGCATTCAAAACTTTGAAGGAAGCTACTTCCACCCACTTGGTAAAGTAATCGATGGCTACCAAAATGTATTCATGACCATTGGATGCCTTCGGCTTAATCTGTCCGATGATATCTATTCCCCATACTGCAAACGGCCACGGAGTTGACATGCTTGTTAAGGGCATGGAGGGCAAGTGTTGTCCGTTGGCGAAGAGCTGACACTTGTGGCACTTCTTGACGTGGGCATAGCAATCCCTTTCCATTGTAGACCAGTAATACCCTAGTCTCATGATCTTTTTAGCCAACATGTATCCATTCATGTGCGGAGCCCCCACTCCTTCATGGATTTCTTCGACGAGTTTTCTGGCTTCTTCCTCCGTGACACACAGCAAATGGATTCCATCATAAGACCTCCGATACAGTTTTCCTCCACATACCACATAATGGCTTGCCAATCTTCTCAGTGTTCGCCTATCCACGCGAGATGCTTCTTCCGGATATTCTCTCTCCTCGATGAGCCTTCTTATGTCATAAAACCAAGGGTGGTTATCTGTTACCTCTCCTTCTCGAATGGAACAGCAATAAACAGGTTTCTCTCTGCATTCGATCACGAGCGGTTTTACGCTTCCTCCTTCTGGTATCTCCACCATTGAAGCTAGAGTCGCTAAGGCATCAGCAAACTGATTCTTGTTTCTCGACAGGTAATTGAACTCGATCTCCGCGAACTCTTTGGTCAGTGCTTCCAAATAGGCATGATAGGGCAACAGTTTCTCATCGCGAGTCTTCCACTCCCCTTTTATCTGACAGATGATCAGTGCCGAATCTCCAAACACCTCAAGTTCCTTTATCCCCAACTCTAACGCAGCTTCCAATGCTAGGATGCAGGCCTCATACTCTGCTATGTTGTTGGTGGCTTCGAACCCCAATTTGACTGCTAAAGGCGTGAAGGCTTCCTCGGGCGAGACTAGTAGCACTCCTATGCCATAACCTCTTCTATTTGCAGCTCCGTCGAAGTAGACTTTCCAAACCTTCTTCTTGATTTCTAGGATGTCTTCGTCGGGGAACTCATCATTGAATTGGGTTGATGACGACACAGGGCAGCTTACCAAATGGTCTGCAATGACACTTCCTTTGACGGACTTCTGCGCCAGGTACTTTATGTCGAATTCATTGAGAAGAAGCGACCAACGAGCTGTCCTGTATGATAGGACTGGTTTTTCTAGCAAATACTTCAAAGGATCCAATCGACTTATCAACAGGACTTCGAAAGACATCATGTAATGACGAAGTTTCTTGGTAGCCCATACCAATGCTACGCAAGCCTTTTCTAGCGCATTGTACTTTACTTCATAATCTGTCATTTTCTTGCTCAAGTAGTAGATGGCATTTTCCTTTTTCGACCCTTCAAGGTATTGAGCTAACATGGCTCCCGTCGCAGTTTCGGTAATCGTTAAATATAACAGTAATGGTTCACCTTGCCGCGGGGGAACCAAGATTGGGGGGTTGCTCAGATACCTTTTAATGGTCTCAAAGGCTTCTTGACAATCCTCATTCCATTCCTTGGAAACGCCCTTTTTAAGTAGCTTGAAAATTGGCTCGCATACCATGGTTAGATTGGCGATAAAACGGCTTATGTATTGAACTCTCCCTAGAAAACCCCGGATCTGCTTTTCCGTTCTTGGTGGCTCCATCTCCGTGATAGCTTTTATCTTCCCTGGGTCAACTTCAATTCCCCTCTGAGTGATCATGAAACCTAACAGCTTCCCTGCGGTGACTCCGAAAGCACACTTCTGAGGATTCAGTCGGAGGTTGTACTTCTTTGCCCGTTCTAGGAACTTCTCCAATGCTGCGAAATGTCCTTCCTGTGAACCCCAGAAATTGTTAAGGCCCACAGGAGGGTTTAAAAGTCGCCAATCTGTGGACCCAGGAAAAGAGGGCCCATGAATGGGTTTGGAAAAAGAAAGGAGTCGCCACCTTATTTTTTAAAGGAAACAAGGAAAACCCTAAAAACGGTTTTGTTTTAGGAAAACAAAAGATTGACTCCATATTTAAAAATGGAAAGGCAAATGATCTTTTGGAAACCAGAGAATTCGGGGATTCGGAGGCTAAGTTACGATATGGGAAGGTTCTAGGCAAAGCCTATAGGCACCCATATCGCCCTAAACGGTCTCTTAATTTAATTGGGCTAAATCAAAGTCTTAATCACACATAAATCAACAGTTATCATCACAAGACAGCATGCATATCATTCATTCATTCATCCATATAATCATGTAAATCAAAGAAAAAACAGAAAAAAGAAGGAGGGGGGGAAAACCTAGGATACTTAGTATCCTAGGGCGGACTTGAACATCACGAAGAGCGCCTACGTACCATGTATGGAAATACATGGATCAAAGTCCACGTAGTTCGAAAGGGAATAGGGTTATAACCTAATCAAGGCCTATGGTAAACCCTAAGTTTCCTTTCAAGTAAAACATGGTAAGTTTCCAAAATAAATGATTCTCAAAGGATTTTTGGTAAGATATGGAATTTTGATAAAAGATGGAAACTTTGATTTAAAAGGTATTTTTTATTGAAAGGATACTATAGGAATCACCATATTCCCCTATTAGGAAACAACCCTAGGGGGGAGAAAGGGAAAGTTTCAAAGAAAGGAAAGAAGGGTGAATTGGGGCACCCTCATACCCTACTTACCTTAAGCAAAAGCAACCTGTCAAAGTAACCACCCTATTGCATAGGGTAATTACCTTATTTGTAAGATTTCATCTCACAATAGCCAAAATAACCACCCCACATTGGTGGGGTAGTTGCACCTGTTGTACTTGTCAAAGCACCTGCAATTTCCCTGCAAACATACCAAAAATGCCAACCAAACAAGCTAGATTCCAAATCAAGCCATTATCATGCCCAAACATGGGCTAACACATGCTCAAAATGTCATAACAAGGACAAATAACAGATCTGGACAGAATTGAAATAAGGCTTAAAATCAACCATAAGTCATGCAACAACATGAATCATAAGCTAACTGAAGCCCTAATTCAACCCTACATGCAATGACATGCAAAAAACCCTAAAATCAACTACTATGAATGCAGAAAAATGTCATAGCTATCAAATATGCAGCACATATATGTCAACTATGAAGAAAACACAAGAAAAAAACCCTAAGCTATCATGCTATATGCAACTTTCCTAATACAAGGATGAATGAAACCCTAGAATCACAATTGTGCTCAAAATCACATAAAATAACTCTAAATCATGCAAAGCCCATCATAGACATCATGCTAATCATGCATATTAATCAATAGAAGCATCCACACATGAGAAAAATACAAGCTTGCACATGAAATATAGCTATTCTAAACTCAATTTCAGCACTAAGGAAACCCTAGAATCCCAAACATGCAGCAAATCACATGGAACATCATCCTAGCATACTAAACAGCCCATAAATATTATCCTAATCATGCATATATTCCAATGGAAGCAACAAAACACAATAAAAACATAAGCTCTAATATGCCAAAGAGTTATTTCATGCAGAAAACCATTTTAAGCACCTAAGAAACCCTAAAGTCCCAAACATGCAGTAAATCACATGGAATAACATCCTAGCATACTAAACAGCCCACAAATATGATCCTAAACATGCATGGAAGCAACAAGACATGATAAAAACACAAACTCTAATATACCAAAGAGTTATTTCATGCAGAAAACCATTTTAAGCACCTAAGAAACCCTAAAGTCCCAAACATGCAGTAAATCACATGGAATAACATCCTAGCATACTAAACAGCCCACAAATATGATCCTAAACATGCATGGAAGCAACAAGACGTGATAAAAACACAAGCTTTGATATGCAATCATCCTATTCTATGCAAAAACCCTAACTTTAAAAGAGAGAAGAGGAGGAAGGGGGGAATACCTATGGTGAAGTATCCTTTTGCTGCTGTAGGGAGTCCTCCTTCTCTTGTGTACTGCTGGGAGTTCCTTCCTTCAAGCCTTCAAGCAATGCTCCAGCCCTCCTCCAAGCTTACTCTCACACTCTCTCACTCAAAGTATAGGTTAAACTACCCTAAGGATGGCTGCCATAGCCTCCAAGTCTCACCAAAGTGCCTCCCAAAGTGTCCCCCTATTGCTGAAGTATAAGGGGGTATTTATAGGGATTGAGGGAAAACCCTCAATGGTTGGGATTAAAACCCTAGGGATTGATCCAAGGGCTCTTAGAGGTTACCTTGGGGCTCAAGTAGGTCAAAAAGGGCTGAAATTAGGGTTAAATAGCGGCCAAAGGCGAGCAAATCCGAGAAAATAGGGTGGGAGCCGCGTCAAGGCTCAAAAAAGGAAAGTGGCTCGGGTGACCACCTGGGGCTGGGCGGCTAGCAGCCTGGGCCCAGGCGGCTAGCCGCCCAGGCCTGGGTGGTCACCCGAGGCCATGTCAGCTTTTGCCCATATTTGACCCTTTCGACTTCCAAATGTGTTTCCGAGCTCAAATCAACTCCGATTTTGACGAAACGAAAGCCAAAACGACCGTGTTTCGAAGGGGAATGTAATTTGAGTCACTTGAGGGCAAGAAACCCTAGCCATGGCTGCATGGTTGGGCCCTACAAAGGTGGTTAACCGCTATGCCTCACCATCGCTTAGCTTAGGTATGCACATAGGGTTGCACCGAATGCTTTCCAATTCGAAATTCAACCTCCCTAAACACATTTGGGGATGAAATTAAAACCAATCAAGGTCAAATGAGTAGTCATAGAGTGAAAATCATGAGCCAATTCGAGCTAACCCGAAGTAGGTCTTTTAGCCAACTTGAGCCTTGCTGAGCCATTCTAATCCCGAACCTTCAATTCATCGAATTGAACCCACAAATACCTCAAATACAACCATATGAACTCCAATTGGCAACTTGGAGATCATTTCAAGGTCAAATGGAAAGTTTGTGATTAAAAAGACGATTATGCCCCTCAAGTCACAAAAGTTCTAATTAACCCTCGAGATCAACTCCAAATCGAACCAAAATTCATACACACCATCCTTAGGACCCTAGAAACTCAATGCAAAAGACTAGACTCAAAAAGGAAACAAAAAGACACATGCAATGACAAACCCTAGCTAGGGTGGCAAAAATGGGGTGTGACACTTCCCGGTCTACAGATTTGACTATCATGTTGTCCACATACACCTATACTTCTTTATGGATCATATCATGCAATAGGTCGTAGCAGCTCTTTGGTAAGTAGCCCCAGCATTTCTCAAGCCAAAAGGCATTACCTTATAGCAATACGTGCCCCACTGCGTGATAAAAGCCGTCTTTTCCATGTCTCGAGGCGCCATCTTTATCTGGTTGTAACCGGAGAACCCATCCATGAAGGAGAGAAGAGCATGGCCTGCTGTGCTGTCCACCAATACATCGATATGCGGTAGAGGGAAATCATCCTTTGGGCTCGCAGCATTAAGGTCGCGGAAGTCAACACACATTCGCACTTTCCCATCTTTTTTAGGCACAGGCACTATGTTGGACAGCCATTCAGGGTACTCCACAACTTGGAGAAACCCGGCATCTAATTGTTTAGTTACCTCTTCTTTTACTTTCAAAGCCCATTCTGGTTTTAATCTTCTTAATTTTTGCTTTATAGGCTTTTTAGTGGGATTAGTGGGGATGTAATGTTGCACAATATCTGGATTAATTCCAGGCATATCCTCATAAGACCATGCGAAGGCCTCTACATTGGCTTTTAGAAGTATTATCAATTTTTCTTTTTTAGCAGGCGAGAGAGTTATCCCAATTTTAATTATCCTTGGCAATTCATCTATCCCTAGATTGATTGATTCCAATTCATCCATGTTAGGTTCGGTAACGCCCCTTTTCCTTTGCTCGACGAGCTCCGGGGGGACGTCATTCCTAGGATCTATATCCATGCCATAGATATCCATAGAAGAAAGAAAGGAAACACTGCAAATAACGAAAAGAAACACTTTATTGACTGAACTAACAAAACAAAACAAAGAAAAGAAAGCACATGTGCCACAACTAGGGAACGACTCCTAACTCCACAAGGTGGGCTAGGCGGACACACTTTATTTGAAAGGAAAGCTAAGACAAGCTACTAAGGAACCTACAAGCTACTATCAGGTAAGTCGAGATCCTCGCCCTCAAGAACTTCTGCAATGGTACCCTCTTCAAGATACCAATTAAGGAGCGGCACGGTTGCATGGTGAATCAAAGAACACTCGAGATCCGATTCCTCCACCGCAAGAACCATACCTTGAAACATTGTAACCATGGCTTCTGAATCCATCTATTCTGCCCAGTCCTCACTCTTCTCTTCCCAATAGTCATCCTTGATCGCTTCATCATCAACTATTGTTGCAGTGATGGGATACCACTCAGTGAATAATATTTCAAACCCCGGAACTCTCGCCTTGGTTGCTTTGTCAATGGATGGTTCGGGGAATCCACAGAATAGAAAGTCCTCCCCCTCCTTAACAAAGTAACCATTCAAGGTAGGTCGGTATGGCGAGATTCGGATATCTGGCGCCCTTCCTTCTGCTTTTGCTTTGACCCTTTCTCTGCTTCTCTGCAACATCTCCATACGGTTCTTTTTGGAAGGCTCATACCCTAATCCGAAGGTATAAGTGACAATGCGGCTCTGAACGGATACCGGTATGCCTTGCTGACGGCGTCCTAGTCCCATGCCTGGGAAGAAACTCATTTTCTTCATTATGTTCCCCACATGTAAGTTGCCATGAGGGCAAAAGTCGAGAGGTATCAACTCTCTCTGTTCCGGCTCTTTCTCTATGCATTGAACATACTCGAACCCAGACAATGGTACTCCCACGGGCTTGGGCTTGATCTCGCAAATGGGTACCCCCGACGACTTTAAGTCATAATCACCTTGAAGTGTGACAATGGCCCCTTCATAAGGGAACTTAACTTTTTGGTGCAATGAAGAAGGGACAGCCCCTGCAGGATGAATCCACGGTCTTCCCAACAAGAGATTGAAGCATGACGGAACATCTAGCACTTGGAACTCCACTCTGAATTCTGTAGGCCCCATAATCAGCGGCAAAGTGACCACTCCAATCACCTCTCTACGGGTGTTATCCTAGGCTCTCACTGTTTGCCCAGATGGCATGAACTCTGTTGGATCCAACCCCAAAACGGTGGTAGTTCTGAGAGGGCACACATTAAGAGCGGAACCATTGTCGATCAGGACTATCGGAACCCTCTTTCCCATGGTGTCGACAGTGATGTACATGGCTTGTGAATGGCTAGGTCCACTTTTCGGTAGGTCTGCTTCTGAGAACACAATGGTTGAGTTCTTCGAGGTTGGATTCACCAAGTTCACCAAATTTTCTGGAGATGTGTCAACAGGAACCTGTATCTGGTTGAGCAACTTCAAGATTGTCTGCCTGTGCTTGTAAGAGGCCATGAGCAAACCCCATATGGTGATGTTGGCATTAGTCTTTCTCAATTGCCTAAGCACTTCATCCTCCTCTTCTTGCAGGTCGAGGTGGCGATTACCTTCCAAGTCCCCCAAGGGGTTGTCAGATTCTTAGTGCGGAGGCTTGAAATGGCGACCCCCTCTAGTTATGTGCTCCACTTCGTCATCGCTCATCCACATATCATCAATCTTGCCTACATCACCTATGAGGTCATCCCATGTGATTGTGTCGATCTCTTCCGTTTGGACTTCCTTTGGTAACTCATCCCAACCTGTGGGGATTATAGGCTCATCAGGGATGGGGTCGGGATAGAATACATAGTAATCAAACTTTCCGGACGACTCTCCCAACAAACCCACTTTAGGATCTCCTGCCTCGAACCTTTCTTTCAATTGTCGCTGCATGGACTTCTTTGGCAATACCAAAACCTTTTGATCAATAAGGTCTTGAACTACCTTTTTCAGTATAACACAGTCCTCCGTATCATGTCCAGGCGCCTGATGGTACAAACAGAATTGGTGAGGAGTCGAAGGCCTCGGCTTTGAATGGCATGGCAATATGAGCCCTTTATCACAACATTGGTGGAAAACTTGAGTCAAGGTCATGGGAAGCGGTGTGTATTGCCTTATGGGTTGACGGGATTGGGACGAGCCAAGCTCGATGGCATTTATGTTGTTGGGAGGAGGCATATTGTGAGTGGGGAGGGGATTTCGAGTGACATTTGGGCGATTTGGAGCGGTGGGTGGTGAAATGATCTGCTTGTCGAGCAAATCTTGGATTTCATGGCGGAGGTGGTAACAACGGTTGGTTAGATGGCCTTTGGCTTGGTGGAACTTGCAATATTCATTTTCATTGTAGTTCTTGGGCAATGGGTTTGGTGGAGGCCTTGGGTCGAGGGGTTTCAGGAGGTCACGGCTTCTCAGCTTTTCAAAGACTCTTTCGAGTGGCATGTATAGCTCGGTGAATTGGCGAGGTGAAGTGGAGTCATTTAGGGAGAAAGGACGAGTGGGTTGGGCGATGGTATTGACCTCAGCATTGGGTTTTCCTCCAAAGTTTGTCCTTCGACTCCTTTGGACCTCCTCCGTTTTGATTGTTCCATCGGCGATTGCATCTTCAACTTGTGTGCCAGCCCCAACAAGAGCCTTGAAGTTCGGAAAGTAATGAGCAAAGAGATGCTTGTGATATACAGGCAGCAAGTTCTTCACCACTAACTGAATCTGTTCTTCCTCATTCGGTCTGTTTGTCATCTTGGAAGCCTTTTGTCTCCACCTAGTGATGAAGGCGGAGAAAGTCTCGTTAACCCCTTGCTTAGTGGTTTCCAAGTCCCTTCGCGTGACATCCACTTCAGTGTTATACTTGTAATGGTCTGTGAATGCATTGCATACATCCTCCCAAGTCTTGGTTCTGTTCTCCTCTAATGACAAAAACCATTTCAAGGCGGAACTTGCTAATGACTCATGAAACATTTGAGCCAATAACTCATCGTTCGCCCCTCGAGGGTGCATAGCTCGCACATACATCTTGAGGTGGGTTTTAAGACAGCCAATCCCATCGAATTTTTCCGACTCCGGCATCTTGAATTGTAACGGGATGCGAGCCTTTGGGAATAAGGACAAAGTGCGGATGTCCACCATATCATCAGACCTGCGGATTCCCTTCAGAGTTCGTTCTAAGGCCTCGACCTTGTTTGCCAGGACGGTTGAGCTCTCCCTTGATGTGGCTTTGGTTTCCCCTTCTTTGGTCTTGGGTAGTTCTCCCCTTTCTCCTAATGGTTCCTCAGCGGATTCAGACTCATTGGATCCTTGATTGTTATCAGTGGCACGGGCCCTAGATTCAGGTTCAGAGTTCTTCTGTTGAAGGTCTTGAGCTAACTTGAGTGCCGTCTCGGATACCTGGGTAGTGTGATCAAGCTTTTCCATGATAGCTTTTAAAGCGGCCTCAAGGTTAAAACCCCGGTTACTAGTTCTTTCTTCAGCCATATCCGACTCGGTGACGGAATCAGCACTGACTAGGCGCCCTTGTTGATCGCGGATCCAAGCCAGCACGTCTCTCCCTCTAACATAGGGCAAATACTCAATTTTTCAGCCTAAGGGTCCATCCTAAGCTTCCATAATTATCTCAAAATCTTTACAACATACACCCTTAATTAGTTCTCTTAACCAATTACCCTTGCAGGGGTCATGGAGAAGGGTACATATTAAGGATGTAGGATGTAAAGTTTCCTTTAATTACCCACTCAATCAACAAAGCATGGCAACACATCACAAACACGGCAGCATATCATCACAACAATGTGTGTGCATATAGGTGATCCAACGGTGTCCTAGAAGGTCCATTACATGCAATTCTTTCTTTTAAGAGGGTAGGCTAGGGTCCTCAACTTTGCTTGTACCAATCTTTATACCTAACCACATGTGACATCAAGAATGTCGCGTGGGTCCAGCAGTACGTGATTGATCCATTTGATATACCCAAGGGCAAGCCCAAGGGTACTTGGCAAGAGAGGTTTGATAGCTTCGCCTAACACATGAAATCAGGAAAACCAAGGTCGAACTAGGCTATCAGTTGGCAAGGATACATCGAGGGACAATCGAGTGATCATGCAACAGTAGCGCACACAATGCAATAAATGAAAGCACACAATCAAGCAGATGCAATGTGATTGATTTTAATTATCAATAAGAAATTAATTTAGCCCAATCAAATTAAATGAGTCTAGCCCTCGACATCCCCAGCAGAGTCGCCAAACTGTGAACCCACGAAAAAAGCGCGGAGCCTACAAGGGTTTTGGCGAAAAGAGTTTTAAGGATGGGTGAAAGACAACAAACAAAAAGGAGTCGCCACCTTATTTTTCAGGGAAAAGAGGAAAACCACAAAAATGTTTTATTTTCAAAACCACATGACTCCATTAAAGGAAAAGCAATGTCTTTGAAACCAGAAAATTGGATCTGGGGGCTAAGTTACGACGTGGGAAGGTTCTGGGCAAAAGCCCATAGGCACCCACATCGCCCGAGTTGGTCTCTTAATTTGATTGGGCTAACTTAAGATCTTTTCCACTCAAATATCATCATATATCATCACAAGGCAGTATGCATATCATATATTCCATCCAATCATCTCATGCACAATCACTCAAATAAAACAAAACAGAAAAAAGAAGAAGAGAAAAGAAAAGCCTAGGATACTTGGATCCTAGAACGGACTTGAGCCTCACGAAGAGCGCCTACGTACCATGCAGCGAAATACATGGATCAAAGTCCACGTAGTTCGAAAAGAATAGGGTTACAACCTAATACAAACCTATAGGTAAAAACCCTAGGTTTCCTTATTTGAAAATACATTGATTTAATCCAAAACTAAAAACTTCCACAAGAGGAAAACTTTGATAAAAACCAGAATTTATTATTAAAGGAAACCTTTGATAATTACCATAAGCTTGTATTAAGAAGTAACCCTAGGAGGGAGAAGAGAAAAGAAAGAAAAAGAAAGGTGAATTGGGGCACCTTCAAACCCTACTTACCTGAGCGCACAAGCTCCAAACATTAGCCATTTCAGACCGTAGCAGCCCTATTTGCAATAGGACAAGCATTGTACCTGTTTGCACCCTTACAAGTGCACAAAATCATGTAAAGAAAACAAAATCCTAATCTGGACAGAACCTTGACAAGGCCTAAAATCATCCATTAATCATGCAAACAACAAGGATAATGAATAACTAAGGACCCTAACTCAATCCTACATGCAATGACCTAGCTAACATGCATAGAAACCAAGAAATCCACTAATATGAATGCAAACCTAGCATGATTCAACTATATGCAGCATATATAGAATGATTATGATGAGCAACAACCCAAAAAACTAAGCTAAACATGCTGTATGAGACCTATGTGATTTTAGGGTTATCAAAACCCTAATCTCACAACCATGCATAAAAACCTACTAAACGACTCTAAGACATGCTCAAATTATCATGAATATCATTCATATAGCATATACTAACTAACAGGAACATCAATTCATGATAACAATCACAGCAACCTAAACATGTGAACTATGCATGATTTAAGAGGATAGAACGAATAAAGCTATCAAATCCTTGGTAAACCAGGGATTATCAAGCATATAAAGCCATAAACTATCCTAAAATCATTCATATAACATCACATAAACATTGAATTCCATTCATAAGAAGAACAATTGCATGCACCATAACTATCCTAGAAGAAGAAGAAGAAAGAGAAGAAGGAGAAGCAGAAATTCATGTTATGCATTAAAGGGATAGGTTTACCTCTTGTAGACTCTTCCTTGTCTTCAATCCTCTTGTTTCCTTGCTTGCTTGGGGTTGAAGAGCCTCCTCTTGAAGTCCTTCTAGCTCTCCAAACTCGTAGCTCCCTATCTCTCTAAGTGTAAAGTGCAATTAACCTCCCCCTATGTGCTGAATATCATGTCCTTTATATAGAGAACTGACCCCCTAAACCAATGGCTATTAGAGACTCTCTTGGTGCTCAAACAACTCAAACCTACACACTCCTAAGCTCAGACAAGTTGTTTTGGCGGAGGAAACCGTCAAAAGAGGGAAAGAAGAGTCAGAGTTTGACTTAAAGAAGGATTCCTCGGGTGACCAACTAGGCCTGGACGGTTAGCCGTCTGGGCTTGGACGGCTGACCGTCCAGCCCCGGACGGTTACCCGAGGCCCTCCTATTTCCGCTTCGGTTTTGACTTCTACTTGCTTTAGAAGTCCTAAAATCTTCAAATTAAGTCCGATTTTGATGAAATAAAAGCCAAAACGACCGTGTTTCGAAGGGGAACACATTTTTAGGCATTTTAGGACAAAAATCCTCAACCATGGGTGCATGGTTAGGTTTTACAAAGGTGGTTAACCATGGTGCTTCACCGTCGCTAAGCTGGGTTTGTACACAAGGTCGAACCAAATGCTTTCCCAATCGAAATTCGATCTTTCTAAACATGTTTAGGACATAAATAAAGCCCAATTGAAGTTAAATGGGAGAAAATTAAGTGGTTCACATGAGTCAATTTGAGCAAACCAAGAAAGGGTCTTTTAGCCAACCCAAACCATTACGAGCCGAATTACTCTTAAACCATTAATTCATGAAATTGAACCTATATATGGATCTATATAACCATATGAACTTGATGGGATGACTCGGGATTCATTCCAAGGTCAAATGGAAAATATACGGCTTAAAAGACGATTATGCCCTTAAAGTCACAAAAGTTCTTATTGACTATCGAAATGAACTCCAAATCACTTCAAAATTCATACACATGATATTCAATGCCATAGAAACTCAATGCAAAAGAGTAGACTCAAAAAGGACTCAAAATCCTACATGAAATGATATGCCCTAGCTAAGGTGACAAAAATGGGGTGTGACAGTATAGAACACACATAAGGCGGAGATATACGAACATAATATATAGGACAGGCTAAACTGTGGAACAGACAGAAGTAAAAGCAAGACTTTCTGCCTTGTGGGCGATATGATAGTGCGTACACATCATCATCTGGTGCGTACACACCTCTGAGGCATTTTCAGATCTTTACCAGAAATATCTACTAAAACATGTATAGATTAGATGATCATTTAAACTGTCTACCCTTAAGGGTGCATACGCATCATAGTCTGGTGCGTACGCATCACATAGGCGTTTTCAGATATACTATGGCATGCAATCAAACCCTATTTCACATATACTATGGCACCAAACGATAGACAGTACGTGACAAGAGATGTTTACTACATAGTGATCATGTATAGAAGACAATCTAGCAAGTCGACATGCAAAAGAATGAAAACCTAATTATGAACACTACTAATCAGGTCGTTAACCTGAGATATACTACATCATGCTCATGAGTTCATGGTAAGTTCCAATCGAATATAAACTAATAGGCATGCTTTAATTGTGAACAAAAGTAGAACATGAAAGATATGGGCTACCCTCAGGTTTACACATTTCAAGCTTTGACAAAGCAATTTCCTTATTGTTTCTTTCACAACCAACTTCAAATTCTCTCTGATTGGTTCTCTTTAGGATTTTTTTTTTTATTCTTCCAAGTATGGAGGCTCTGTGTTAGGGTTTTTTTGATCGTTCTCCTCTCTTAGGTCATAAATTAGGTATTTATAGTGGTAGACTAGGGTTTTTGAGAGTCCTTAGACTGTAGGCTGTACATTACCAACAAAATAGGTTTTCCTATGTGTTCCTGACTTGGGGAGAAAGGTTACCTGGATCAAAAGTTTCTATAAAAATGCAAGGTGTATACACATATAAGATAGGTGCGTACGCATCAACTAAACATGCGTACGCAATGAAAGATCTTCAATGATTCTATTACTGCCATTTTGGTAACTCGTCGGGAATTGCTTTGTCAATTTGTTGAAGAGAATAATGAACCTCATCATTGGGATTCTGAAACACACAATTTCAAATTAATTAGGCGGTACAAAATGGGGTGTCTACAGCTGTGATAACACTTTGACAAAAAGGAGGATTTATGTTGGTTTGATTCAATCCAAAGACCCAAAGGGCCACGAACAAGTATCAAATAGGTAAATTGGTTTTATTTATCTTTTTATTCTAGTTCTTTGTTATTATTTTTTATGTTTATATCTATTTGCCCTTGGGTGGAGAAACCAAGAGTACATACTACCACCCCCCTATCGATCGGGCTATACTAAAATTGCCCAATTTTGAACGGAAACGTGTATTAAAGTTATCCATACTCATTCTATCATGCATATCATGCAAAATGACATTAAAGCACATGTCATGCATAAAAAACTATCATCTCTAACATCACGTAAAGTGCACATGCAAGTTATAATCCGATAAATCATCAGTTAATAACGCGATTAAGCTAATTTAATGGGATGGGTGTTACACCGGATTAGTAACATGGATGCAAAATCAACTTTAGTTAAATAAAATTTATCACTAAGAAAACCATCATGCTAACAGTTCATTAAAATAACTGGTTTACCATAAAAACATAGCAAATACAGAAGATGAATATATATGTATATAACTCACCACAACCAAATTGACAGTAGTATGATATTGCTGATAAAGTTCTTGAGTAACTCGTTTTGATAACTTATTGTAAGACAAAAGAGAAAAGAGCTAAAATAGTAAATAATTTGGGAAAAAAATTATGTTTTATCTATATCTTATTCAAATATCAAAAGACTCCTTTTATAGGCTTAGGGTCTTAAAGTGTGAGAAGCTAAACGTAAGGTTTAATTCCCATGACAATTGAAGCGATGGAAGTAAAAAGTGTAGTGGTTATATATCCACCATAAATACATTTATTTATGACATTATTATTATTTTTTCTTATCATGCATTTTTGGCATACAAAGATATGGTGTGGGAAAGATGCATGGTATGGATAAAGGCTTGAAGAGGGTTTTCATGAGATTCATTACTAGCTTTGAATCATTGAATGTCAAATTTTTTCTGGTTCTATATAAGCTTTACAAGAGGTAGAACTTTTTTGTTGAAAGTTTTCGTTGTTAACGCTTCTTGATCCTCCATTACAAAATTGAGTTGACCTGAAATAGAAAGGGATCATTCCCACAAGTCTTCAAAGTAAGACTTTGGGATTTCCTTAGGCGAAAGCAATTTCACCACTGAAATTAATTGTTTCAGAAATTAAATTGAATGAGCAACCATTCTTCAACATAACTTTCATCATAAAGAGCTTTAAAACATACACGTACGTTATCCTACTCATACTTATCTCTCAATACTATAAAAGAGTCCTCTCATCCAAAATATCACAAGCTGTGTAATATCATGACACACTCTTCTAGTTCAGGTGGTATATAGCAGGAACACTGTTCCAGTGTAAGATTCTGTAAGATCAACAATGCGTATTAGTTTCCTTCCAAACATTAGAATTAGAACTATAAAAAGGAATAAGAAATTAGGCTCTTACCTATGCTTGTCTGGCCAGATTGTGATTCGCTAGAGGAATATGATTGACGCAGCACATTTCTTAGAATTTTGGCTCAATTCAAATTGTAACGCCCCAAAACTTATATACAGTAAACACGTACAATTTTTATGAGCTCCGTACAAATAAACCTTTTCAAAAATAAATTCCCTTTGAAAATACAGAGTATTACGCAGTTGCGACTAGCGATGGTTAACCCAAAACTCATCATCAATATACATTGGCCAACCAAATAAATAAAATTACATCAGCTTTAAATAAAAATAATTGTACACAATAGTCTCTCCAAATCTCAACCCCAATTCTACTACGTGCCTCCAACAATGATCACCTGAAAATATATTGGGGTGAGCGAACAATAGCCCAGTAGGAAATCCAATTCTTATACAATAAATAATGTTTCAAACATCTCATGCAAGTTTTTATATATTCAAAATAATATATAAATCAAATAATACGAACTCCAAATCATCAACCTCAAATATAATCCAACTGTCAATGAAATCAACCATTATAATCCATGATATCAAATAATATCACCATGAAATATACGGATCAAAATACTTATTATTCACTGTACAAGAATTAAACCCCCTACCTCAAAAATGAGTGAATAAAATGAATAACCACAACTATAGACGTGTAAATCGGCTCAAGAAATACAAAATCCATACTGACAGGAGTTAGATTGGAGCTCCTATGCTCCAGCCAGTGACCGTCGACCCACTGCCTCTCTTGGCTTCTCCTTGCTCTTCCTCTTCTTTTCTTTCCTTCTCTATTTATTTCTTCTCTCCTTCTCTCTTTCTCCCTTCTTCTCTCACGTACCTTTCTCATTTTTCTCTCTCTTCCTTTATTTCTTCTTCTTTCTTCTACACCTAACCTGCCATTTTTTTCTTCCTTTTTACTTTTCTTCTCTTCTTTCTTCTTTTTTTCACGTACATCTCTCCCTTCCCAATTCTTTTCTTCTTTTGACTTTTCCTTCTTCCTATCTATATATATATATATATATGTATGTATGTATGTATGTGTAGACACCCCATTTTCACCCCCATGAGATCATGATAGCATTTGGTTAGGTTTAGAAGCATGTAGGAGTCCCTAAGCCTTAAAGGACAATTTTGCCCTTTTAAGCCTTAGGAGAATAGGTCATCATTGCATGCATATTTTTGTCTCTTTGTTGAGTCCCATCACTTGCATTTAGTTTTTAGGATCATTTTAGACATGTGTGTCAAATTTGGTTCAATTCCAGATAGGTTTGGATAGCTAATTAGAACTTTTGCGACTTGAAGGGCAATTTCGTCTTTTACTTCATATATTTTCCAATTGACTTCCAAATTTAGTCTGGAGTATTCCATTGACCTTAGAATGATGAAATGAGTCTAATTGAAGTGCCAATTTAATTTATTGATAGGTTTGGGATTGGTTCACCACATTACCCTATGCTTAATTGACCTTTTTTCGGGTAATCGCCTCATGAAAACCCAGCCACCTGATCGTGGTCAGGGATTCTTGTTCAAGAATATTCTAGGCTTATTCTACATTGAATCCTTGAAATTTTGGCTTTTGAATCACTCAAATCGGAGTTAAAATGAAGAATTTGTGTCCGTTTGAAGTTCGGAGTCCAAACCGAGCTAGAATTCCAAAATTTTGGATTCTTCTCGGGTGACCGGTTGGGCCCAACCGGTTGGACCGGTTCACCCCAACCGGTCACCCGAGAGTCCCATCCTGATTTTTCTCTCTTTGAGTTTTTGACGAAATAGGACTCTACTACTCCGATTTTCTGCCTTCTAAAGGACTTCTAAGCCTATTGGGAGGTCGTTTTGAGTTGTTTAACATTCATGGGATTTAATTACAGCCCTAGATTGATTTTATGGTGAATTAATCCCAACCATTGGTTCATATGGTTGGTTGGTTATAAATAGAGGCTCATTCATCAGCATAAAGGACTTTTGGCTTCTTTGACACTTCATATTCATAAGAGAGAGAGGGACCACGAGTTTGAACACACCCATATCACTTGGAGGAGGCTTTCTACTGCAATTTCAAAGGAGAACTAGAAGGGAACCAAGCCAAAGAGAAGGAAGAACGCAGCGAAGACCCTTGCTTTGTTGTAAGTCTCCTTTGCATCCTTTTATGATTCCTTCTTCTTCTACTCCATTCTCTGCATAACTATGGACTAATATTGATTTAGGAATCATATATACTCTATATTTTAGAGTGTATATGATTCAAAGATGATGAGAATGCATGTTAGTGGATTAGGATTGTGAATTGCTTGCTGTTAGGATAGTTTCTCCCTTAAGGATAGAGGTACGTTTTGCATGAAAAATCAATTGATGTGTTTAGGCCGTTTTCTCTTCATGGTTCAATTATATGCATGATTTTAAGCATCTTTTGTATAGGACACTTGCTGTGTAAGCCTCGTCTTCATAGGTGTATGGATGATTATCCTTTTCGAGGATAATTATCGTCCTTAGAGGGTGAGGCTGTGCATGGGTGCTTTCTAGAGTGTGTTTAAGTGCGCTGTGAGTTTCTTTGCATTCTTAGGTATATATTTTACGTAGGATATATGAAGAAACCATTCATACGGAGTGATTTCTACGTAAAATTATCTCCGGATAGTTTTACTTAAAAAAGCTCGCCGTAAGGATGGTTATTTCACATTCTTACATAAAGCACTTATCTAAGGTATCATGTTAGGTTTTCTTTTCATGTTTAGGATTGTCATATGATACTTTCATCATGGTAATGCCTATTTAGCATGTTTTTGATAGTTTTGTGCATGTTAGGGCGTTTAGAGCATATAGGAGCATATAGGATTTTGTTTCTCTTTTGATTTTTGTCATCTGCATGAGTATTAGGTCATTATGTGCATATTTAGTATTCTGTCCAGATTTGATTTAGGTCTTCTAATGATGATTTGAGCATGAATATGAATGATTTGAGCTTAATAATTGCCTTATAGAATACATAGGGTGATTAATTAATGATTTCTCGATGTTTCGGGATGATTTGCATGAGTGTAAGGTCATTATATGCATATCTAGTATTCTGTCCAGATTTGAATTAAGTCTCCTAATGATGATTTGAGCATGAATATGAATTATTTGAGCTTAATAATTGCCCTATAGAATACATGGGGTGATTAATTGATGTTTTCTCGATGTTTCGGGATAATTTGCATATGGTAAGTGGTTCATGGTAAGTTGTGTATGAATTGTTCTCTTCCCCCCCTTGGGTTATTGTCTTTACTTTGAATTAGAAGTCCTAAGTTTCCAACTCTCTTAAAATTCTGTTTTAATCAGAGTTCTATCTCTTTTAGAATTCTATTTTTCTTAAAATTCTGTTTTAACTAGAGTTCTATCTCTTTTAGAATTCTACTTTTCTCAAACTTCTTTTTGGATAAGAGTTCTATCTCTTTTCGAATCCTATCTTTTCTCAAATTCCTTTTTTGGAAATCCTTCTTCTTTTAAAACTCTTCTTTTCTTTTAATGGAAACTTAGGGTTTATAGTTCATTGTAAAGGGAGTAACCCCTTCTCAATCGAACTACGTGGACTTTGATCCTTACGTCTTTGTATGTAAGGTACGTAGGCGCTCATTTGATGTTCAAGTCCGCCCTAGGATACTAAGTATCCTAGGTTTTCTTTTTCTTTCTTCTTCTTTCTTTCTGCTCATTTATCCATCACATATTTGTTAGTGGATAGGATGGACCCATGCTTATACATTTATCCATCACATATTTGTTAGTGGATAGGATGGATATTGTTTGCTTGCTCATTTATCCATCACATATTTGCTAGTGGATAGGATGGATTTGTTTGTTCATTCTATCTCTCTACTGCTTTCCATATCTCTCTTATCTGTTCATGGATGTTTACATGCTTTATGGATGTTTATGCTTTATGGATGTTCATGGATGAATGTGGATGGTTTATGGATAATTCTTTGCATATGCATGGTGACTAATTAGGAAGTGATTGAAATAGTCCATATAAATTCAGAAACCCATTTTGGGGCGATGTGGGTGCCTATAGGATGTTTCCTAGAACCTTCCCACATCGTAACTTAGTCTCCGAATCCTCTCTTGTTTTGATAGACCTGCTTTTCCTTGATCGGAGTCATGTGGTTTGTTTTCAAAGGTTTTCTTTAAAACTATTTTCATGGTTTTCCTCTTTTCCTAAAAATGAGGTGGCAACTCATTGTTTGATTGTTTTTGTGAACCTTTTAAAAACCAGATTTTTATTAATTTAAATCTCTATAAGTCTTTTTAAAAGAAGGGTTCTCCTTCCTCCCTGGATCGAAACCCGTGGTTCACAGTCTGGCGACTCCACTGGGGATTAGTGGACTAGACTCAAGGAATTTATATGGGCTAATTTAATTGCTTAAATTAAAATCAATCACTTGCATACGCTTGAATGTGTGTTTACTTTATTGCATTGTGTGCGCAATTGCATTTGAATGATAGGTCGATGTATCCTTGCCTTTTCTGATTGGCCTAGCCTTGAGCCCGGTTCCCCTCATTCTCGGGTGTCATGTTTGCGAAGCTATCAACTCCTCTTGCCACGTATCCTTGGGTTTTACCCTTGGGTATATTAAATGGATCAACATGTACCACTTGACTCACGCGGCATCCCTCATGCCACACGTGATAGGTATATGGTTGATTCAAGCAAGTAGGGGACCCTATCCTACCCTTTTTAGTGCATATAGTGGACTGTCTAGGACACATGGACTCGCCTAGTTTAAAGTCACCATGCTTGTGGAATGAATGCAGGTACAGAGTGGATGTGTGTTTGAATGTATGTGTATATGGAATGAATGTATGTGTGGCATGAATGTGTGTTGTGGGAATGAATGTGAATGGAGTGAAGGGCAATGCAATTCATGTCATGGTTCTTTGAGAAGATGATACAAAGCCCTCAATACAGTGATCCGGTTTCTTGCTCTTGAACGCGGTTAGAGATATGAATGAATGCTATGTGGTTGGTTAATTTTAAGGGGTAACATGACTTTAAAATCAATTAACCTACATCCCTTTAGTATGACCTTCTTACCTAAAGCCCATTGGGCTCATAAGGATGAGAGGCCCAACTAAAGAATGTTATTGGACCATTACCCGCCCGTTTAAATCAATTGTGGAGACTAAAGGCGCTTTGTGTCACTTTGTAACTAAGTATGGGTCATTTGGATGTAATAGAGTGCTGGCTTGGACCCGTGACTCTTCAGGCCGGTTGATCAGAGGAAGTACCGAACAAGACCTCGCCATGGATGAGACTTTTGCGTTGAACAATCCGGCTACACCTGAGGGGACATCTGTTTCTGGGACTCCTGCAGATCCACGAAGAATTGAGAGGTTATTGAATGATATACTTGGGAAATTGGAAGAGGTGTCAGTGAAGTCTGAAACCGCCATAAGAATGGCACAAGAGATCAACAACCGAACCCCTGTCCTCATCCACAACATCCCTACAGATCAGGCCATACCCGACACTCAAGTCCCCATTGTCCATAATCAATCCAATCCATCTGCCCAAGTTGGAAGCCAAGCTCAAAATCCACCACTCCCACATACTCAATCATCACCTCAAAATCCACCACTTCCACATACTCAACCTCCACTACAAAACATCCCTATTTACACCCAATCATCCACTTTCATCCCCACCACTGAAAATCTTCCTATGAGCAATGACCAAAAGATGATGGCTGCGGGCTTTGGAGAAGACTTTAAAGGGTATTCGTCGTGCAGATGATTTTGTGGATATACACACTCTTTCTCTCTTCCCTCAAGCGAGATTGCCGACTTCATTCAAGATGCCAGGAGTTATAGAAGTTTGATGGAACGAGTTGCCCTAAGACTCACTTGAAAATGTATGTCCGAGCAATGCAACCTCGTGGTGCTTCCGAGGAGTTAATGGCCCAATTATTCCATGAATCACTTAGCACTTCATCGCTGCATTGGTTTCTAAGTTTGGATGAGTCAAAGACTAAAACATGGGAAGACGTGTGCAGGGAATTAACCGATCACTACAAGTACAACACGGAGGTTGATGTGACAAGGAGAGACTTGGAGACTACCAAACAGGCGGCAAATGAATCTTTCTCTTCCTACATCACTAGGTGGAGGAAGAAAGCTTCTAAGATGTTCGATAGGCCTAATGAAGAAGAACAGATACGAATGGTAGTCAAGAACCTATTGCCTATATATCACAAGCACTTGTTCGCTCATCACTTCCCCACTTTCAAAGCTTTGATTAGTTCGGGGACACAAGTGGAAGATGCCATAACTGATGGCACCCTTAAAGTTGAAGATCCTTCAAGGTTTCGTCGGATAGGGAACAATGGAAAGGCACCCGCTGAAGTGAATGCAATCGCTCCACAATAGCCATGGAACATTGGCAATAATTCTACTTCTCGTCAATTCTCTGATTTGTATGCACCACTGGACAAGGTTTATGAAAGATTGAAAGCAAGGGGCATCCTCAAACCTCTAGACCCAATACCTCCACCAAATCCATTGCCTAGGTGGTACAACGAAAATGAGTACTGCTATTTCCATCAATCCAAAGGCCATAGAACAGACCGTTGTGTCCGCCTCAGACATAAAATACAAGACCTCATTGACAAAAAGATTATAGGCCCACCTACTCCTCCTAACCGTCCCAATGTCACTCAAAATCCTTTGCCATCCCACAATCCATCCCCTACTTCTAATGTTAATGCAATAGAAGATTCGCCTCGTTCACCTCGACCCATTCGCCATTACACCACTTTGCCTATGAGTCCTACCAAAGTATTTCACCATTGTAAGAAAAGAGGCCTTATCACTCCCCTCCCACCTCAGCTTTCACTCGTCCCCGACCCATCATTTTGCCTATACCATAGAAAATCTGGCCATGATACCGAGGATTGCACCTTGCTAAAGAAGGTGGTCCAAGATTTGATTGATGAGGGAGTTCTGATAGTTCCACAGCCAAGTCCATGCGAAGTGCCTACATTGTTGCCCACCCTACATGAAGAAAACATGCAAGAGATCGATATGCTAGAATGGGCAAATCCTGAGAAGAAGCCTATGGGGAAAGAAAAGGTTGTTGAGAAGGAAGTGCCGAAGAAGCCGAGTAAGCCTCGAAAGTCATTTCAGCAACAGTTGAAGGAAAGGTATGATGCCTGAAGTGGGTTTATTGGGGGAACCATCTGGAAAGTTTGACTTCTATGTTCTCTACACGGCACCGCCTCCAATAACCATTCCTGTTCGTGCAACCGGATGGGGAAAGTCCTTGAAAGAAGAATGGCCGACAGAAAAGTCTCTAATGCAAGAGGTAGATATGCTTGAATAGGGAGACATCATGGGTGAAACCTGTAGCGATGGAATAAATGATCTATGGGTAGACTTTGAAGAAGTTGACCACTTGACTAGGGGTGGTCGTCACTTCAAACCGACCTACCTTGAGAATGAAAATCCGGTGGAAGCACTGGAGAAGGGGCAAAGACCTGAAATCTACGATGAAGAGGATGAAGTCTTAAAGCAACTGAAAAAGACTCAAGCCAACATTACCATATAGGGATTGCTTATGGCTTCTCTCAAGCACCGTCAGACTATGCTTAAGCTCTTGAACCATGTCCAAGTACCCATCGATACTTCACCGGAGGGGTTGGTGAACCTTATAACCCCTGTCGAGAAAGCAGCTACCAATCTTCACGGAAGCTGCTTTGCCAAAAGGGACGAGAGATCATGTGCAGGCTTTGAACATAACTATTGATACCCTAGGGAAACGGGTTCCCACCGTCCTTATTAACAATGGTTCTACTTTGAATGTGTGTCCACTTCGTACTGCTACATCTCTTGGGTTGGGACCTACAGATTTTGTGCCATCTGGGCAATCAATGAGAGCATATGACAACACAAGAAGGGAGGTAATTGGTATGGTGACCTTACCATTAATCATAGGACCGGCAGAGTTTGAGGTTGAATTCCAAGTTCTTGATGTTCCTGCATGTTTCAATCTCTTGCTAGGCTGACCATGGATCCATCCAAATGGGGCCATCCCATCGTCTTTGCACCAAAAAGTTAAATTCCCCTACAAAGGATCTATTGTGACCCTACAAGGAGACTATGAACTCGCTGCTAGCCAAATGTCAAGAATCCCCATTTGTGAGATCAAGCACGATCCTTCAGATATGCCGTTGTCAGGGTTCGAATACGTGCAGGTCATCAACTCAGCACCCACAGGTAGAGAACTTATCCCACTAGACTTTTCACCACATGGGAACTTGCATGTTGCTGAAATCATGAAGATCATGGGTTTCTTTCCTGGTATGGGAATGGGACCAAGGCACTGAGGAATTTCAGAGCCAATTAAGCACCAATCAGCCTTGCATACCTTTGGCTTGGGATATAAGCCAACACAAGCAGATTACAAGGAGCGAGCGTAGCTGAGAAAAGAGAAAGAAATTGCTAAAGCTTGTGGGCACACTGTTATTCACCCGCTTAAGCCTTACAAGCCAACCTTGAATGGGTGCTTTATGAAAGAAGGAGAAGATTTCCCGTATTGTGGTTTTCCAAAGCCTACTTATGTGGAATCCATCAGAGCAAGAGTCCCTGGGTTTGAAATTTTCTTTGAGACCAAGTGGTATCCGATCACAACAACCATGGTTGAGGATTCAGCAATAGATAGCGACAGAGAAGAGAAGATTGGGCAAACAGCATAGATTCAGAGGTTATGGGCCATTTGTTCTCAGAATGTATGCTAGCCATCGAAGATCGTGAAGAGGTTCCAGTTCCAGCATTCCAGACAGTCAGCGAGCCACTTCAGAATTGGTACACCGAAGGATCCCCCGTTCTTATTCCAAAGAATGAAGAGTCTAAGCCAATAGAGGATATGTAGGTTTTCTTTTGAGTCTTGAGTCAGCAAACAATCTGTCTTTGTTTAAGTATTTCATTTGTTAAGTCATTTAGAGTTGTCTTAAGTGTGGTTTTGTTTTCAATTAGTGATTGGTACTTTCTTTGTTTTCTCGCAGAGATTATATTCATTGTCTTCGCGCCTTTTTGTCTCTTAATGTGTGTGGCATGGAAATAGACCCTAGAGACGCTTATATCCCTCCCGAGCTCATTGAGCAAAGGAATAAAGGGATAGCACAACCAATTACAGAAGAACTAGAATCAATTAATCTAGGGACGAATGAATTGCCAAAAATAATTAAAATTGGTACAACACTTTCCCCTTCTGAAAAAGAACAATTGGTTGAATTGTTGAGAGAAAATCTTGAAGCGTTCGCCTGGTCTTATGAAGATATGCCCGGAGTAGACACAGACATAGTGCAGCATCACATTCCGACCAATCCTGACATGAAGCCTGTTAAGCAGAAGTTAAGGAGAATGAAGCCTGAGTGGGCATTGAAGATAAAGGAAGAGGTGATCAAGTAGATAGAAGCTAAGTTCCTTAAGGTTGTGGAGTACCCTGAATAGCTTGCAAATATAGTACCAGTTCCAAAGAAGGATGGCAGAGTGCGTATGTGCGTAGACTTTCGTGATTTGAATAAGGCATGCCCTAAGGATGACTTTCCACTACCACACATTGACGTGTTAGTCGATAGTACCGCAGGACACGCTCTTCTTCTTTCATGGATGGTTTCTCAGGTTACAATCAGATCAAAATGGCACCAGAAGATATGGAGAAAACATCCTTCATCACTCAGTGGGGGACTTATTGTTACAAAGTAATGCCATTCGGGTTAAAGAATGTAGGGGTGACTTATCAAAGAGCTGCTACCACCTTGTTGCATGACATGATACACAAAGAGGTCGAGGTTTACGTCGACGACATGATTGTCAAGTCAAAGGATAGGGAGTGACATATAGCTGTGCTCAGAAAGTTCTTTAATCGGATCATAAAGTACAAGCTTCGCTTCAACCCTCAGAAATGTGCTTTCGGAGTCACTGCCGGAAAGCTGCTGGGTTTCATGATAACACAGAGGGGAATCGAAGTAGATCCAAGCGAGATCAAAGCCATTCTGGAGATGCCGCCGCCCAAGAATGAGAAGGAAATCCGAGGTTTCCTAGGAAGATTGCAGTACATAAGCCGGTTCATAGCCCAACTCACTACCATTTGTGAGCCTGTTTTCAAGCTACTAAAGAAAGGAGAACCAAAAGAATGGAACGAGGAATGCCAGAATGCTTTCGAAGCCATTAAATGCTACTTAAGCAATCCACCGATACTGGTCCCACCTAGAGAAGGAGAGCCGTTGTTGCTGTACTTAACCGTCACAAAAACTGCTATGGGGGCAATGTTTGCACAATACTTGGAAGAGTCGAGGAAAGAGAATGCCATCTACTATCTGCGTAAGAAAATGACAGACTATGAGGTGAACTACAACGCTGTGGAAAAGACTTGCAGTGGCATTGGTGTGGGCCTCCCAAAAACTCCGCCATTACATGCTATCTTTCCAGGTGTTCCTTGTTAGTCGCATGGATCCACTCAAATATCTGCTTGAAAAGCCAATGTTGACCTATCGTACTGCGCGGTGGTTAATGTTGTTATCTGAATTCGATATCAAATATGTGGTACAGAGCTCGATAAAAGGGAGAGTCATTTCAGAACACTTAGCAGAAAATCCAGTTTCAGAAGGAGATAGCATTGAACAAGAGTTCCCTGACGAGGACATATTGGAGATAGAAAAGAAGCCATGGAAAGTCTACTTCGACGGCGCTGCAAACAAAAGGGGCTTCGGCATAGGAGTCTTGTTGATTTCTCCTGATGACGCCCACACCCCTCTGGCAATGAAGTTAGGGTTCGAGGCCACCAACAACATCACTGAATATGAAGCTTGCATTCTAGGGTTGGAAGCAGCCTTAGAGTTGGGAGTTGAGGAATTAGAAGTGTACGGAGACTCAGCCTTGATTATCTGCCAAATCAAAGGGGAATGGAAGACTTGAGACGAGAAGTTGTTACCCTATCATGCTTATCTAGAAGCACTTACCAAAGAATTCGACAAAATAGAGTTCCACTATTTGTCAAGGGTAAAGAACCGCTTCGCTGACGCTCTTGCTACACTTGCGTCCATGGTGGAAATCCCAGAAGGCGGAAATGTTCGTCCACTCGTGATTGGAAGAAGGAAAGAGCCAGTGTACTGCTGCAATATTCAGAATAGTCAAGTAACAGATGGGCGTCCGTGGTTCTATAACATCCAGAGATTCGTAGAGAAAAGGGAATATCCTGAAGGAGCTTCGAAAGTAGACAGGCATACGCTAAGAAGATTGGCTACCCACTACATCATGTGCGGAGGAAAGTTATACAGACGATCCTACGACGGCATCCACTTGCTTTGTGTGACGGAGGAAGAAGCTCAAAGAATAATTGAAGAGGTACATGAAGGAGCAGGGGCACCTCACATGATATGGTTATATGCTAGCTAAGAAGATTGCTCGTCTCGGTTACTACTGGACCACCATGGAAAGAGATTGTCATCTGTATGTCAAGAAGTGCCATAATTGTCAAATCTTTGCCAATGTTCAGCACCTTTCATCAATGCCTTTGAATACTATGTCATCCCCTTGGCCCTTTTCAACTTGGGGAATAGATATCATTGGAAAGATCCATCCTAAGTCAAAGGAAGGTCATGAGTTTATCTTGGTGGCAATAGATTACTTCACTAAGTGGGTAGAGGCGAAGTCCTATAAAACCTTGGGGTCAAAGCAAGTGGCCCATTTCATTAAGACCCACATTATTTGCTGATATGGGGTTCCACATGAAATCATATCAGATAATGGACAACACTTCCGAGGCGAGGTAGAAGAAATCTTGCAGAAGTACAGCATTCGAGTTCATAAGTCTTCCCCTTATAGGCCACAGACAAATGGAGCAGTTGAAGCAGCTAACAAGAATGTAAAGAACATGCTACAGAAGTCGGCTAAGAAGTACAATAACTGGTCAGAAAGGTTGCCACTCATCTTATGGGGTTACTGCACTTCAATCAGGTCTTCCACGGGTGCAACACCGTACTCATTGGTTTATGGCATGGAAGCAATTCTCCCTATCGAGTTAGAAATCCCTTCTCTCAGGGTAATAGTGGAAGATCAGTTGTCCGAAATGGATTGGGTAAGAAACAGATATGATGAGTTAGTTCTGCTTGATGAAAGGCGTTTAAATGCTTATACCATGTTCAAGGTTATCAGCGCAGAATAGCTAGAGCTTTCAATAAGCGCGTCAAGGATCATGGCTTAAAAGATGGAGATATAGTGCTGAAAGAAATCCGTGCGCCTATCTTTGATCCAAAGGGCAAGTTCAGGCCTAATTGGGGTGGTCCCTACATCATAAAGGAGATATTGCCAGGAGGAGCAGTTCGATTGATGGATTTGGATGGAATAGAGTTCTCTCAACCAACCAATTTAGATCAACTCAAGAGATACCATGTGTAAAGCTTGATAGGTTGAAAACCCGTAAGGGCGGCCTAGGCAAAAGAAAGCATGAACTACGAGGGCCTGATTCTCCATCATTCAAAAAAGAAAAAGAAGAAAAAAAGAAAAAAAGAAAGAAAAGAAAGAAGAGAAAAAAGAAAGAAAAAAGAAAGAAAAAAAAAAGAGAAAAGAAAAGAAAAGGAAAAAATATTTACAAACATGATGGAGATACGTAGGTAGCCCATAAAGTTACCTTGGGTGCGGTCCAATTGAAAAAGAAACAAGGGGCATGGCAATGTATAAAGCAATTCATAAATCAAAGTTAATTGTTTGATGGCAATTCATTCAAAACTAGAGAAATTGATAATAGTTTTATTTGTAATAATTGCAAGTCTCGAAGGACTATTATTGTGCTTAACGTGCTTAAAATTCAAAAAGGTTGCTAATTCCTTGCTCTCTGGGAAGTCTTCTTTGTTCCAGTAGTCTTATTCGCTTTGGTGTCATCCTCCCTTGACCTCTTTGTACTCCCCAGTGAAGGAATCCCAATTAACTCAGCTACTTGAGCCCTCATTGTTGTTTCTTTGTGGCCAATGTCTTCAGATAACCACTTCTTGTATTCCTTACTAAGCTCATAAGGTCCACCAGTGTTTGGTACTAAGGTAGCGGAGTTCCAGCTATTCCATCTATCCTCCATCCATTTGACCAGAGATTGAGAAACAGGTTGAACGGGGTGAACTTGCCTTGAATTTGTCTGAATGGTACTCGCTTGGTTGTTTGGAATTGTTTGAACTGCACCAAATTGCTGAAGGATTCGAGATGGCCAGTAAAAAGAAGTCGCTTTCGAGCCCATCAACTTGATAAGTGTACAGCCCACAGTTCGCAGGAGCACCTTTTCGTCACACTTCCAGTGAGGCACGTGCCAACGGATAGATTGCCATGAGGTGTGGTACAGCATGCCAAGCCATTCGTCAGGAGAAGCATCTGGCGGGAATTCGGGAGCACGCAGACGGAAGGACTGAGGCCCATAATTTGCAACACGAGGAGATGATAAGAGGTTTAACCGCTCTAGCAACCACATATGAAGAAGGAGGGGGCTGCCCTCAAAGTTCGCTTCAAATCGATCCTGTACCTTGTCTAGCCCATTGAGGGTTTCCGCTAGAACCATTGGAATTATGTTTCGGGACTTGGAAAGAGGAGTTACAAGCTCACAAATTTTAATTGGTACAAACAACGTACCATTGGTGATGAGAAACCGCCCAATCAAGCAGAAAGCTAAGGCGTGCTGACGAGGTCGAGATAAAGGCAAGCCCACATGACCTCCCAAGGAGCAGGAAAGACGTTGCTAGCTTGTTTAAATCTACCATGTTATCTTTTATGAAGGCCATAGCATCGTGGGTAGAGATTTCTAGAAGAGAAGCAAAAGAAGAAACATAACCTTATCGAAGGTATGGAAGGATGAAGGGCCCTGACGGTTGCACTCCGAATAGCGCGCAAAATTCCTCATGGGTGGGGCAAATTTCATTGTGATGGAAACGGAAAATATGAAGTTTAGGATCCCAAAAGTATGTAGAAGCATAGAGCATATTCCAATTTACCTTGACTTTGGCGAGGGAATAGAGCACGTCCAAGCCATAACTCTTGAAAACCCTTTTGTCTTCCTTACTCATGTTGCTGAAGCAAAGTGTCAAAAGCTATCAAAAGTCTCCATGAATTGATGTTGAATGAATAATAATGGTTTATGAACATGTGGGGGGTGTTTTTATAGGCCTTTAGGCTCAAATTTGAGTTCTAGAAGGATTAGAAGTCGAAAAAGCGTAAAAAAAGTCACAAAACGCGTAAACAGCAAAAAGCGCTCGGGAGACCGGTTTAGGCCAACCGGTCCAACCGGTTCACCAACCGGTCCAACCGGTTGGGCCCAACCGGTCACCCGAGGCCGTTTTTCCTAATTCCCTGTTTTGACCATTTTTGACCCCCGTATGCTCTGGAAGGCAAATTTCGACCATTTTGAGCCCAAATTGACTCAAATTTGAGTCAAGAGTCATGAAATTCAACCAACAAGAGACAGATATCATAATTCAAAGGTAGGGGAATACATGAACGTGGTTTTAAAAGAAAGAACTTGAAAGATAATATAAATGCCCACATAGGCTTAGTACAAGGATTTCACAAGTTAAGAGTTTCTAGATGCTTAAATTGAGTTTCCTAAACTTAAAATAAGTGTCTTCAACGCTTCCTTCGTGGTTTCCTTCTCTTGCTTGGCCCTGCTTCGTCTGTTGAGGGAGGAGGTGGTGGAGCCGCGGCTGGGTTGTACTGAGGGAAGGAATCAATCTGCAAGTTTCCAAGAAAATAAATGATGTGAGTACCACTTTTTAAAGAAGGAAACCAAAGATTTTCAAAAGTTTTTTTGATTTGAGCGTTTTCAAAAGTTTTGGATTTGAGCTATTCTTACTGGGTGTGCGTGTTCGCCCGCTCTATATGCCTCTTGCCTTGATAGGTTTAGGCTCATCCTCATCATGTCCCTCCTCAAGCTGGCATTGAGATTGATCCATTCTTGTGAATACCCGGCAGGGTGTCTGTGAAAAGAGAAATCGGGTAAGAAGTGTCTAATGAATAGTTGGGGATTAAGAGAATCAAGTCAACCTTGAAACTTACAGTCTCATATCTAGGATCTATCTGAGGAACCTCGTCCATCACGGGAGGTGCTATAGTCATGGGTACGATGTCACCTCCTTGGCACAGATCAATGGACCACCTAGGCCGTGGTAAAGGGGGCAGTGCGTCCCTATCCATGCCCTCATCATCACTATCCATGTGCACCCCTGACACGCCTAAGGTTGAACCCACTGTAGAATGGTGACCACGAGCTCGCCGTCCCTGAAAAGAGTTGCACATAGTTAGCTAGGAAACACTTACAAAGCATGTATGGGGTTGAGTATGTACTTACCCCTACGGGTGGAACTCCTACGACCCTAGGAGGCATCAGATACCTCCTACAAAAACTCTCGTAGTTCCCATTCGGAACTATGAAGTCAATCGCATCCTTGCCTCGTATAGCTTTGATCAATTCGCGCCCCTGCAAGGAGTTGGCATGTCTCATGCTCTCAGGTGGTGCCATAGGAACTACAGCTGCATTGATGTTGCCTTTTACTTGGCGCCAAACTCTCTCTCCAAGATACCAGTAGCGACCCATAGGACCTTCTAGGAGGATCCGCTTCTCTGTCATGTCTACACACCTATGGCATTGCTCCTCAAGGGCATATTTCCATTGTGCCCATGGATCCCAGTCCACCTAATTCATGAATTGGTGTTAAGTGAAAGAGTTGAAAGAAGAAAAAGAAGATGGAATTCAAAAGATAAGAGCTTTAGAGATTACTTTGTCCGCAGTAATGCAAGCTAGGAATGCCCTAGCATGGGCATAGTCATGCTTATTGTCCACCGAATCACACCTGTTGTCGATGTGATAATTGGACATCACAGGCCATGAGGGATCATTGTCAATGAGGGGGGGACTGCTCAAACCCCAAGTACTTGTAGTACCAAATCTGTTTTCAAAAAGCAAATGAATTTCAAAAGAAAATGATTATGAATACTCATTGCAAATATTATTAAAAAGGAAATTTGTGGGTTGATTTACCTCCTAGATAAAGGACATCCCACAGTGGTTTGTGCTCACTCCACGCGATCTGTCACTCATAGACCTATACAATACTGCAAGAGCGGCGTTACCCCAGTTGTAATCGTCCATCCCCCAAACATCCTCCATGCAAGCAAGATGTCCTAAAGGAGCAACATCACCAGAGCTAGCAAAGAATATGCTAGACAACATATATAGCATAAATGCTCGGGCAAGACAAGATGGATCCGCGTCATCCTCTTCTCTTTGATCGCCAAAATGAATCTTTAGCCAAGTTCGGCGTACTCCACCCCTTTGAACAGGAACCATGGTCCCGAGTTGTTCCAGGAGATAATGGGGATCCCTATGAGCATTCTCATAGTAAGATAGTCTCCACCCACCTAGGCGAAGTCCGGTGATAACAGTAAAGTCTGTTGGGGTAAGAGTCATTTCCCCAAAGCTGAAATGAAACGTGTTGGTGGTGTCCCACCACAACTCAGTGAGGGCCAGCAAAGCTTGTCTATCCCTCTGCTCCACCCATAAAGCATTCAGGAAGTCTCCAAAACCCGCATTAATTATGATCTTTTGGGTTTCGGGCTGCCGCGTGGCCATTTTGCGCCACCACTCAATCACTCCTCCAAGAGCGTGCCTCGTTCTATCTTCGAAATTTGGCTACAAAGAATAAAGGAAATCATGGAAATTGTTATTTTGAGTATTTGCTATGCTTAATGAATAACTCAAGAATGTTTAAATTCATGGTTTTTCAAGATTTTCAAAAGTTTACACATGTGAAAAGAAAGTTTTTGCAAAGGAAAGTGTTTCAAAAATCAAAGGATAGCATTCAAAGAGAATACCCATGAGTTTTCCTTGGGTTAGTTAAAGCATTTGAAAAGAAAGCAAAGAATGATTTTATTCTCTCGAGAATTTTATCAAACACTTGAGGCGTATAGCTATGCCCATATGTTTTTTGAAAAGAAAGATGTTTTTTAAACTCATGGGTAAACTTCCTAGAGAATACCTTTGATGTTTTGTTTAAGAACTTGGAGTATTTGAAAAGAAAAAGAATGATTTTATTCTCTTGAGAATTTTATCAAACACTTAGTAGGCATAGTTATGCCCATATGATTTTTGTGAAGAAAAATGTTTTTTTAAAACTCATGGGTAAACTCCTTGGAAAATATCTTTGATAGTTTGTTCAAGAACTTTTGGCATTTGAAAGCAAAAAGAATGATTTTATTCTCTTGGGAATTTTATCAAACACTTAGTGGGCATAGTTATGCCTACAAGGTTTTTTGTAAAGAAAAGAACTTCAAAATTCATGGGTTGGCATTCTAGAGAATGCTCTTGAGTTCACTTTTGATTATCTTGACTATTTGAAAGCAAAAAGAAAGATTTTATTCTCTTGGGAATTTTATCAAACACTTGGTGGGCATAGTTATGCCTATATTGGAAAATGAGGTCTTTGTATATGGAAAACTCCCAAAAGTTGTCAAAATAGCAAGAACTCAATGCATTCCATTCGTAAGAATAGCAAATATTTGAAAAGAAACAATGAAATGAAAGAATAAGAATGAACTTGAAGGAGTTGGGAATTATCTTACCTCATTCATGGAATGGATGTAGGAGAGATGATTGTTGGGTTCCAAGAGCAAGCTATCCGGTTGATCTTCATAATGAGGTGCTTTGTATGTTTTCTTGAGGAAATGATGTGGATATTTTGCATCGGAGTATTTATTTGATGAAGAACTCATGTTGGGTGTTCTTGAGAAAATGGGTTTGATTTGAAAAAGTAAGTTAGGAAGGATGATTTGATGAATCAAAGGTTGTTTTGATTCCTTGAAAGTGATGTTGTTGGTGTTTAATGACCACAATGATTCAAGTTTAATGCCAAAGTTTTGGTGTTTTGGAGTTTGGAAGTGTTGGATGTTGGGTTTCTAGAAAGAGAAGCTCTCAAAAACCAAGTTAGAAGGATGAACAAATGAAGGATGGTGCAAGGCTTTATAGCCAAAACACCACAAAAAAGTGCAGAAAAGTGTGCTCTCGGGTGACCGGTTGGCCCCAACCGGTCCAACCGGTTCACCAACTGGTCCAACCGGTTCGGTCCAACCAGTCCCCCAATTCGGTTTTTCATTTTGTGCAATTTTCGCACAAATTCGCTTAGCCGAGCCCCTTTTCGCTCGATTTTTTGATGAAATCTCTCTTGAAAGGCCTAGAACCTGATGTGAATGATTTGAAATGAATGAAATGAATAGTGATTAGTCACTAATTGAATTATTAGTGCACTCATGGTGATATTTGCAAGCCCACTTTGACAATTACCTTGTTAAAAGGCTTTATCTTTGGATGATGGAAGGATGATGCTTATGATATTTGTTTGGAACCATGGAATTTTATATTCCTTGATTTCTTGTGATTGAATTGCTATTGCTATTTATTTCTTGAGGAAATTATAGCACGTTGGGATTGATTGAGTGTTCTTGCTTATTTTAATCATCGGGTTAAAATAAAGCTTTGTTGATTGGATGATGAGTTGATTGGATGCTTGAGATGCTTTGTAAGGATCATGAAATTGTTATTTCTTGATTCTTTAGGATGAATTGACATTGCTATTAATTTCTTGAGGAGATTATAGCATAATTAGAGTGTGTGCTTTGCTTAATTTTAACAAAGATTGTTAAAATAAAGCGTATGAATGCTTGATTGGAATTGGTTTTGGAAAGTATGTTTAAATGACTCATTGAGTCACATACATGGATTATCTTGCATTGCTATTAATTTCTTGAGGAAATTATAGTACATTTGGAATATTTGCTCCGCTTAATTTTAACAAAGATTGTTAAAATAAAGCTTGTTATTGCTTGAATAGAAGTGTTTGTGATAGTATGTTTAAATGACTCTTTGAGTCACATACATGGATTGCTTTGCATTGCTATTTATTTCTTGAAGAAATTATAGCACAATGAATGGATTGCCCTCACTTGATTTTAACAAAGTTGTTAAAATTAAAGTTTCATGATTTCGTTTAGTAAGCATGGTGTGTTTAAATGACTCTTGTAGTCACACACAACCCCCTATCTTGTGCGAGGTCTCTCATCCAGTGAGGTGAGCGTACATTATGGAAGCATACGAGGTCTCTCATCCAGTGAGGTGAGCGTATGAAAAGCATAGTGTGTTTAAATGACCCTTGTGGTCACACACGCCCCCTATTTTGTGCGAGGTCTCTCATCTAGTGAGGTGAGCGTATGAAAGTATAGTGTGTTTAAATGATCTTTGTGGTCACACACGCCCCCTATCTTGTGCGTGTCCTCATTATAAAGAATGAGCATACATTATAGAAGCATATGTGTTCCTATTAGAAAGAATAGGCATATGAGAGTACCATGTGTTTAAACGACTTTCGAGTCACACACAAACCCCCCCTATTTTGTACAAGTGTACATTATAGCAGTCATGAACATCCTCAGTAGTCACTGTTGAAGTTCAAGCTTTGGTTCCTTGCCATTTTCTTGTGAAAATGGGCTGTTTTTTCTAACATTGGTGTCATTTGCGAAGCAAACTCCACCAATGAGGGGCATCTGTAGACACCCCATTTTCACCCCCATGAGATCATGATAGCATTTGGTTAGGTTTAGAAGCATGTAGGAGTCCTTAAGCCTTAAAGGACAATTTTGCCCTTTTAAGCCTTAGGAGAATAGGTCATCATTGCATGCATATTTTTGTCTCTTTTTTGAGTCCCATCACTTGCATTTAGTTTCTAGGATCATTTTAGATATGTGTGTCAAATTTGGTTCAATTCCAGATAGGTTTGGATAGCTAATTAGAACTTTTGCGACTTGAAGGGCAATTTCGTCTTTTACTTCATATATTTTCCAATTGACTTCCAAATTTAGTCCGGAGTATTCCATTGACCTTAGAATGATGAAATGAGTCTAATTGAAGTGCCAATTTAATTTATTGATAGGTTTAGGATTGGTTCACCACATTACCCTATGCTTAATTGACCTTTTTTCGGGTAATCGCCTCATGGAAAACCCAGCCACCTGACGGTGGTCAGGGATTCTTGGTTCAAGAATATTCTAGGCTTATTCTACATTGAATCCTTGAAATTTTGGCTTTTGAATCACTCAAATCAGGAGTTAAAACGAAGAATTTGTGTCCGTTTGAAGTTCGGAGTCCAAACCGAGCTAGAATTCCAAAATTTTTGGATTCTTCTCGGGTGACCGATTGGGCCCAACCGGTTGGACCGGTTCACCCCAACCGGTCACCTGAGAGTCCCATCCTGATTTTTCTCTCTTTGAGTTTTTGACGAAATGGGACTCTACTACTCCGATTTTCTGCCTTCTAAAGGACTTCGAAGCCTATTGGGAGGTGGTTTTGAGTTGTTTAACATTCATGGGATTTAATTACAGCCCTAGATTGATTTTATGGTGAATTAATCCCAACCATTGGTTCATATGGTTGGTTGGTTATAAATAGAGGTTCATTCATCAACATAAAGGACTTTTGGCTTATTTGACACTTCATATTCATAAGAGAGAGAGGGACCACGAGTTTGAACACACCCATATCACTTGGAGGAGGCTTTCTACTGCAATTTCAAAGGAGAACTAGAAGGGAACCAAGCCAAAGAGAAGGAAGAACGCAGCGAAGACCCTTGCTTTGTTGTAAGTCTCCTTTGCATCCTTTTACGATTCCTTCTTCTTCTACTCCATTCTCTGCATAACTATAGACTAATATTGATTTAGGAATCATATATACTCTATATTTTAGAGTGTATATGATTCAAAGATGATGAGAATGCATGTTAGTGGATTAGGATTGTGAATTGCTTGCTGTTAGGATAGTTTCTCCCTTAAGGATAGAGGTACGTTTTGCATGAAAAATCAATTGATGTGTTTAGGCCGTTTTCTCTTCATGGTTCAATTATATGCATGATTTTAAGCATCTTTTGTATAGGACACTTGCTGTGTAAGCCTCGCCTTCATAGGTGTATGGATGATTATCCTTTTCGAGGATAATTATCGTCCTTAGAGGGTGAGGCTGTGCATGGGTGCTTTCTAGAGTGTGTTTAAGTGCGCTGTGAGTTTCTTTGCATTCTTAGGTATATATTTTACGTAGGATATGTGAAGAAACCATTCATACGGAGTGATTTCTACGTAAAATTATCTCCGGATAGTTTTACTTAAGAAAGCTCGCCGTAAGGATGGTTATTTCACATTCTTACATAAAGCACTTATCTAAGGTATCATGTTAGGTTTTCTTTTCATGTTTAGGATTGTCATATGATACTTTCATCATGGTAATGCCTATTTAGCATGTTTTTGATAGTTTTGTGCATGTTAGGGTGTTTAGAGCATATAGGAGCATATAGGATTTTGTTTCTCTTTTGATTTTTGTCATCTGCATGAGTATTAGGTCATTATGTGCATATTTAGTATTCTGTCCAGATTTGATTTAGGTCTTCTAATGATGATTTGAGCATGAATATGAATGATTTGAGCTTAATAATTGCCTTATAGAATACATAGGGTGATTAATTGATGATTTCTCGATGTTTCGGGATGATTTGCATGAGTGTAAGGTCATTATATGCATATCTAGTATTCTGTCTAGATTTGAATTAGGTCTCCTAATGATGATTTGAGCATGAATATGAATGATTTGAGCTTAATAATTGCCCTATAGAATACATGGGGTGATTAATTGATGTTTTCTCGATGTTTCGGGATAATTTGCATATGGTAATTAAGTGGTTCATGGTAAGTTGTGTATGAATTGTTCTCTTCTCCCCCTTAGGTTATTGTCTTTACTTTGAATTAGAAGTCCTAAGTTTCCAACTCTCTTAAAATTCTGTTTTAATTAGAGTTCTATCTCTTTTAGAATTCTACTTTTCTCAAACTTCTTTTTGGATAAGAGTTCTATCTCTTTTCGAATCCTATCTTTTCTTAAATTCCTTTTTTGGAAATCCTTCTTCTTTTAAAACTCTTCTTTTCTTTTAATGGAAACTTAGGGTTTATAGTTCATTGTAAAGGGAGTAACCCCTTCTCAATCGAACTACGTGGACTTTGATCCTTACGTCTTTGTATGTAAGGTACGTAGGCGCTCATTTGATGTTCAAGTCCGCCCTAGGATACTAAGTATCCTAGGTTTTCTTTTTCTTTCTTCTTCTTTCTTTCTGCTCATTTATCCATCACATATTTGTTAGTGGATAGGATGGACCCATGCTTATACATTTATCCATCACATATTTGTTAGTGGATAGGATGGATTTTGTTTGCTTGCTCATTTATCCATCACATATTTGCTAGTGGATAGGATGGATTTGTTTGTTCATTCTATCTCTCTACTGCTTTCCATATCTCTCTTATCTGTTCATGGATGTTTACATGCTTTATGGATGTTCATGGATGAATGTGGATGGTTTATAGATAATTCTTTGCATATGCATGGTGACTAATTAGGAAGTGATTGAAATAGCCCATATAAGTTCAGAGACCCATTTTGGGGCGATGTGGGTGCCTATAGGATGTTTCCTAGAACCTTCCCACATCGTAACTTAGTGTCCGAATCCTCTCTTGTTTTGATAGACCTGCTTTTCCTTGATCGGAGTCATGTGGTTTGTTTTCAAAGGTTTTCTTTAAAACTATTTTCATGGTTTTCCTCTTTTCCTAAAAATGAGGTGGCGACTCCTTATTTGATTGTTTTTGTGAACCTTTTAAAAACCAGATTTTTATTAATTTAAATCTCTATAAGTTTTTTTAAAAGAAGGGTTCTCCTTCCTCCCTGGATCGAAACCTGTGGTTCACAGTATGTATGGATGTATGTATATGTTAGAATTTGTCTTTAATTCTCTTTTAACCCATTTTGTTAAGTTGGGTCTTTTTTGACCCAACCCGACCCGCTCACTTATGTTATAAGCCATTTTATATAAGGGTTTGTTTTTAGGGTTTCATCCTTATACAAGGAGAACCACTTGGGAGCCATTATTGGGTGTAAAGGGGATCTAGGGATTTTGTGAGTATTCTTACTCTTGTATTCTCTTGAACACACAGTGGATTGATCATCACCGTCTGTGGACATAAGCATCTTGCTGAACCACGTAAATCTTGTCTCCTTTTCTTTGTGTGTTTGTTTATTTTTTTGTGCTTGGATCGATTCATTTGTTTTGTTTGATTAATCACTTCCACCACCATAGAAATTGTTTGTTTATCACGCTTCCGCACAATAAACTGGTATCAGAGCTTAGGTTTCGACCTAGGAGTTGGATCTGTTGATCGTTCGTATTTGGGTGTGGATCTAATTAATGGCAGAATCAAGTTTAGAAGTTTCATCATAGAAAAATTCGTCTACAAGCACTTCGTCAGCGGTTAGAACTATGATTTCGAATGCAAAATTCGAAGTCGAAAAATTTGATGGAACGAATAACTTTGGCATGTGGTAGTGTGAAGTTTTGGATGTTCTGACTCAACAAGAGTTAGATATCGCTTTGGAAGATAAACCTGCTGATTTGGATGAGAAGGATTGGGTGAAGATTAATCGTCAAGCTTGTGGCACGATTAGGCTTTGTCTTGCTAAGGATAAAAAATTCTTTGTTATGAGGGAGACTTCGGCTAAGAAATTGTGGAAAAAATTGGAGAACAAATACATGACCAAGAGCATGGAAAATCGGCTCTATTTGAAGAAGAAGCTCTTCCGTTTCAACTACAAGCAAAGTATTTCGATAACTGAGCACTTGAATGGTTTTAATAAAATTCTTGCTGATTTGCAAAATTTAGATGTTGAAATTTCGGATGAAGATAAAGCCTTATCATTATTAAATTCCTTGCCTAATTCATATGATCATTTGACTACTACTTTGCTGTATGGGAAAGATACAATTAAATATGATAATGTGTCTAATGCTTTGATGAATAATGAGTATCGGAAGAAGGACTAATTGGTTCATAAGGATTTACCATCAGAGGCTTTGACAGCAAAGGGTAGGAGTGAGGACAGAAAATTTGGCGAATGGAGTAAGTCTCGTTCTAAGACGAGAGGCGCATCGTCTGATAGAAAAATTCCTGCAAAAGATGAGTGTGCTTTTTGTCATAACAAAGGGCATTGGAAGAAGGATTGTCCGAAGCTGCAAAATAAAAATGGTAAGGGTTCAAATGCAAATGTAGCATATGTGGATATTGGGGATGAAGATTTAGCTTTGACTGTTTCATCATTGGTTGGCCATTCAGATGAGTGGATTTTGGATTTGGGGTGTTCTTATCATATATGTCCCAATAGGGAATTATTTTCTAGCTTTTAGGAGTTAGATGGTGGAATTGTTTTAATGGGTAATGATAATGCCTGTAAAACAAAAGGGATAGGAAACATTCGTTTAAAGTTGCATAATGGAACAATTAGAGTTTTGACAGATATTCGGTATGTACCGGATTTAAAGAAAAATCTCACCTCATTGGGAACTTTTGATTCAAAGGGCTACAAAATTACTATGGAAGATGGAGTCCTCAAAGTGGTACGTGGTGCGCTCGTTGTATTGAAAGGTACTCGAAAGGGTAATATATATTTTTTGGATGGGAGTACAGTAACAGGGAGAGTCGCCGTTTCTGATAGTTCAGAGGGTAGTGGATCTGATACTTATAGACTTTGGCACATGCGTTTAGGGCATGCTGGTGAGAAGGCTTTGCAGCGATTAATAAAGCAAGGTCTGTTGAAGGGCACCAAAACAGGAAAATTGGGATTTTGTGAGCAGTGTACTTTGGGTAAGCAGACTAGAGTGAAGTTTGGCACTGTAGTTCATTGCATAAAGGGGACTCTTGATTATGTTCACACAGATGTGTGGGGACCTTCTAAAGTTGCATCTTTGGGAGGCAAGCATTGGTTTGTGTCTTTTGTTGATGATTATTCCAAAAGAGTTTGGGTGTACACTATACGACATAAATATGAAGTTCTAGATGTGTTTCTGAATTGGAAGAAAATGATTGAGACTCAGACAGGAAGGAAAATCAAGAGGCTCAGGTCAGACAATGGTGGTGAGTACAAGTCGGATCCATTCTTCAAAGTATGCCAAGATGAAGGAACAGTCAGACACTTCATAGTCAGAGATACACCGCAGCAGAATGGGGTGGCAGAACGCATGAATCGTACTTTGCTAGAGAAAGTGAGATGTATGTTGCTCGACTCTGGATTGGGTAAAGTGTTTTGGGCTGAAGCTGTGACATATGCATGCCATCTTATCAACAGATTGCCTACAGCTGCGAATGATGGAAAAACACCTTTAGAGGTATGGTCTGGAAAACTGCTACAGATTATGATAAATTGCATGTATTTGGTTGTCCTGCATATTTTCATGTGAAGGAAACTAAATTGGATCCTAGAGCCAAGAAAGCCATATTTTTGGGCCTTAGCATAGGTGTGAAGGGATATAGATTGTGGTGTCCCGAATTGAAGAAACTTGTTATAAGCAGGGTTATTACTTTTGATGAGTCTGGAATGTTGAATCAGCAGAAGCAAAAAAATTCTCAGACAGAGAATATGAATATAGGTACTTCGCAGCAGGTAGAGTTAGAAGCTCCAGTGGTTACAAAGAAGAGTGTTTAGACAGTTGATGTTGTTGATCCAATTGATGAGGACTTAGACTCAGATGTGGTGGAGGCACAGGCACAGGAAATTCCACAACAAATTAGAATCTATTGCAGTTGGTAGATCGAGAAGAGAAATTCAGAAACCTGCTAAATTTATTGACATGGTGGCCTATGCACTTCCAGTTGTGGATGATGATATTCCATTGACATACAGAGAAGCCTCACAGAATTCAGAAAGTGTACAATGGAAAAAGGCAATGGATGAGGAGATGGAGTCGCTGCATAAAAATCAGACTTGGGAATTGGTGCAACTTCCAAAGGGAAAGAAGCCAATTGGTTGCAAGTGGGTATATGCCAAAAAGGAAGGTTCTCTAGGGAAAGATAGTGTGAGATTCAAGGCTAGGTTGGTGGCTAAAGGCTATGCGCAGAAAGAAGGGATAGACTACAATAAGGTATTCTCTCCAGTTGTTAAGCACTCTTCTATTCGAATTTTTCTAGCTTTGGTTGCACAGTTTGATCTTGAGTTTGCCCAACTTGATGTCAAAACTGCTTTCTTGCATGGTGATTTAGAGGAAGAAATTTATATGACTCAGCAAGATGGATTTAAAATTACTGGTAAAGAAAATTGTGTTTGCAAACTGAAAAGTCACTGTATGGTTTGAAGCAGTCTCCAAAACAATGGTATAAGCGATTTGATCAGTTTATGACAGGGCAGAAATATACCAAGAATCATTTTGATCATTGTGTGTATTTTCGTAAGCTTCGTGATGGTTCTTTTATTTATTTGCTCTTATATGTAGATGATATGCTTATTGCATCTAAGAGTAAGGTGGAGATAGACAGGTTGAAGACTCAATTGAGTAATGAATTTGAAATGAAGGATCTTGGTGAAACTAAGAAAATACTTGGTATGGAAATCAAGAGAGATAGAGTGAAGGGCACAGTTTGTTTGTCACAAGCACAGTATTTGAAAAAAGTTTTGCAGAAGTTTGATATAGATGGCAAAACAAAATCAGTTAGTACACCTTTGGCCCCTCATTTTAAGCTTTTTGCTTTGATGTCTCCGCACACAGATAATGAGCGTAAGTATATGGCTCAAATTCCATATGCAAACGCAGTTGGTGCTTTGATGTATGCTATGGTATGCACGAGACTTGATATTTCACACGTTGTCAGTATGGTTAGCCGGTATATGCATGATCCGGGTAAAGGCACTGGCAGGTAGTGAAGTGGATTTTGCGATACATCCAGGGTACAGTGGATGTTGGTTTGATGTTTGAGAGGGATGATAGACTTGGTCAGCATGTGGTTGGTTATGTGGATTCAGATTATGCTAGTGATTTAGATAAACGTCGGTCTACTACAGGGTATGTGTTTACTCTTGCAAAGAGACCAGTGAGTTGGAGGTCTACGTTGCAGTCAACAGATGCTTTGTCTATTACAGAGGTAAAGTACATAGCGGTGACAGAGGCCATTAAGGAGGCCATTTGGCTACATAGGTTGGTTGAGTACTTGGGGATTGCTCAGAAGCACGTTAAGGTCTACTGCGATAGTCAAAGTGCAATTTGTTTAGCAAAGAACCAAGTTCATCATACTCGGACAAAACATATTGATGTTCGTTTCCATTTTGTTCGTGAAGTTGTGAACGAGGGGGACATTCTCCTTCAGAAGATTGGGACTGCAGATAACCCTGCTGATATGTTGACTAAGGTGGTGATTGGGGTCAAGTTCAAACACTGTTTGGACTTGATCAACATCTCTCACGTTTGAGCACCTACGGGTGTATGGCGCCTAAGGGTGCATTTGGAGGCAGTGATGATTTGTTTGCTTTGTTTGGATTGTTTGGTTGAATTCAAGCCAAGGTGGAGATTTATTAGAATTTGTCTTTAATTATCTTTTAACCCATTTTGTTAAGTTGGGTCTTTTTTAACCCAACCCGACCCGCTCACTTATGTTATAACCCACTTTATATAAAGGGTTGTTTTTAGGGTTTTATCCTTATGCAAGGAGAGCCACTTAGGAGCCGTCATTGGGTGTAAAGGGGATCTAGGGATTTTGTGAGTATTCTTACTCTTGTATTCTCTTGAACACATAGTGGATTGATCATCACCGCCCGTGGACGTAGGCATCTTGCCGAACCACGTAAATCTTGTCTCCTTTTCTTTGTGTGTTTGTTTATTATTATTTTTTTTTTGGATCGATTCATTTGTTTTGTTTGATTAATCACTTCCACCACCATAGAAATTGTTTGTTTATTGCGCTTCCGCACAACAGTATATATATATATCTCATAATTTAATCATCTTTTCCATCCAAAACAATTTAATGCAATGTCTCCCAACATCCAACTGACCTCATCTTCATCCTCTATATAAAATATTTAAATTTATCATCCTATGTACAATTCCACCGAATATACACGTAAAATAAATCAATAAATATTCGGGGTATCACACAAATCATCCAATTGTAATTGTTCTTTTGGTTGCATCATAACTCAGTTGGTGTCATGCCCCAGAAATAGCTTTCTCATAGCCTAGAGAGGTGGTGACAGTACTACACTTCTTTAAAACATAACTACTTAAAGGTATTACAACATTTCTCAAAATACAAACAACTAAATATTTTAAAAACTAAGTTCTCTAAACTTATATTTACAAAAACAAAAGATCTCCACACTCTCAAACTTGCTCGATTTCTTTCCCATTACTGATTCTCTACTCCTGTAGCATGTTATTAAAATAACATCATGAGCTATCAACGGCTCAGTGAGGTTAATAACATAATAAATTACATGTCAACTTAGCTTAATTTATTTTTATTTTTTTTAAATTACAACTCAGTATATTATGCATTTTCTTAATGCAATTATCTCATACTTGTATCTTGGTTATCTTGAATAACCTACAAATAAGATTTAATAGCAAGCTTGTTTGCTTATACAAAATATACTATTTATATTACGACTACAGCACACACCGCTCATCATGTGTGCATACCATATCACTGGTCTTATGCCCTGAAAAATGATATAGCATATTAGTGCACTAACTATAGGACCCAACTATCTCTTCTCAACTTCTCAATAACATGTAATAAATTTCTCAATGTATATATCAAAATAAGCATCACTTATTGAACAAGAATTAAACCCTCTACCTTAATAATCTATGTGATTTCAAAATCTCCATGTAAATATACAAAAATTGACCAAACCCCCTTCATGAATTTATCTTCTCTTGGTTTTCTCTCTCTCACGCTCACCCTTTCTTTATCTTTCTCTCGGCTTTTCTTCTTTTACTTAAGCAATATATATATATATATATATATATATATATATAGCATGTATTGTGTAAAAAAAATAATACAATAGAACCTACTATATATAGGCTAGAAGTCTAAGTTGGTGACCATACCTCCATATTATCCACCATACATATAGGAACCATATAGAAGTAAGTGGAAGCTTGTAGAAATTAATAGAAATAGTTGGAAAATTGCAATTTTGGAAATTATACTCTTGACCCCAATTTTAATAAAATTTATTAAAACACCCAAGGAGCTTATGAAATTATAAAAATTTATAATTTTCTATCAAACTAAAAAATAATATATAATAATTATCTAGGGTGTTACATTCCACCACCTTTAAAAAAAATTTCATCCTTCGAAATTTCAAATATCATTAGCTCAAATAATACATTGGGGTACCACTATGCTTTCGTTGCACAACTCAAATTTTAAAGAGCTCATAAATATAATAAAAATTTTATTTTCCAAGAAAACATATTTCTAAAACCTGTAAGGTGTTTTATTTTCTCATCAACAATTTCAAAAGAAACCACAATACCTTGATTTCCTTTTGCCCAGATCTTGGACTCATCCGCTTCCGATCTGGAATTCTGTGACTCATCCCTCAACCTTACCCTCACCCTCAACCATCTCGAGCCTATTGGGACTCTTGGTCTCTTGGACCTCTTGTCACATCATTCCTCATCAAAAAGTCAGAGTTGTCCTTTGCTCTGATAACAAATATGTATATGGAGACTTTGAAATCACAAAGATTATTAAGGTAGGGAGTTTAATTCTTGTTCAATAAGTTATGCTTATTTTGATATATACATTGAGATTTGATTTGAATAGGATGATAAATATTATTTGATGTCATGAATCATGATAGTTGATTTTATTAAGGCCAATTTATCTAATTAAGAATTGAATTGTTATTGATCGTTGGATTATATTTGAGGTGTATGATTTGGAATTCGTATTGTTTGGCCTATCTATTATTTTGAATATAAATGCATGTATTGCATGTGATGTTTGAAACATTAAATTGTATAGGAATTAGATTTCCTACTAGACAGTTGTCGCTCACCTCAATATATTTTAAGGTCATTGTTGTTGGAGGCACATAGTAGAATTGGGGTCGAGATTTGGAGAGATTTTCTTTTTTATTTATTTAATTTGTTATTTCTATAAAGTTGATGTAAATTTTATTTAATTAAGTTGACCAATGTATATTCAAAAGAGTTTTGGGTTAGCCACCACTTTCCACAGTTGTATTATATTTTGTAATTTAAAAAATAAAAAAAAAATCATTTTTGGAAAGTTTTTATTTCTTTATAGAGCTCATAAATTTGAATGTTTTTTATTTTTATTTTTTATTTTTTATTTTATTTTTTATGGGTCATTACAGTTGGCAAGTCTTAGGAATGTAATATTTCGAAATCTTGGTTTCAAATCCCGTGGCTTGTGAGAAGTTATAGGTACTAGGTGTTTACATATCCTGATCCCACGAATGGTCAAAGGGTGGAGTCAGGGATTCCATGTCATCTAAAAGAAGGAAAAAAAGTCGACATTAGAATTATTACATTGTCCGTATGACAAATCTCAATTTGCTCCCCGTGGTCGATCTTCAAGAGATAAACCTTTATAGCTAGCTCTGATACCAAATAATATGAACCAATAGGTAGAACTCATCTTTGAAAATCGGCTTGTAAGAAGAGGGTGTTCAAGAGATAATATACACACCGTCAATCTTATACTTAACCGTTATGGGATATTAGGATCGAAACAATTGGCTACTAACAAAAGAAGTTTCAAATGATTCGAGTTCTTCCACTAGGCAACCATTAAACATTCCCGAAGAATTTATTGTTGATTTTTTCTATTTCTGAGTTGTTCAGCATCCATTAGAGGAGAGATGATGTTTCTATTGTTGAAATTTTCTATAGTTGAGCGCTTCTTAGGAAAGTCAAGTAATTCATTTTCTTGGGTGATTGATTCCCCAAGTATTCATTAGAGAGTTGAGTGATCCCTCTCCTTTGATTAGTGGTTCCCAAGTGCTCCTTATGTACGTTTCTATTGCAATATCTTTTTCTTTCTTTTTTTCTTTTTAATTAGCAACTGTAGACACCCAAATTTTGCCAGGCCGCCTCCAGCAAAATATTGCCGGGCTGCCTCTTTTCTAAACCAACCATAAGATGTCCAATCACATCCTCAAACCCCTGATTGGTGGCTGTGAACCCCGGAAATTGGGCCCACGAGGGATTGAAAAGAAAGTGGGTTTGAAAAAGAAAAAGGAAAGGAGTCGCCACCTTATTTTTTAAAGGAAACAAGGAAAACCCTAAAAATAGTTTGTTTTAGGAAAACAATTTGAATGACTCCATAAAAAAGGAAAGGCAAAAACCAATCTTTTGAAAACCAAAGAAATCGGGGATTCGGAAGCTAAGTTATGACATGGGAAGGTTCTAGGCAAAGCCTATAGGCACCCATGTCACCCTTTCGGTCTCTCAGTTCATTTGGGCTAAATTAAAGTCTTTCCATACAAAAATCAGCAAGTATATCATCACAAGAATTGCATGCATATCATATATTTCATTCATCCATCCATGCATAATAAGCAAATAAAAACAGAAAATAAAAAGAAGAAAAGAAAACATAAATAAACCTAGGATGCTTGGATCCTAGAACGGACTTGAGCCTCACGAAGAGCGCCTACGTACCATGCAACGAAATACATGGATCAAAGTCCACGTAGTTCGATTAGAACTAAGGTTAAATCCTAATACAAACCTATCGTTAAAACCCTAGGTTTCCTTATTTGATCAAAAGAGTTGAATATGATAGAAAGTTTGATTTTAGAAAAGAAATCCACAAAATGGAAACTTTAATAAAAACCAGAATTTTGTTGGTTAAGGAAACCTCTAATTAAACCATAGGATCATATTAAAAATTAACCCTAAATAGGGAGAAGAGAATGAGTTAAGAAGAAAGGTGAATTGGGGCACCTTCACACCCACTTACCTGAGCGCAATTAGCTCCAAGCATTTAGCCATTTCAGACATAAGCAGCCCTATTTGCCATGGGACAAATACCACACCTATTTGCACCCTTACAAGTGCTCAAAACCATGCAAAAACACTAACATGCAAATCTGGACAGAATAGTATTATGACCTAAAATCATCCACTAAGCATGCCAATAGCAAAAACAGTGAACAATAATAAGTCCTAACATATTCCTAGAACCATATCATGCATAAAAACCCTAAAACATACTAACATGCATGCAAAACTATCATGTTTACTCCATATGAAAAACATATACAGCAAACACGAAGAAAAACCAAATAAAAAAGTCTACTTTATCATGCTATATGAAAACAAACACGAAACAATGACTCTAAAACCCTAAACTCACAAATATGCTTAAAAACATACAAAACATACTTTAATCATGCTAAAACCAAACTAAACAGAAATTAGATCATGCATATTAACTAACTAAAGCAATATAACATGATGAAAATCCTAACTCTAACATGCAATGACACTAATCCTAGCACAAGGACAAACAGGAGCACAAAAATCACAACTATGCATTAAAAACCTAAAGGACAGCCCTAAATCATGCTAAACAGTAGATAAAAAATAGATATTCCATGTATATTAACTAGCTAGAGTGTTAATACATGATAAAAAAGTTGCCTTTAACATGCAATAGGCCTAACCCATATGAAAACCTAGTTTAAGCTTGAATAGAGAAGGAGAATACCTTAGGAAGGGCCTTCCTTGCTGCTGTATGCAATTGTTTGTGGCTCCTGAGGTCTTTAGAGTGAATCAAACCAACACGAATCCTCCTCTTTGTCAAAGTGGTATCACAGCAAAGAGATCAAAACTCACTCAACTTTGAAAAGAAATAGAAAACAAAAAGAGAACAAGAGAAAAGAAAAAGTGATTCTCGTCACTTTGCAGCAGCAGCAACTTCAATCGCGTTTTTGGGTATGAAAACGTTGGATTTGGACAAAGCTTGTGAAATACAAAGTTGTAGAGAATTGAATTATCTTTCTAACAAGACCAATTTCATCAAATTCTGACTTCGGATGAAAAAATTATGATTAAAATACGACTGCTGGTTTTCAGAAAATCTGCTGCTGAATTATGACGAATTTCACTCCCTCCAAACCCTCTTCTCCTCTCCCTTGTTTAAAGACATTAAGAGAGTATTTATAGCTGAAATCTGGAGTTTCCCTTTCCTTCCTGGACTAGGTTTCCTTGGAGAATAATCAAAAGGTATTTTATAATGATAAAAGACTTCTAATCTGAATAGGAAAAGGAAATTGTCTTTTATAAAAATTGGGAGACTGACCGCTAACACGCATGCACATGTATCGTATGTGCGTACACACACTCATCACATACGTACACGTGTTAGTGTCATGATAAAAATGGCTAATTTAATAAAATAATTTTCTTTTCATTTTAACCAAACATTCTCATGCTGTGATTCGCACTAATTCTTCAAGGATAATCCGTAAATAACCACACTAAACTCATCATCAGGCCATATCAAAATTGAACTTCATGAAACACTTTTGAGGGTAAAATGATGACTAATGAAAGTCAATTTGAAAAGATTTGGTTGGTAATTGTGAGTCAATTAGAGCTAACCCAAGGAAGGGTCAATTAACCAACTTGAACTATATCGAGCCATTTTAATCCCGAGCCATTGACTTACCAAATTGAACCTAGAAATACCTCATATGCATCCATATGAACTCCAATTGACAATTTGGAGATCATTCCAAGGTCAAATGAAAAGTTTGGGACTTAAAAGACGATTATGCCCCTCAAGTCACAAAAGCTCTTATTATCCCTCAAGATCAACTCCAATTTGAACCAAAATTCATATCCATTGTCCTTGTGACTCTAGAAAACTAATGCAAGTGACTAGACTCAAAAACAAAACAAAAACATGCATGAAATGATGAGCCCTAGTAAGGTGGTGCAAAAATGGGGTGTGACAGTGGCGACTTCATAGCCTTGATGATTCTAGATATGCTTGCATGCCTAGGATGGTCAAGGCGCCTTTGAAATGAACTCAGCATACGCCCAGTACAGAGCGGAGGCCTCGAGGGTCGTCCTATCTTAGGAAGAATCCTTCCTTTTTTTGGGGTAGCAACAGCAACAAAGTTTCATTTCTTTTCTCCAGACGAATTGGTTTGCAAGTTCACTGTAAGGTATGCTCTTCCCCAAATACAAGTATCCCAACAACCATCCCATATCATTTTACCAACCAGCCATTGATTCTCAATCATCACAAGTCTTCTCCCCCTCCACTTCTCCTTCCACCTTTAAAACCTGATTACAATCCTAAACAATTCTCTCTATAAACCTTATCTCGTACATAGAATCCCAAAACAATATATTTTAATGCCCAATTCTCCAACCTTGAAAATTTTAATGTATGTGAATTGTGCAATTTTGAATGAAAAAGAAAGTAAGCGAAAAGAGCTAGGGGATGGGTTTGATCTCATGAGCCATCTCGACTAAAATGAAGTCGAAGATGAAGAAGACGATGATAATGATGCTGCGAGTTATTCGAGTTTGGATCTGTTTGAGCTAGATCACCTTGCATTTATTGGCGATAATAGTATTGTGAGGAGCTACCAGCGTAGGAGACTACTGATGTTAGTATTTGGTGAGACTTCAACTACATTGGCTATGCGATCCATACCATCGATAACACTTGTCTTGCATTTCACTTTTCCAAAAAGTGTGGGAGTTGAGGTCTTTATAGTTGAAGTATTTTGCCATCACTAGGATTTTTCTCCACAAAGAAGCTTTGGGATCAAAGCGCATCAAGACATGCCTATGCTCGTAAATGACTGTGGCGGTAAATATGATGAGAGCCAAAGATGAAGCAATTCTAGTAATGAGGAACAGGCCCCAAAAGCTATTAAGACCGAGACTGTCTGAAGAAACTGAGGTGCTAGTGTTTACACAATCAGTTTGTTGCCCAAACCAAGCTTTCTCAATTTGTGCCATTTTATCACCCTCAATCAGCTACATCTAAGATTACCCTTGAAACATCAGGTACCAAAGGGGAACTACTGCTACTTTAATAATGCTCCCAAGTGCAGGATGTCGCAAAGTAATAAATTCTCAGTGAGTCCGAGGTCGAACCATAGGGAAGGGGAATAATTAGCAGAGATGATTGAGAAAAGAATTCTAGAAATTTGGTTGCTTGATTGCAGAGAATTAGTTTGATTGAAAACAATAATTTAAAAGCACTTAGGTTCAGAGGTCCACTTACAACAAATATTAGATATTTGCTAACGACTCAATTTTATAACTCAACTAAGATTCATACGAAGGATGATCCCAGTCGGATTATTTAACAATTAATTTTATTCAAAACAATTCTAAAAATATGGGTTCATAAAATTGATTGATTTAATGCATGAGAAAACTAGTAATTTAATTCGTAGGGAATTCTAAGCATTCACCGTACCTAGGGTTAACGATAAATCAAAAAATTATATAGAATAAATACTTTGCAAAATAATCAAAATCAATAAAAACTATGAAAGCTTACATTAAATCTATGAAAGAGTCATTAAATAAATACAAACAATTGTTGTGGCTTCATTCCTAGCTTTAGCAAAATGTTTAGCTACTCATGATAATTGAAAACTAGAAAACTCAAGAAAGGTAGAAGAAGAAGAAAATAGGAGTGGTAGTAGAAGAGGAGGAGTAATATAAGTGTAGCCGCCTTTTCCTTTCTAGGTGCTCTTAGGGTTTCCAAGGGAAAGAGGAGAAAAATAAGGAAACAAATTGAGAATCCCATTTTTTCCAGCAAGGCTAACTTGTAACCCATTTTTAACCTACTAAACATCAAAATCACGAAATATTTGTGAAATACAACATTGTTGGGCTTCAAATTATCTTTCCAGAGAAACCAATTTTGCATCAATTGGACTTCGGAAGTCAAAAGTTATGGCCAAAATACGGTAACTGCTCCTAACTTCATTTTTAATATTCTTTCGAACTTTAGGGTTGCCAATTCCTTTGCTAAAATCTTCTAAAATTAATGCACTCCACCCTTGCAAAGCTTCCATATAGTTCCAAATAAATAAAGAATGCTTGACCATAGATAAAACACGCATTAATACACAACTTTAAACATAAGAGCATGTATCAAGAGAACTCATGTATAATGTGTAAAATGTAGAATTAAGTGCAAAATAGATGTAATAATTCCTACTAAAAGTATGACATTAATGCAATTTTAAGCTATTATCAAGAACCTTTGGGAAGGCATGCAAGTCACATGTATAAAATTCGTAGTTGAAAAAATGTGTGAGAGAGAGAGAGAGAGAGAAGTTACAAAGCCAAACCCATCAATCTTATATATTGGTCCAACCATGATATATTTCAAGCAGTATCTTGTAAGAAAAAGCCTTTAGTAAGGGATTTCATCAAAAGCAGCAATAATGCCATCATTTAAGAAAGCTTCATCAAATCCTTCTAGGGTTTTATATACCTTAAGCTTGGATTTGTCGAAGTTCATCCGTTGCAAAAGTCCCAAAACAAAAGAGCCCTCTTGGAGTCTTGGTAGCCCACATTATCCCTTATTTTAATAAGCTCATTCACATCGGTGACAGTCGGCTGGAGCTGTTGAATAGTTAACATTGAACTTAAGCTAGTCGTGTAGCTTTGAGTCAAAATGAGCACCACAAAAAACCATATGATTACCACGAACCTAGCTGAGATACTCAACATGCTCTCTTCTGTAAGCATAGTGGAAATTCATCAATATGAATTCATGACTTTTGAAATATAATTTATTCAAGAAATATCTTGAAATTTATTTGCATGGACATGCTATAGTGGACAATTTATGGAATTTCCATGCAGTCAAGGTTAAAGGTTGGCAATTCTACCATAAAAAACAAGCAAGCAAACAATACAAGTAGACACTTCAGTCATGTTTGATGAACATATTGCATATTTGAATCATTGTTAGAAAGGGTTCATCACTAGTACAAATATTAAAAAGGTGGATGAGAAATTACTCTATGCAAAAACCATGGTTGAAAATGAGAACCAAAATATCATGCCAACTTGATGCGTGGGAGGACCCCTAAAATCTTCACTTATTCGGTGTTCAATGAGCCAAACTACAAATCCTATGAAGACAAAGAAACAACCGCTTGTCACCCAAAGGTCCCAAGTCAAAGGCTTTAAGAAAACCCATGCATTCTTCCTGTTGTTTGTGTATTTATTTATTTATTTATTGGGACAATCATTGATACGCTAGATTTAGTGTATGGTAGTATAAAATTGACATACAATGACCTGTTTTCCACAATATATAGTCGAATCCCCCACCATAGCATCATAGTTCTGTTCATAACAAATTAACCAACAAAAATAAAATAAAATATATGATCCATTGCTTCAAGGTAAAAAAAAAGAACTCCAATTACATGAGAAAATAAAACTAGAAAATGCAGAGTGTATACAGGCTGTTCAATGGTGTTTGCATAAACGTTGGGCATAAGCACAATTTTGAAGGAAAATTGAAGAATTGGCCTCTAAGAAACATTAATTACGAAGTGGGCCATTTTAAAATTTTGACTAAATAGTGAGTCGGCCAGCAGATTTTATTTACAAAGATATGCAGTTCACTATTCCTTTCCTACAATATACCCTTTTACTCTCCTACTCAATTGTTTAAATACACCCTCAGCATGCACTCACCATTTCCAATCATCTCCAACCCCACCAAAGCATCCCCAACTGTACCAAAGTATCCCCAACTCTCCCATACCATCCCTAACTATCTCCGGTGAACTCCATATATTTTTTATGAATTCCATTTTCACCATCTCCCACCATCCCCAACACAAGAAACAGAATAGCCATTCTCAACCATCCCCGTGGTTGAGAATGGTTGGGGATGATGAAAATGGAGGAAGGAGAGATGGCTCTATGAGCAATCTTAATCCCAAAAAAAAAAAAAAATGAAGAACATGAAGGGTTGCTGAATCAGCACCATGGTGGTTTCTCAGATCAATGAGCAACCTTTTGACTTTAAATAAAAATAAAAAAAATGAAAGAAGATGGGACGGATGAGTGGCAATGGAAGAAGGCAGTGATGGATGAGCACCTCCTTTTCACTGTACGACAACCCCTTACTCTTTGGTTCGGCACAATTTCCACAACTCCACCACTAGCCGCAACCCCATTTTTCAAAATCTTCGTCACCTCCATTGAATTTTTCCCAACCTTCATCACACTACGCGTTCCCATGCACCTCAAATACAATTTGCCACCAACCCTCATCAAAATCATTGATAGAAAGCCACCATTATCGGTGAGGTCGAGGATAGATTTGAGAGCAACACATGACATCTGCATCAACCCAATCTATTGGAAAAGCCGCTTTCTTCGTCAACCTGAAATTGACTTGGATAAATTTAGGCGTTGTAATGGCTGGGTTTGTGCTTCGGAAGATGAAGGTTATGATTTATTGTTGCCTACCAAAAAAAGAAAAAAAAGAAAAAAAGATGAAGGTTATGATTATGGGGTTTTGTTCATCTTCTTCATTTGTTTTTTGATTTTTTTGAAAATAGTTGTTCGTATGATGCTTTGGGTTATAATTTTTTTTCCTTTAATTTGTTATATATATATATATATATCTATAGAATTTTAACATTCTTTTTTCTTGTGTTGGGGATAGTTGTGGACGGTGAAAATGGAGTTCGTAGAAAAGAATGGCATCGGCCAGATATGCTTAGAGATGGCATTGGATCATACAGTGGTAGAGATGGAGAAGGATTCGAGTATGGCCTACACAAGAAAGGGGTTAGTTTAGTAAATAGACAAGGGGCAACTTTGCCATTTCGGTTATTACGAATAGTGAATTCCAGATCTTTGTAAATAAAATTTATTGGCCAGCTCATTATTTTGTTAGATTCTAACAGTGGCCAACTTTGTACTTGATGTTTCCTAGGAGGCCCATTCTGCAAGTTTAGCTAATTTTGAATGATTGATGAATGATGACTCAATAGCTGCTCTGATTTCTTGGGAGCAAATTCCCTAAAATAATATATGGAATATCATTTCCCTATCTTGGAAAACTTTTGACCTTCTATGAAATTCCATATCATAATAAATTTTTTTTAATTTGAATATACTAGATAATGTAGTTTTTCATTCTGTATCACCAAATATTGCCTAAGAATATACATGAATAATGCGGAAAAAAAAAGGGGGTTCTAACTTACCTGGAGATACACTTGATAGATTCATAAGTACCAGCAGCCTCGCCATTAGGCTTCGTGAAGGGAATGAAGTCATAAAGAAGAGCATTTGGTAATGCTTCAACTACAGCTTTGAAGACATCTATGCAGTAACCAGTGATAGTTGTAGTGTTAGTGGGGATCTTGTGTCACCTTTACAAATTCACCAAAACCAACCTTTATTGGAACTCCTATTCTCAACCTAGCCTCTTCCCATTTGTCGGTATCACCCAACCCCTAGGACACAGCTGTAGTTTCACCTGGCCTTATAATACCTCCAAGACTAGCCTTAGAAGTAGACTACACCCTTGTGTTTGAGAAATTAAGTCTCTTGACAAGTCCATCTTTCGGTGTCCAAAATCCAATCCCTCTCCCGCCATTATCAATCAAGTTTTACTACCTGAAAAGCTGATGATTGTAGTTGCCTACCAACAAGAAGAAAATCTCCGTCAAGGCCTTTAAATGTAGTAATTAATAATGTTTACTGAAGTTTTGGACCATTTTGAGAGACTCCAAAAGCTTCAAGATCCGTTGAATTCCCAGATATGTTCATCTTTTGGAAACCAAAGCTTGTAGCATTGAGTGTCTCAACTGCCATAGGTAGTGCCAAAGCAGCATCATAAGCCCAAAGTCCATACGTGTTCAATGTGGCATCAAGAATTGCTGGATTGTCTTGTTGGAATTTCCTTTTCCATCGGATGCTAAAATCTTCGAGCTCTTTTGTTTTTGGAATGTAATTCTCTACACCTAATACCCCTTGCATTGAATCAATGATCGAAGGATCCATAGAACTCAAGAGATCACCTATCCCACCAGTTATGATCCAAACGTATCTTTCACTCGTCATTCCAACTTCTTTTGCTTTTAAAAAAACAGCTGAGAGCCAAGAGTGGGTAACGTGTGCACAACGAAAACCCTAGTTTGCATTGTCATCAACTTGTAAAGCTCTTGAACAATTTGATCATCGGTGGCAGATGGAGGAATGACACTCCGGTAGGGCACACGAGTGTCAATCTCTTGCAGCACATCGATAAGAAAAGGTATAACACCTTCTCCATACTCGTTGTCAACGTAGATGGGCACGGCTTCTCTCCATCCAAAGGCTTGAATAATTGCACTTATGGCTTTTACTTGAGACGAGTCATTTTGGCAAGCTTGTATAAAATAAGGATTATGAATTGGAGAAAGAGAAGCACTTGTCGCAGAAAATGATATAATAGGCACATGAGCTTTGTCGCCAAGATCAATAATGAAGTCGATAATTCTGGCCCTATGATGGCTTGCACTTCTACATTTTTAATCAAGTCTAGTGCTGTTTCACAGAAAAAAGAAAAAAACCAAATTGAAAATTTAGTGTGTTTTTTTTTTTTTTTTCAGTAGTCTACTCAAAAATCAACAAGGCACAAACTGTAACTTAATTTTTGTTTTCTTTTCAATAGTCTTCTCAGAACACAAACGAGGCACAAAGAGTAACTTATTATTCCAGCTTGGAGAAATACAGGATCTGTTATCAAGATAACATCAATCAATCTTCGAGTGCTGTAGAACAATATATAGTAGTGGGATTTTTTAAGAGCAATTCCCAAATCAAACTTTTCATCATAACAAACAACTGCAAACAGGTTTTTAAAGAAAACTTACCTATAGGCCATGTTTGTTTGGTGGGAATGGAATGGGTGGGAATGAAATCTGATTCCATACTCAAAATAGTCTAGAATGGAATAAAATTGAAATAAATATTGCGAAATGAATATCATTATAATTTACTACTATTGTTTGATTCCATTTCTATTTAATTATCTCATCCAAACATGTTTGAATTGAATTGGAATGGGATTCCATTCCATCCATTCTATTTTCACCAAACAAACATGGCCATAGTGTCTTAAGGATATCATACTTAGGATAGATTAAAGAGATAACTAGTTGTCCAAGACTGCAAATTAAATGTATTATAATAAGGGTTGGAGAGCTAAATAAGTATGATATCCTCAAGAAACTATCTCTCAAGACGAAAACATGGAAATGTCCCTTAATTACCCAAAGAAAAAATTACGAAAAAATAAAAATAAAAAAGATAAATATATTGTCCATTCAATAATTGAGATTATATTGAGTAAGATGGGTGTCTACAAATTTATATTTAGAACCTTCTCATGTCATAACTTGGCCCTCGAATCTTCTTTCTTTGCTTTGAGGCCATTTCTTTTGGAGTCACTTTTGGTTTTTGTTAACAAAACCAATTTTTAAAAAGGGTTTGCTTATTTTTCCTAAAATAAGTTAGCAAGTCTACTTGGGGGCAACTAAGAACCCATTAAACACTTGATACACCCTTGTCATTTTATTATAGGCATTTCATCAAACACTCGCAGGGCAGCAAATTTACCAACAAACTAACAAACCAAACAAAAGCTCCCCAACCAATAGCCAAATCTATCATCAATCTTGCCACTGTGACCAACCATTCCACGATAGAATTTCATCTAAATTTCTAAACCATCATCAATCCGACATTCCGACCGCTCATCCCTTGCTCCTCCACCGATCCCATTATCTCATCTGGCCTCTCAATGCTCTCACATATTATCATCAATATGACATTCCAACTAACAAAATCAAATTGAAATATCTAGGATTAAGAAGAACCAAATACAAAAACGAAAAATAAATATTAACCAACCTTCAAGTAGCATTAAAGATGATGAAATCCATAAGAAATTAAATGGGAAGATGGCAAGCGGATAGGGCAAGGGAACTTCTGAAGAGCTGGACAATACTTGGCTACTGAACAACGTTGAGTAGGAGCTCCTACTGAAAAAATGACCTGGTGCAAGCTTCAATTGACACATTGTTCTAGTTCACATGCCAATCAGCTGCTTTTTAGAACCGAAGAACTGAAACAGAGAACTGCTCAGCCTAATAGAAACCAAACCCAGAGAACCAGTTCTCTTCCTGAACTTTCTCATCTCCCTTTTTATACATCGATTCTCAAAGGGAACCTCCATCAGTGCTGTCTTTTGCAACCTGATTTCGCCGGCCACCGACATCTGCGACGTGTTTGGCTCTGACCCTAAATGACCCAAGCTCTCCCTCTGCAACGTAACCCTATTTCCCAACTTTGGAAGAGTATTTTATTTTTACTTGTGTGAACAGATCTGGTAATTGGTCACCACGTGTTTGTAAAATTGTGCCTATGAAGAGAGTAGTGTTTTTTTTTCCCCAAAGTTTGGTATTAAGAGTATTTTCATAATCACGGAAGCAATTCAAAATGCAGACTTGTATGGAAGTGTTTGTTCCCATCTGTCTAATTGTGAGATTTCTCAGCTTGTGTCCAACATGTAGTAAAAAATTCATTGAGATTTCTCAGCAAAGGGTTGGAAACTTGGAGGCAAACACGTCGCAGGCCTCGATGGCGAGGTTGGGTGGCAAAGGAGACCACTGATATGGAGGTTCCATTGATATCAGGAGAGAGACTAGCCAGCTCGAGGGAGCGCGAACAAGTTCTCTGTGTTGTCTTACGTGAACATGGGCACTTGAACACGTGTCAATTGAAGGTTAGGCCATGTCACTTCTCAGTTTGAGCTCCTACTCAAATTTATTTTTTATCTTTTTTGAGGATTTGAAATCCTAAGTTTTCGAAAACAGTAGCTTAATGGTAAGTTATGTCTTGACAAGCATCTCAAGGAGTATAAGTTTAGTATTTGAAATTTTATGGAAGCCTTGTTTTTCTTAGGTCTTTTAGGCTTAATAATTTTTTATATGTGTAAGATAAGAGTTATAACACCTAATTCGTATAAGATAGGAGAACAGGACATACTAAAAGGACTAGTTGGGCTAAAGTTTTGGATATTCTTGTTAAAAAATAAAATAAAATAAAACTCCTAAGTCTTATCGTAATCCTAATTCTACCTTTTATCCCACAATTCTTAATTACTAAGCTAGCCCCAGCCCTAGTGACTTTCCTGCATAATGTTCAATAGTCAAGTATCATCCCACATTTTAAACTCCTTTCCTATTGGTCTTTACGTTTTGATATTTCTATTTATTTATTTTTTTGAAAAGAATATCACACGTTTTCAAGTTTTGAACTTAAAGTTCTTATACCCTCAATCTCATCATTTATTTACCATTATGTTATACTTGATTTGACCATTGAAACAAATGAATAGTGAGATTGAAAGTCACATGATGCAATGCATTAATTATCCAGGCTGCATCCATCAGGTGCACCTTATAATAAAGTAACTGTTGTCAAAATGTTTAATTTTTGTCAAAATATTATCAAGAGTGATTTAGATTTGATCAAAATATAAAAGTTTATTAAATATTGAAAAAGGTAAATTAGGGTTTTCAAACCCATAAAAAGGCAAAGTAGGAATAATACATAAAATTTTGACGGCATGTCCCAAATTGGAACTCAATTAATAATTGAGGTATTGAATTGATGCAATTTAAACTTTGGAACCTAAAGTAAAACTTGACTTAAACTCTAGATCCTGAAGTGCATTTGTCCAAACAAAAAAATAAATTAAATTAAATTGTGGTTAATGATTAGCCACAAAGTTCTCAACCACTAAATAACAATCTCTTTATCACATTATTTTTGTTCTTTTCGCCCTAGTGATTCTTCCACCGTCTTTCTTGATGATCATATCTCTTGAGAACTAAGATGCATAATATACAAATATACACATAATATAAATGAATTAAAATATTTTTTAAAGATTAATATGTCGTACATAGTCAAATGTTCTCTACCATTATGGCAACAGGTTATAGATGCTAATAGATTAATTCTAAAAAACATGCTGATCGACCAGTACGTTATGAAGACTTTTGGCTTCATGTAGATATTACTGATCTTGTAATTATGACTGGTCAAGATGGAGCATCACTTCGTTAACAAGTAAATGATTGCAATTTTATTTTTTTAGGAGGAATGCTAGCATCAGTCGCAGGGCCCATCTCCTTATGGTTATTACATTTTTTTTTTTATTTTCTAATGTATACGAGTGTTTCCAAAAACACGAAAACAGTTTTATGTTTCTTGTTTAGGCAAAATTTCATTTTTTTTTTCTCTTTTTCGGGATACTAATCCTTCATATAAGGAAGAAAAAAAAAAAAGAACCCCTTTAGATATGGCCGGCAAAGTATAGCCAGTTTTGATCCCATAATCTCTCCCTTTTAAGAATTTACTGCAACGGGTGTCTTTAGGCAAAGTTGATGTCATAAGAAAGTTTATAGAAGTCCAATCAAAAGCCACATGCAGTCTTTAGTTTTCTTCAGCAATCGGTGCTCGTCTATTATTATGATAATAATAATAATAAGCTAGTCTTGATTTTATCGATCACAAGTGAAGAACTAAATTCCCAATCAAAATTCGACAACTTGTCCTCACTATAGCTAGCTCGAATTTGAGTTTAAAAAAAATTCAGCAATATAGTATAGAAAATGGGAGTTCTAATAATTATGAATTAGTTTAGCAAATTCTTTGCACAGAATAATCAAAATTTTATACAGTTGGAGTTCTTTAAGATGACGTCATGTTTAGGCATTTGGACAAATTAAATGTCAAATTTAATTTAATTTAATTTAAATCCTTTTAAGAAAAGAATAGTTATTTCAGCCGATCATTAACGAAAATTTCCTGGCTTTGCCCTTCTTAAGGGATTTTGGAGAGTTCAACCCCTCCTTACCTTTTCGTGTTGTAAAGTAAGATTCAACTGCCTAACTCCGCAATTAATTTCATTGAACCCACCAAGGTAGCTTAGACTGTCAGGGACTATGACTCATGAATCGGAAGTTTTAAGATTGAATGTTGATATATTTATTATTGGACGAAGGTAGTTTGTGGGTGATATTGTACATCCCTATAGATTAGATTGGGCCCAAACCTCGGCCGAGTAGGCTTAGGATACCCTAAGTTTAAGACAACAAAAAGAGAGAGACTACCTACTGCAGCTGCACCAACAACATCTTTCTCGGAATCTCTTGTGTTTAAGACCAGCCCAGTTTTGTAGTAGCCATGAGAAGCTTAGAAATCTGAGAGGGCCATTGATATATATGCAGCTCAACCCTATCTTCCCAACCATTGTTTCAAGGTCAAGAACCACTCCCACATTCACTGGGATTGTTGTGTTCTGTGCCATCACCATTCTTGTGAAGAGAAGCCTTGGAGAGAGAAAGAGAAACAAGAGGAGAGAGAAAAAGAATTGAGTAGGGTTCTTCATCTTTGAAGTTCATGATGTTAATAAAAGGTAAAGAATTTATATATAGGAGTATAGGATACGAAAAGTAAGAAAAGAAACCAAGAAGTAGTCGACAGGCACAGTTCGAGGGCATGGCGGAGCTGGCATATTATGAACACAAAGAAACATGCATCATCAGTCAATATATATAGGTGAACTTTCATGTTACAAATGATTAGCAAAAACCTATGAAAGGGCGTGGATCAGCAAAAAAGTGTGCGGCATGAAATGTCCATCTACTTATATGTTTTATTACCACAACCCAGCACAACCCTACAGTGAGTTAATACAAGACCAATTTTATTAATATTGAAGAATGATGCAAGATCAATACTCTAGACCTTGAGTAAATTGTTCCTTTTTCATAGGAGTAAGACTTGTCAGGTGTTCCAAGATATCATTTGTCTTATTTCATTGATATTTACCTTGGTCAAATCAAATTATGATTGTAGAATATGTTATGTGGTAGAAGGTATATTATGTTGGGAATAGCGTGCAGTTCTAATACCACTTGTTGGGGTAGCGTGTAGCTCTGATACCATTTGTTGGGGCTAGCATGTAATTTTGATATCACTTGTTGGGTCACAGTGGAAGCGTTTGATACAACTATATTGGAATATGTTGGGTACACACACAAACTTAAAGTAAATAGGGAGATGTACGCCTAAAGATAGTACAGAGCTCTACACACATTCACAAGAGACTCTCAAAACAGGAGACTTGCTTCTTTGTGTGCTTCTTTTGTGTAATTCTTTTTTAACTTGCTTTTTTGTGTGTTTCTTTGTGTGCTTGGGTAGGACCCCTTTATATAGCACTTATAGATACATCATTATAAATTCCATCCACAAACTTTTCACTTCCCTAGACTCAACACATATTCTATTAACTAATCACATACATGAACACACTTAATAACTAGTACATGAATACACTAAAGACATAAACCATTGTGTCTACTAAAATACTTATGCATGTACTTAATTATGAATTACTATTTCCAACTGCCCCTCCTTAATTCATAATTTCTAAAAAATCTTTATTCTTCCATGGTGATGACATTGCCTTCAAATTGAGCAAGCTTGGTCTTTAAATCATCAATTTCTTTAAGTGCTCCATCATAAAGTTGATTGAGATGCTCGTATTTATACTCCATATATTCGAGTGAACCAAGATTAACATCGCGAACTTCAACATTGCACAAATATTAATATTTCAAATACTTGATAGTTTCAAACGCAGCTTCTTGTTCAACTTCATTCTTCTTCTTGGAAATCTTCTCATAAATTTTTTGTGTATGATCTTCATGAAAGATTTGCAACCTCGCTTGATAAACCCGAAGCATGTTCTGATCCAAACTTTTTGACAAATAAAAACACTAGTAGGAGGTCTAGTTTCTCTAAAAGACCTTCCAACACTTTCTTGAACGAAATTGAAATTCGTACCTTCTCGTTCTCCATGAGTGCATAAACGTAAGTCAACAAATTATTTTCTATCGTCCTTCCTTCGATCACAACAAGGTATATGTGTAGCCCTTTCATCACTAGGCCAGGGTATGTGTGACCCTTTCATCAATAACATAGGAATAATCCCTTCATCATAAGGTGAGTGTAACCCTTAACAACTGTAGCATAAGGAAAGTGGAGTCCCTTGCACAACACAGGGTATTGGCAACCCTCTTTCACCTAAGGGCTCATGTGACCCTTCAAACAAACAGTGTATGATGGTGTAGCATCTAACTACTCTATACTGACTCCATGAGGCCTTTAGGAAGGAATTGTTTACTCAAACTTTCTTGAACACTTAAGTTATTTCATAACAAACATCACCAACACTTGTCAAAGTTAGACTTCCCTCAATCATCAACTTTAGGAGGTAAACAAGACAAGCTCTTCAGGATATTTGAACATGGGCTCTGATAATGACAAGATCGTTAGCCATTTTGGCTCTGATACCATTTGTTGGGTTGTAGCTAGCGAAAGCGTTTGATACAATTATATTGGGATATGTAAGGTACACACACAAACTTAAAGTAAATAAGGAGATGTACACCTAAAGACAGTACAGAGCTCCTACACACATTCACAAGAGACTCTCAAAACATGAGACTTGCTTCTTTGTGTGCTTCTTTTTTTACTTGCTCTCTTGTGTGTTTCTTTGTGTGCTTGGGTAGGTACCCCTTTATATAGCACTTATAGATACATCATCATAAATTCCATACACAAACTTTTCACTTCCCTAGACACATATTCTATGAACTAACCACATACATGAACACACTTAATAACTAGTACATAAACACACTAAAGACATAAACTATTGTGTCTACTAAAATACTTATGCATGTACTTAATTATGAATTACTATTTCCAACATATTGTAGATTTGCAAATGATGCTCCTTACCAAAGCCAAAGCTAACACACTATGCTGAACAAAATTTTTGTTTTTTGTGTTTTTTTTTTTTTTTTTGGAAGTTATGCTGAATGAAATTTATACTGCCGGAATCTATTTGAAATTTGTCAAGAAACTTCACCCAATTACTAAGAATACAATATGTTTTTTAATCAACTTCTTTCAAAAATTTTAAAACTCATATATCAGATGCACTTGTTGCTAACTTTGCATTTGGTGCACTTCGTTTTTTGCAAAATCAACAGTTGTGCCTTGTGTTTTTTTGGTTGTTTGGGTGTTTTCCGGTTAATATATCACATATCTGTAAGCTTCGCCTTGTTTTTTGTATTTTTGTTGGTGTGGGGTGGTTCTTTGGATCTATGGTGTACTAATCCCTCTTAATTTTAACAAAATTTTCTTTTACCTATCGAAAAAAAGAGGAAGAAAAAAATTCCACCTTTCTAGAACACCAACAAATAATCTAGTTCAAAAAAATTTCTACATAAATGTTAGTAGCAAACATAAAGGCTTTGGGTTAAGTGAGCTATTTTTTTTTATACTTAAATTTATAATGCAACTTCTACATCAATATACAATTGTCACAATGCTTGTAATGACCTCTAAAATAATTAAATTATTAGTTAACTAAAATATATTAATTAGATTAATCAAATCAAATAAGTGCCAAAAAAAAAAAAAAAAGGTATGAAACCTTTGCTTTCGGGAAGCAAGAGGTGGAGAGGAGAGAGAAAGAGAACGGTGGTGATGAGGCACCAAACACTACCTCTCCCCTCCTTGATGCGTATATATATATATATATATATATATACACACACACATAGATATAACTTTGATCATATGCGAGATATCCCATTCGATCACGGCTGTCTGTGAGAGACACGCGTGGGCGTGTGAATACGCACATGTCGCTCACGGACGGCCGTGATCGAATGGTGTCACACCCCATTTTTGCACCACCTGACTAGGGCTCATCATTTCATGCATGTTTTTGTTTTGTTTTTGAGTCTAGTCACTTGCATTAGTTTTCTAGAGTCACAAGGACAATGGATATGAATTTTGGTTCAAATTGGAGTTGATCTTGAGGGATAATAAGAGCTTTTGTGACTTGAGGGGCATAATCGTCTTTTAAGTCCCAAACTTTTCATTTGACCTTGAAATGATCTCCAAATTGTCAATTGGAGTTCATATAGATGCATAAGAGGTATTTCTAGGTTCAATTTGGTAAGTCAATGGCTCGGGATTAAAATGGCTCGATGTAGTTCAAGTTGGTTAATTGACCCTTCCTTGGGTTAGCTCTAATTGACTCACAATTACCAACCAAATCTTTTCAAATTGACTTTCATTAGTCATCATTTTACCCTCAAAAGTGTTTCATGAAGTTCAATTTTGATATGGCCTGATGATGAGTTTAGTGTGGTTATTTACGGATTATCCTTGAAGAATTAGTGCGAATCACAACATGAGATTTTTGGTTAAAATGAAAAGAAAATTATTTTATTAAATTAGCCATTTTTATCATGACACTAACACGTGTACGTATGTGATGAGTGTGTGTACGCACATACGATACATGTGCATGCGTGTTAGCGGTCAGTCTCCCAATTTTTATAAAAGACAATTTCCTTTTCCTATTCAGATTAGAAGTCTTTTATCATTATAAAATACCTTTTGATTATTCTCCAAAGAAACCTAGTCCAGGAAGGAAAGGGAAACTCCAGATTTCAGCTATAAATACTCTCTTAATGTCTTTAAACAAGGGGGAGGAGAAGAGGGTTTGGAGGGAGTGAAATTCGTCATAATTCAGCAGCAGATTTTCTGAAAACCAGCAGTCGTATTTTAATCATAACTTTTTCATAGGAAGTCAGAATTTGATGAAATTGGTCTTGTTAGAAAGATAATTCAATTCTCTACAACTTTGTATTTCACAAGCTTTGTCCAAATCCAACGTTTTCATACCCAAAAACGCAATTGAAGTTGCTGCTGCTGCAAAGTGACGAAAATCACTTTTCTTTTCTCTTGTTCTCTTTTTGTTTTCTATTTATTTTCAAAGTTGAGTGAGTTTTGATCTCTTTGCTGTGATACCACTTTGACAAAGAGGAGGATTCGTGTTGGTTTGATTCACTCTAAAGACCTGAGGAGCCACGAACAATTACAAACACAAGGAAGGCCCTTCCTAAGGTATTCTCCTTCTCTATTCAAGCTTAAACTAGGTTCTCATATGGGTTAGGCTTATTGCATGTTAAAGGTAACTTTTTTATCATGTATTAACACTCTAGCTAGTTAATATACATGGAATATCTATTGTTTATCTACTGTTTAGCATGCTTTAGGGCTGTCCTTTAGGTTTCAATGCATAGTTATGATTCTTGTGCTCCTATTTGTCCTTGTGCTAGGATTAGTGTCATTGCATGTTAGAGTTAGGATTTTCATCATGTTATATTGCTTTAGTTAGTTAATATGCATGATATAATTTCTGTTTAGTTTGGTTTTAGCATGATTAAAGTATGTCTTGTGAGTTTTTAAGCATATTTGTGAGTTTAGGGTTTTAGAGTCATTGTTTCGTGTTTGTTTTCATATAGCATGATAAAGTAGACTTTTTTATTGGTTTTTCTTCGTGTTTGCTGTATATGTTTTTCATATGGAGTAAATATGATGTTTTTGCATGCATGTTAGTATGTTTTAGGGTTTTTTATGCATGATATGGTTCTAGGAATATGTTAGGACTTATTATTGTTCGCTGTTTTGCTGTTAGCATGCTTAGTGGATGATTTTTAGGCCATGATACTATTCTGTCCAGATTTGCATATCATTGTTTTTGCATGGTTTTGAGCACTTGTAAGGGTGCAAATAGGTGTGGTATTTGTCCTATGGCAAATAGGGCTGCTCATGTCTGAAATGACTAATGTTTGGAGCTAATTGCGCTCAGGTAAGTGGGTGTGAAGGTGCCCCAATTCACCTTTCTTCTTAACTCATTCTCTTCTCCCTATCTAGGGTTAATTTTTAATACAAGTCTATGGTTTAATCAAAGGTTTCCTTCGTAAATAAAATTCTGGTTTTTATTAAAGTTTCCATTTTGTGGATTTCTTTCCTAAAATCAAACTTTCTATCATATTCAACTCTTTTAATCAAATAAGGAAACCTAGGGTTTTAACCATAGGTTTATATTAGGTCTTAACCCTAATTCTAATCGAACTACGTGGACTTTGATTGATGTATTTCGTTGCATGGTACATAGGCGCTCTTCATGAGGCTCAAGTCCGTTCTAAGATCCAAGCATCCTAGGTTTATTTTTGTTTTCTTTTCTTCTTTTTCTTTTTCTGTTTTTATGCACTTATTATGCATGGATGGATGAATGAAATATGTGATATGCATGCAATTCTTGTGATGATATACTTGCTGATTTTTGTGTGGAAAGATCTTGATTTAGCCCAAATGAACTGAGAAACCGAAAGGGTGACATGGGTGCCTATAGGCTTCGCCTAGAACCTTCCCATGTCATAACTTAGCCTCCGAATCCCCGATTTCTTTGGTTTTCAAAAGATTGGTTTTTGCCTTTCCTTTTTTATGGAGTCATTCAAATTGTTTTCCTAAAACAAACTATTTTTAGGGTTTTCCTTGTTTCCTTTAAAAAATAAGGTGGCGACTCCTTTCCTTTTTTTTTTTCAAACCCATTTTCTTTCAATCCCTTGTGGACCCAATTTCCGGGGTTTACAGTTTGGCGACTCCACTGGGGATTTGTGGGCTAGACTCTATAAAGTTTAATTGGGCTAGGTTAATTTCTTATGTTTAATTAAAATCAATCACATTGCATCCGCTTGATTGTGTGCTTTCATTTATTGCATTGTGTGTGCAAACTCTTGCATGTTAGGATCGATGTCCCTCGATGTATCCTTGCCAACGATCGGCCTAGTCTCAACCTTGGTTTTCCTGATTCCATGTGTTGGGGCGAAAGCTATCAACCTCTCTTGCCTAGTACCCTTGGGCTTGCCCTTGGGTATATTAAATGAGTTAATCACGTACTGCTGGACCCACGCGGCGTTCCTGATGCCACATGTGGTTAGGTATAAGGATTGCTCAAGCAAGTGAAGGACCCTAGCCTACCCTTATCATTAGTCCATATAGACAGACTTGTAGGACACTACGGTCTCACCTTTATGCACCCACAATTGTTTGTAATGATGCTATGCCGTGTTTGTGGTGTGAGGCTTTATATCTTATGCCCTTAATATAGACCTTTAAACCCTAGCCTTCGTTAAGGCCATGGGTTAGGAGGAATAAATTAAGGAAATAGGATGTAAAGCTATGTTTGTGATGTGCTAGTCCTAGGGGATTAATTAAACCTAATTGAAGGACTCTATGCCCTATTCTTTAAAACATACCCTTAATCCATGACCCCTGTAAAGGTAATTGGATAAAAGGAATGAATTAATTGAATATGGTGTAGAGACCGAATTCATTAAGGAAAATATGGAGGTTTAGGACAGATCCTTAGGCTAAAGGTTAAAACTTTTCTATCCATAGACGTGCTGGCTTGGATCCGCAATCCACAAGGGCGTCTAGTGAGTGTTGAGTCTACCCATCAGACAGACATGGCCGACGAAAGAACTAGTGAGGGGCACTTTGACCTTGAGGCTTGCCTGAAAGCCATCATGGCCAAGCTTGACCATACCGCCGAGATATCCGATACCGCATTGAAAATGGCTCAAGAGAACCAACAGAAGATGGCGGATCTTGAACAAAATGGCTCTAAGGCCCATTCCTCGGGTATACCTCATGGGGCTGGCACCGAAGAGGGACCTCAATCCAATGAGAACACCAAGACAAGGGGGGAAAGTAGCTCGAAACCTGAGGTCACCAACCTAGAAGGGGAAGCCAAGGGGAAAGGTACTAGCAGTGATTCCGTGTTAGCTAGCAAGGTAGAAGCTTTGGAGAGAACCATAAAAGGGATTCGCAGGGCTGATGACATGGTCGATGTGCGGACTCTATCCCTGTTTCCAACGGCTCGTATTCCACTACAATTCAAGATGCCGGAGTTAGAAAAGTTCGATGGGACGGGTTGCCCTAAGACTCATTTGAAGATGTACGTGCGAGCTATGCACCCTCGAGGGGCTACTGACGAGCTTTTAGCTCAAATGTTCCATGAAACCTTGGCCACTTCTGCTTTGAAATGGTTCTTATCCTTGGATGAAATAGAACCCGGACTTGGGAAGACATATGCAATGAGTTTTCAGAGCACTACAAGTATAACACAGAGGTGGACGTTACTCGAAGGGACCTAGAAACTACCAAGCAAGGGGCTCATGAAACTTTCTCCGCTTACATTACAAGGTGGAGACAAAAGGCGTCGAGAATGACGGATAGGCCTGAATGAGGAGGACCAAATTCAGTTAGTGGTTAAGAACCTGCTGCCCGTGTATCACAAGCACCTATTTGCCCACTATTTCCCAAATTTCAAAGCTCTCATTGGGGCTGGCACGCAAGGTTGAAGATGCTATCAATGATGGGACAATCAAGACTGAGGAAGTGAGGAGTCGCAAGACAAACTTTACTGGGAAGAACAATGCCGAGGTCAACACCATAACTCAACCAATCCAACCCTTTTCTCTCAATGATGTCAACCCACCTCGCCAATTCACTGACCTATTCATGCCACTCGAAAGAGTCCTTGAAAAGCTCATAAGTCGTGACCTATTGAAGCCACTCGACCCAAGACCTCCACCAAATCCCTTACCCAAGAGCTACAATGAGAATGAGTACTGCAAGTACCACCAATCCAAAGGCCATGCCACCAATCGCTGTATTCGCCTTCGCCACCAAGTCCAAGACCTCATTGACAAGCAAGTCATTTCACCACCAACCCGTCCAAATGTCACCCGTAATCCTCTCCCATCACACAACAACACACCCCCACCTAACACCATAAATGCCATTGGGGTTGAATCCTCTCGCCCTCGCCATCCCATAAGACAATACACTCCGCTCCCCATGACCTTAACCCGTCTCTTCACCATTTGCCGCAATAACAGCCTTATCATGCCACTTCCACCAAAGCCAAGGCCCTCAACCCCTCACCAATATTGCCAATACCATTGTGCACCCGGCCATGACACCGATGCTTGTTCTATACTAAAGAAGATCATCCAAGACCTCATTGACCAAAAGGTTTTGTTGTTGCCAAAGAAATCTATCCAACAAGAGCTGAAAGAAAGATATGAAGCAGGGGATCCTCAGGTTGGCCTATTAGGTGAAGCGTCGGGGAAATATGATTACTATGTGCTGTACTCAAGCCCAAGTCCGATATCAGATGAGCCGATAGTCCCTTCAGGTTGGGATGACTTGCCGACAGAGATGGAGAGCATCGACATGATAGAATGGGATGACTTGATGAATGACTCCGAGGAAGTCCATGACATATGGGCTAGCGATGATGAGTTGGACCATATAACCAGAGGGGGTCGTCATTTCAAGCCCCCCCACCTAGAATCTGAAAATCCGTTGGAAGATTTGGAAGGGCAGAGGCGTCCTAGCTTGCAAGAAGAAGAGGATGAAGTGCTTAGGCAGCTGAAGAAGACCAATGCCAACATTACTATTTGGGGCTTGCTCATGGCCTCGCATAAGCACAGACAGACCGTGTTGAAACTGTTGAATCAGATACAAGTGCCTGTTGACACATCCCCCGAGGGATTGGTACATTTGGTGAATCCAACTCCCAAGAACTCAACCATCGTGTTCACCGATGTAGACCTACCTAAAAGCGGGCCGAGCCATTCTCAAGCTCTCTATGTGACCGTTGAAACTATGGGGAAGAGGGTTCCCACCGTTCTTATCGACAATGGGTCTGCACTGAATGTATGTCCTCTCCGAACTGCCACTGTTTTGGGTTTGGGACCCACTGATTTCACGCCATCTGGGCAGACCGTAAGAGCTTATGACAACACCCGCCGAGAAGTAATAGGGGTAGTTACTTTGCCTCTTATCATGGGACCCACTGAATTTAGGGTAGAATTCCAAGTGTTGGATGTGCCGTCATGTTTCAACTTGTTGTTGGGCCGACCTTGGATCCATCCTGCTGGGGCTGTGCCATCTTCACTCCATCAAAAGGTGAAGTTTCCTTATGAAGGAGCCATAGTAACACTTCAAGGGGACTATGAATTGAAACTCGCAGGTGTGCCTATATGTGAGATACAACCTGAATCAGCAGCGATACCGCTATCTGGGTTTGATTATGTCCAATGCATTGAGAAAGAGCTCGAAAAGGGTGAATTAATACCCTTGGACTTTTGCCCCCATGGCAACTTGCATGTTGGTGAAATCATGAGAAGGATGAGTTTCTTTCCCAGGCATGGGGCTAGGGCGTCGCCAACAAGGGATCCCTACGTCTATTCAAAGCCGTGTCACCTCATATACTTTTGGGTTAGGATATGAGCCCTCCAAAAATGATTATGCGGAAATGCTGAAGAGGAATAAAGAGAAAGTAAGAGCCAAAGCCGAGGGAAGGGTGCCAGACCTGAAGATCTCGCCATATCGACCTACTTTGAATGGTTACTTCGTCAAAGAAGGGGATGATTTTCTATATTGCGGGTTTCTAGAGCCCACCTTTGACCAAGCTACCAAGATCCGAGTTCCGGGTTTTGAAATCTTCTTCACCGAATGGTATCCAATCACAGCTGAAATGGTGGATGATGAAGCCATCAATGATGAGTTCTGGGAAAAGAAAGAGGAAGACTGGGCAGAGAACCTTGATGCGGGGGCTATGACTGAAATGTTCCAAGACATGATCCTCACCGTGGAAGACTCGACCATTGAAGAACTCCAGGGTTCATCCATTAGCCATGCTACCGTGCCATTCCTGAATTGGTACCTTGAATGTGGTGTCATTGCGGAGATCCATGAAGAAGAAGACCTTGGCCTACCTGATAGCAGCTTGTAGGTGTCTTAGTTTAGTAATATTTCCCTAATTCAATAAGATGTATCTACTTTACTCACTTTGTGGAGTCATAGTATTGATACAGATTTGTTTGTTTTCCTTCTTTCTTTTGTGTGTCATTCCCATTATTCCTAGTCAATAAAGTGTGCTTTCTTTCTCTATATATGCAGTGTCTCTTTTCTCTCCTCTATGGATATTTATGGCATGGATATAGATCCTAGGAACGATGTCCCCCCGGAGCTCGTTGAGCAAAGGAAAAGAGGGCGTCACCGAACCTAATATGGATGAATTGGAATCAATCAACTTAGGAACGAATGAATTGCCAAGAATAGTTAAAATTGGGAAAACCCTCTCCCCCGTTGAAAAAGAAAAGATGATCTCCCTCTTGAAAGCCAACATTATGGCTTTTGCATGGTCTTATGAAGACATGCCTGGCATCGACCCCGATATTGTGCAACACTATATCCCCACTAATTCCCTAAAGAAGCCGGTAAAGCAGAAACTCAGAAGATTAAAACCAGAATGGGCTCTAAAAGTAAAAGAAGAGGTAACTAAACAACTAGACTGCGGGTTTCCTCCAAGTTGTGGAGTACCCCGAATGGTTGTCGAATATAGTGCCTGTGCCTAAAAAAGATGGGAAAGTGAGGATGTGTGTCGATTTCCGAGATCTCAACGCCGCGAGCCCTAAGGATGACTTTCCTTTACCCCATATCGACGTGTTGGTGGATAGTACAGTGGGACATGCACTCCTCTCCTTCATGGACGGATTCTCCGGGTATAACCAGATAAAGATGGCGCCTCAAGACATGGAGAAAACAGCCTTTATCACGCAATGGGGAACGTACTGTTACAAGGTAATGCCTTTTGGCTTAAGAAACGCTGGGGCTACTTACCAAAGAGCAGCTACGACCTTATTGCATGATATGATCCATAAGGAAGTAGAGGTTTATGTCGATGATATGATCGTGAAGTCCGTGGATAGAGAAGGGCATTTCAAGGCACTAGAGAAATTCCTAGAGCGAGCAAAAAAGTACAATCTCCGTCTCAACCCACAGAAGTGCGCTTTTGGTGTCACTGCAGGCAAGTTATTGGGGTTTATGATCACTCAGAGAGGTATCGAAGTGGACCCAGGGAAGATAAAAGCTATTGTGGAGATGGAGCCGCCTAGCACTGAGAAGCAGATCCGGGGTTTTCTGGGAAGAGTTCAATACATAAGCCGATTCATTGCCAACTTGACCATGGTTTGCGAACCAATCTTCAAATTGCTTAAGAAAGGTGTGCCAAAAGTATGGAACGAAGAATGCCAAGAGGCCTTTGAGACCATTAAGAGATACTTGAGCAATCCTCCAATCTTAGTTCCCCCACGGCAAGGTGCGCCACTTTTGTTATATTTAACGGTCACCGAAACCGCGACGGGAGCTATGTTAGCTCAATATCTTGAAGGGTCTACAAAGGAAAATGCCATTTATTACTTAAGCAAGAAAATGACAGACTATGAAGTGAAGTACAATGCAATTGAAAAGGCTTGTGTGGCACTAGTATGGGCGACGTAGAAACTCCGGCACTACATGATGTCCTTCGAAGTGTTCTTAATAAGTCGCATGGACCCATTGAAGTACCTGGTAGAAAGGCCAGTATTGTCATTCAGAACTGCTCGATGGTCAATTCTCCTCAATGAATTCGACATCAAGTACGTGAATCAGAAGTCTATCAAGGGAAGCGTCATCGCAGACTACCTAGCCAGCTGTCCGGTGTCATCATCCGCTCCGTTCAACGATCAATTCCCAGATGAGGACGTGCTAGAGATTGGTAGAAAAACTTGGAGAGTATACTTCGATGGGGCAGCCAATAAGAAAGGTTATGGGATAGGAGTCCTGCTGGTCTCACCCGAAGAGGCATTTACACCGTTGGCGGTCAAGTTGGGGTTCGAAGCCACCAACAACATTGCTGAGTATGAGGCCTGTATCCTAGCACTGGAAGCGGCACTTGAATTGGGGATCAAAGAATTAGAAGTGTTCGGGGACTCGGCGCTAATCATTTGTCAGATAAAAGGGGAATGGAAAACTCGAGATGAGAAGCTGCTACCCTACCATGCCTACCTGGAAGCTCTAACCAAGGAGTTCTCAGAGATAGAATTTAACTACCTTTCAAGGAACAAGAACCAGTTCGCCGATGCCTTGGCGACCCTAGCATCCATGGTGGAGATACCTGAAGGGGGAAATGTGAAGCCGTTGGTGATAGAATGCCGAGACAAGCCTGTGTATTGTTGTGCAATCCGAGGAGGAGAGGTAAATGATGGTCGTCCGTGGTTCCATAACATAAAGAAGTTCATTGAAGAAAGGGAATACCCAGAAGGAGCATCTCGTATCGATAGAAAAACCCTAAGGCTGGTTGGCGAGTCACTATGTACTTTGTGGAGGAAAGCTATATCGGAGATCATACGACGGGATCCACCTGCTGTGTGTCACCGAGGAGGAAGCCGAGCATCTGATTAAAGAAATCCATGAAGGGACAGGGGCTCCGCATATGAATGGCTATATGTTAGCTAAGAAAATCATGAGGTTAGGCTATTATTGGTCCACCATGGAAAGAGACTGCCACGCACATGTCAAGAAGTGCCACAAATGCCAACTGTTCGCCAGTGGACAACATTTGCCTTCTATGTCCTTTAACAAGTATGTCGTCACCTTGGCCATTCGCAGTATGGGGGATAGATATCATCGGACAGATCAAGCCAAAGGCGTCAAATGGGCATGAATACATCCTGGTTGCCATCGACTACTTCACTAAATGGGTGGAAGCAGCATCCTTCAAGACCTTGAATTCCAAGAAAGTAGCACAGTTCATACAGCACAGCATCATCTATCGATATGGGGTACCGCATGAAGTTATCTCAGACAATGGCCAGCACTTTCAGAAAGAAACCCATGAGCTCTTGCAAAAGTACGGCATAGCCCACCATCTGTCGTCACCATACCGTCCTCAGACTAATGGAGCGGTGGAAGCAGCTAACAAGAACATCAAGAAGATACTACAGAAGACTGCGGACTCACACACAGACTGGCATGAGAAGTTGCCATTGGCTCTATGGGGTTACAGAACATCAATAAGGTCGTCAACAGGGGCTACCCCTTATTCTCTAGTTTATGGAATGGAGGCCGTGTTGCCAGTTGAATTGGAAGTTCCTTCACTAAGAGTTGCCGTGGAGAGCCAGATAACAGAAGTGGACTGGGTTAAGAGCCGCTTATGATGAGTTAGCTTTGCTGGATGAAAGGCGTTTAAGGGCGCTGTATCATGTTCAGGGGTATCAACGGAGAGTTGCCAGAGCATTCAACAAGCATGTCAAAGATCGAGGTCTAAAGAAAGGGGATGTAGTGCTGAAAGAAATCAGAGCTCCAGTGTTCGATCCGCGGGGAAAATTCAAGCCAAGTTGGGGTGGGCCATACATTATCAAAGAGATATTGCCAGCAGGGGCTGTTCGCCTCATGGATTTAGATGGAATTGAGTTCGCTAGTCCAACTAATTTGGATCAATTGAAGAAATATCATGTTTGAAGCCTGCTAGGTTGAAAACCCGTAAGGGCGGCCTAGGCAAAAGTTAAGGCATAAGAACTACGTAAGACCTGATTCTCCATTCAAAAACAAAACAAAAAAAAACAAAAAAAAAAACAAAAAAAAAAGAAGAAAAAAAAACCATGGAGATACGTAGGCAACCCATAAAGTTACCTTGGGTGCGGTCTAAATCAAACAAGAAAATCCCAAATTTGATTTATTATTGGCAATTTATTCAAAACTAAAATTGATTGACATAGCAATTCATTGGTATTAAGTAAAAGAACTATAAATATGCCATAAATATCCTATTCTATTGAGTCTTCAGTTTTTCTTGGGCTTCTTTGCAGCTCGCTCTTCAGCTTTCTTCTCCTCGCTTGCATGTCTTCTTTTCTTCCTCAAGTCGTGTTCATAAGCTGTTGTCACTGCTTCCATAATATCTTCTCTGCAAGATCCAAGTTCATTGTTCTTGATAAGTCCAAAAATCCTTTCTCTTCGAGTAGTCTCTCTCTCACCTAAATTGCTTTTCAACCATTCCTTATACTCGGGGCTCATCATATACGGACCATCAGTATTCGTCACTTGAGTCAGTGTCAGCTTTCTAGGCCATCGGTCTTTCGCCTAAGTCACTACAGAAAGACCCGCGGGCACCACAGGATAGTCACCTTTCAAGGAAGTGGGTATGGTTTGCATGGCGCCCATCTGACGCAGAACCCTTGAAGGCCAATAGAAGGAAGTAGACCTCAATCCTATGAGTCTCACCATGGCGCATCCAGAAGTCCGCAGAAGCACCTGGTCACTGCAGCCCCATATGAATACAAACCACTTGACACTCCTCCAAGAAAGGGTTTGGAAGTAACCTAGCCAATCTCTCAATGAAAATTGCCCAGGTAGTTCAATGCGGCGAAGGCAGTAATGCTGGGGCTTGTATGGTGTAATGGCAACTGGTGACAAGAAATTCAGTCTTTCAAGCAACCACATCTGCAGTAGAATGGGGCTACCTCCTAAAGGAACCTTTGGGTCCTCATGAGTTTTATCCAAACCATTCAGGGTTTCAGCTAGCACCATGGGAATCAAGTTATGGCCCTTGGCAAGGAGAGGAATCAAGTCACAGATTTGAATGGGAACATGTGGAGTACCAGTGGAAATAAGAAAACGACCAATGAGGCAAAAGGCAAGAGCATGCTTAATAGGAAAGGTAAAATTCAGAATACCTTTACTATCACAAGCTAAAAAAGAGGTTGCCAATTTCATCAAGTCTACCATATGGTCCTTTACAAACGTAGAGGCATATTGTGAGTGAATCCCAAGTAGATTGGAGAAAGAAGTAAGAAAGCTTGGGCGAGGAGTAGGGAGAATGAAAGGACCTACCGTTGAAACTCCATACAATGCACAGAATTCCTCCATGGTTGGGCACAGTTCTTCATAGTTGAAGCGGAACACATGAACTTGAGGATCCCAAAAATATGTAGCAGCAGTCAAGAGGTTCGTTTCAAGCCTCACATGCCTCAAGGAGAGCAATGGATCCAAGCCAAAGCACTTGAACTCAGATTTTGCTTCAGCACTTATAACTCTCAAAAACCCTCCTAAAAATTTGTCTAGAGCCTCCATAATTTCTAATGAATGAATACAAGTAGGTTTAGGAACCTCTTGGATGTGTTTTTATAGGGAAAAGGTCACAAATCCAAGTTCTAATAGGAAAAAACCCATCAGAATAGGAAGTTTCCTATTCAAAGTGGGATTTCCGCTTCGGGCTCGGGTAACCACCCAGGCCTGGGCGGCTAGCCTCCTGAGGCCTGGTGGTCACCCAAGCCACCTTGTTTTGGCTTTCTCCCTCGCTTTGTCTCGCCTTGACGCGTGATCAAACCTCCTTCCAAATGAGATATTCAACACTTTTTTAGCTTAAAATCAATCAAATTCCATCTTGAAATCAATTCCTTGAATTGATTTTATGTTCAAAAGGGTTGAATATATTTCCCCTGTGTCATGCCAACTCAAGTGACAATGTGTTAAGTCACTCTCCTCTTGCACCATGCCTGTTCAATCTTGATAAATTGATCATATATCCTCATTTCAAATCTTGATTTTTCATCCTACTTGGTTGAATATATTCATCGCTTGAATATGTTCTTCCATTTCAAAAGTGTATTCACCCTTTGAATATGCTTTCTCAGTTTCAAATTCTCATTCTTTATCATACTTGGTTGAATATATTCGTCACTTGAATATATTCTTCCATTTCAAAAGCATGTTCACCCATTGAAAATGCTTCCTAGTTTCAGATCCTCATTATCACTTATTTGGTAAAATATATTCATCGCTTGGGTATATTTCTCCATTTCAATGGTATACTCATCACTCGAGTATACTTCTCAGATCATTTGTCACTTCCTTGGTTAAGTATATCCATCACTTGGGTATATTTTTCCATTTCAATGGTATACTCATCACTTGAGTATACTTCTCAGATATTTTGCCACTTACTTGGTTAAGTATATCCATCGCTTGGGTATATTTCTCCATTTCAATGGTATGTTCATCACTTGAACATACTTCTCAGATTATTTGTTACTTACTTGGTTAAATATATTCATGACTAGAATATATTTCTCCATTTCAATGGTGTACTCATCACTTGAGTACACTTCTCAGATTATTCTCTATCTTACTTGCTTAAGTATATCCATCGCTTGGATATATTTCTCTATTTCAATGGTATGTTTATCACTTAAACATACTTGTCACTTACTTGATTAAGTATATCCATCACTTGGATATATTTCTCTATTTCAATGGTATGTTTATCACTTAAACATACTTGTCACTTACTTGGTTAAGTATATTCGTGACTAGAATATATTTCTCCATTTCAATGGTGTACTCATCACTTGAGTACACTTCTCAGATTATTCTTATCTTACTTGGTTAAATATATCCGTCGTTTGGATATATTTCTCCATTTCAATGGTATGCTCATCACTTGAGTGTACTTCTCAGCTTACTTGGTTAAATATATCCATCACTTGGATACATTTCTCCATTTCAAAAGTATGTTCATCACTTGAACGTATTTCTCAGTCTTTTTCAATCATTAAGTATACTCATCACTTGAGTATATTTCTCAGCATCTTTTTCATCACTTGGGTAAATATGTTTGTGACCTGAATATATTTCTCCATTTCAAAAGTACACTCATCACTTGAATACACCTCTCAGATTATTCTTATCCTACTTGGTTAAGTATATTCATCGCTTGGGTATATTTCTCCATTTCAATGGTATGTTCATCACTTGAACATACTTCTCAGATTATTACTTGGTTAAATATATTCATCACTTGAATATATTTCTCCATTTCAATGGTATACTCATCACTTGAGTATACTTCTCAGTTCATTCTCTATCTTACTTAGTTAAATATATTCGTGACCTGAATATATTTCTCATTTTTCAAAAGTATGTTCATCACTTGAACGTACTTCTCAGTCCTTCTCAATCATTAAGTATCCTCACCACTTGAGTATACTTCTCAGATTTCATTCTCAGATTACTTGGTTAAATATATTCGTGACCTGAATATATTTCTCCATTTCAATGGTATACTCATCACTTGAGTATACTTCTCAGATATTTTGTCACTTACTTGGTTAAGTATATCCATCGCTTGGATATATTTCTCCATTTCAAAGGTATGTTCATCACTTGAACGTACTTCTCAGATTTCATTCTCATCACTTGGTCAAATATATTCGTGACTAGAATATATCTTTCCATTTCAAAAGTATGTTCATTCGTAGTGGCTTGAATATGCTTCTATTATCAATTCTCAACCCTCAGTGGTTTAAGTATACTCATGACTTGAGTACACTTCCTTACTTCAGTCTCAGGTTTTCAACCTCCCATCATTGTTGGTATCAGTGTGTGATTTCTCCGGGCTTTTTTGGCCAAAAATGGGTTGTTCTTTATCATTGGTTCACAAGTGTAACTTGTTCGCCAATGAGGGGCTTCTGTCACACCCCATTTTTGCACCACCTTACTAGGACCATCATTTCATGCATGTTTTTGTTTTGTTTTTGAGTCTAGTCACTTGCATTAGTTTTCTAGAGTCACAAGGACAATGGATATGAATTTTGGTTCAAATTGGAGTTGATCTTGAGGGATAATAAGAGCTTTTGTGACTTGAGGGGCATAATCGTCTTTTAAGTCCCAAACTTTTCATTTGACCTTGAAATGATCTCCAAATTGTCAATTGGAGTTCATATGGATGCATAAGAGGTATTTCTAGGTTCAATTTGGTAAGTCAATGGCTCGGGATTAAAATGGCTCGATGTAGTTCAAGTTGGTTAATTGACCCTTCCTTGGGTTAGCTCTAATTGACTCACAATTACCAACCAAATCTTTTCAAATTGACTTTCATTAGTCATCATTTTACCCTCAAAAGTGTTTCATGAAGTTCAATTTTGATATGGCCTGATGATGAGTTTAGTGTGGTTATTTACGGATTATCCTTGAAGAATTAGTGCGAATCACAGCATGAGATTTTTGGTTAAAATGAAAAGAAAATTATTTTATTAAATTAGCCATTTTTATCATGACACTAACACGTGTACGTATGTGATGAGTGTGTGTACGCACATACGATACATGTGCATGCGTGTTAGCGGTCAGTCTCCCAATTTTTATAAAAGACAATTTCCTTTTCCTATTCAGATTAGAAGTCTTTTATCATTATAAAATACCTTTTGATTATTCTCCAAAGAAACCTAGTCCAGGAAGGAAAGGGAAACTCTAGATTTTAGCTATAAATACTCTCTTAATGTCTTTAAACAAGGGGGAGGAGAAGAGGGTTTGGAGGGAGTGAAATTTGTCATAATTCAGCAGCAGATTTTCTGAAAACCAGCAGTCGTATTTTAATCATAACGTTTTCATCCGAAATCAGAATTTGATGAAATTAGTCTTGTTAGAAAGATAATTCAATTCTCTACAACTTTGTATTTCACAAGCTTTGTCCAAATCCAACGTTTTCATACCCAAAAACGCGATTGAAGTTGCTGCTGCTGCAAAGTGACGAAAATCACTTTTCTTTTCTCTTGTTCTCTTTTTGTTTTCTATTTCTTTTCAAAGTTGAGTGAGTTTTGATCTCTTTGCTGTGATACCACTTTGACAAAGAGGAGGATTCGTGTTGGTTTGATTCACTCTAAAGACCTGAGGAGCCACGAACAATTACAAACACAAGGAAGGCCCTTCCTAAGGTATTCTCCTTCTCTATTCAAGCTTAAACTAGGTTCTCGTATGGGTTAGGCTTATTGCATGTTAAAGGTAACTTTTTTATCATGTATTAACACTCTAGCTAGTTAATATACATGGAATATCTATTGTTTATCTACTGTTTAGCATGCTTTAGGGCTGTCTTTAGGTTTCAATGCATAGTTATGATTCTTGTGCTCCTATTTGTCCTTGTGCTAGGATTAGTGTCATTGCATGTTAGAGTTAGGATTTTCATCATGTTATATTGCTTTAGTTAGTTAATATGCATGATATAATTTCTGTTTAGTTTGGTTTTAGCATGATTAAAGTATGTCTTGTGAGTTTTTAAGCATATTTGTGAGTTTAGGGTTTTAGAGTCATTGTTTCGTGTTTGTTTTCATATAGCATGATAAAGTAGACTTTTTTATTGGTTTTTCTTCGTGTTTGCTGTATATGTTTTTCATATGGAGTAAATATGATGTTTTTGCATGCATGTTAGTATGTTTTAGGGTTTTTTATGCATGATATGGTTCTAGGAATATGTTAGGACTTATTATTGTTCGCTGTTTTGCTGTTAGCATGCTTAGTGGATGATTTTTAGGCCATGATACTATTCTGTCCAGATTTGCATATCATTGTTTTTGCATGGTTTTGAGTACTTGTAAGGGTGCAAATAGGTGTGGTATTTGTCCTATGGCAAATAGGGCTGCTCATGTCTGAAATGGCTAATGTTTGGAGCTAATTGCGCTCAGGTAAGTGGGTGTGAAGGTGCCCCAATTCACCTTTCTTCTTAACTCATTCTCTTCTCCCTATCTAGGGTTAATTTTTAATACAAGTCTATGGTTTAATCAAAGGTTTCCTTCGTAAATAAAATTCTGGTTTTTATTAAAGTTTCCATTTTGTGGATTTCTTTCCTAAAATCAAACTTTCTATCATATTCAACTCTTTTGATCAAATAAGGAAACCTAGGGTTTTAACCATAGGTTTATATTAGGTCTTAACCCTAATTCTAATCGAACTACGTGGACTTTGATCCATGTATTTCGTTGCATGGTACGTAGGCGCTCTTCGTGAGGCTCAAGTCCGTTCTAGGATCCAAGCATCCTAGGTTTATTTTTGTTTTCTTTTCTTCTTTTTCTTTTTCTGTTTTTATGCGCTTATTATGCATGGATGGATGAATTAAATATGTGATATGCATGCAATTCTTGTGATGATATACTTGCTGATTTTTGTATGGAAAGATCTTGATTTAGCCCAAATGAACTGAGAGACCGAAAGGGTGACATGGGTGCCTATAGGCTTTGCCTAGAACCTTCCCATGTCATAACTTAGCCTTCGAATCCCCGATTTCTTTGGTTTTCAAAAGATTGGTTTTTGCCTTTCCTTTTTTATGGAGTCATTCAAATTGTTTTCCTAAAACAAACTATTTTTAGGGTTTTCCTTGTTTCCTTTAAAAAATAAGGTGGCGACTCCTTTCCTTTTTCTTTTTCAAACCCATTTTCTTTCAATCCCTTGTGGGCCCAATTTCCGGGGTTCACAAATGGGATACTCTAGGATATCCCGTACAGGATCAGCCCTCTATATATATATAGATATATGTATGTGTGTATGTATGGTTGAGAGAGAAAAAGAAGACAGAGAGAGAGAGAGGATTGTTTTCAGATGACACCAGAAAGAGAGAGAAATAGGGAGAAAGAGGAAGAGGCCGAGAAGGAAAAGAAAGGGAAAGGAAAGATAAGGAGAGAAAGAGAGACTCTGCTTCCAGGAGAAAGCCAGAGAGAAAGGAAAAAAGGAACTAAGAAAGAAGGAATAAGGAACCGAGAAAGAGAAAGAAGGGAAATTGCTCAAAAATTGTTAGAGAAGCTTGAAAATCTTGTCACGACCCAAAATAATTAAGCCGTAATCAGTAGTAATAAAACAAACTTTATTTTAATAAATCCTTTGATAAAATGTGGATAACATGTCTCAAAATCTCAACCATTTTTAAAATTTTTCGAACATAACCCATCCATAGATGGGACATATCATCTTGAAACCTGTTATAAAACCCATTCTATAAAAATTTCCTGTCATCCATACAAGTGGTATCATCCCATGCATTGCATTCTACGTACACAACATTAAATAATCAAAGTTACAATCCTGCTTTAATTAGAATTACATTAATCCAATAGAAAACCAACTTAATTACATATTCCTTCCCATGAAAATACATTCATTAATAACAAACTAAAATTTCCAATAAGAGCATCTTCCGCCTATAATAGCATAAACCAATCCCTAAATTATCTGAAAAACATTTAAGATAATAGGCGTGAGTCCGACGACTCAATAGGTACAATTTAACATAGTAAACTAAAGTGATGATATAAATAAAATCCAATTATATCATTTAAATCAAAATATACTAACCAAGTATATTAAAAAGAATCCAATTCAAGTTATAATCCATAACTTAAAATAAATAGTGCATAATACCCCATGCATATGACTCATGTCCAGTTTACAGTAATTCCATCAATTACTGACCACTCCCGTTGGAGTTTTTGCGCAGAAACAGAGGATTTAAACCCAACCTCCAAGAGGACAACATTGCACCCTCGCCACCTCGCAATGATAGAAAGTAGCCTCTTCTTCGGGAACACAAGGGTTCCTACCTAGAACCAGAAAGTACCCAGATTCGGGAGCATAGCTGTCATCTCTGCTTGGGACCGTAAGCAAACCAGGATCAAAGGAAAGGAAAACACTGCAAAGTCCCTTGACTACAAGTAGTCCATTTCCAATGACCCTTTTTTATGTAATACTTTTACCCAATATTCATTAAGTCCATTTAATGCATGATTATGCCCAACATGCAACGCAATTAACCATAAAAAATGATTTTTAACCAAAATCACCTCCAAAATGTGCAATATAACCCATAATAAAATAACCTCATAATTATACCAAAATTATGATAAACAACATAAATTCCCATTGTGATTATAGCCTTAAAATCATAATTGAAAACATTGTTATCCCAAGTGTAAAACCCTAGAGGGGGGGTGAATAGGGTTTATAGCCAATTAAAAAAAATTATAGCAAACTAAAATTCAGATTATTGCAATCAATAGAAAATGCAACAATAAGCAATAATAAGAAGGAGTTAGAGAATGCAAACACAAGATATTAACGAGGTTCGGCCTTCCCGCCTACGTCCTCGCCTCAAGAGCGCCGCTTGAGGATTCCACAATCCACTATGACAATCTCCTTCAAGGGTGGAGATCAAACCTTTTACAAAGAGATGCTCTCTTCAAGACAAATCTCTCTTGTCTCACTAGGGTTCACACAACCCTTACAACACTTAAATTTGAAGTTGGTTTGTTGTAAACAATCACTCTAGCAGTAAATACAACTCTTGAAAGCTCAACAAACTTCTAATAATTTGCTCAATTGAATGCTCTTTAAGAATTAGGGCTTGAAAGCTCTTTTTCAAAGGATGGAATTGATTGCTCTTGTATGGATGCTCATAAATGAGTTTGAAAGCTTGTATTTATACCCATTTGGCCTATTATGCCCGTTGCAAGCATTAAATGCCGGGAAATAGCCGTTTGGTGGCAATAAATGCATCATTTGGCTTTCAAAAAACTAGCCGTTATAGCTTATTTCGAGTGATATAGTCGACTAAACATTCCATATAGTCGACTAAATAAACCAGTAGCAGAAATAGGCCATTTCAGCATGATTTAGTCGACTAAACTTTCCCATATAGTCGACTAAATAAACCAGTAGCCAAACTGGTCTATTTTTACATGATGTAGTCGACTAAACCTTGTAATTTTCTAGGTTTAGCCTCTTCTCAAGGGTTTTCTCCTATTATGACCATTTCTATCGACTTAGGCCTTTTGGAGATGATAAATTCATTATGATTAAGGGTCCTAAGGTCCATCTAAGTCATTTGAGCACGGTCATGAGCAATTATATACATTTTGGAACCTAAAACCTCACTAGTAGCCTAAGTGAGTCTCCATAGACTATGATTGCATGGCTTGAGGTGCTTGAAGGTCCATTTGCTAGCTTTTTATGCTCTTGTTGCATCATGCTTGAGTTTCTTTGAAGTTTTGGACACGAGCCTTGAGTTGTATGGCTTGATCGTGCTTTCGAGGGCATGTACTTGAGTCATTGATCCTTTTAAGCTTTAGTACCTAGCTTTGATCATTAGCTTGACAATTAAACCATTAGAGTTCTCATCAATTTCTTGTTATCATCAAAATCCAAAAGATACCCTTGGATAAAAGCCAATGGGGCCAACAATCTCCCCCTTTTTGATGATGACAAACAATTGATGTTTTATAAAGAGAACATAACATTTAAATATAGAGTATGTCTCCCCCTCACAATATGCATATATCAACATTCCATACATTTGAACATGTTAACACAAGACTAAGTAAAAATGAGTCAACACAATCAACATAATACTAAGTCTTTTTCATAGATAGATAATGTCAACACAATACTAAGTCAAAATGAGTTGAACATGTACATATAAGCTGTGAGTAAAAGTTAGATAACCAAGATAACTAACAATCATATCCAATTAAAATTAACATCTATTGTTCCAAAAGTGACATCCCCCATTAAAACATCCCTGTCAAAACATCACAAAACTACTCCCCCTTTTGTCAGCAGTCAAAAAGCAATGGGGAAAACTAATCCTCATCGTCCGGTGGAGGAGGTGGGACATAGCGATCCAAGCGAGCCTCAAGAGCATTGAAACGCTGATCAATGCTGGAAAATCCTTGTGCCATGGAAACTCTGAGAGACTCTATCGCAGTCATCACGGTCTGGAGAGTAGGAGGTGCAATATCTTCCTCTAGTGGCTGCTGCTACGGTGGCTCATCCACGGGCTCATCCTCATCATGTTCTTCTTCAGGAGGAAGCTGCTGTGCTTGTTGAGGATCACGAATCCAGTTGCCATTGCCATCCTTGATGAATTTCATTCGCTTCAAGGTAGCCTCATCATAGAAGTCGGAGTGCTTAGTATTATAGACTTCAGGTTCATTGTCAAGTGTAACACCAAAGGCTTCAAAGACACTGGTGAGGGCATGTCCATAAGGAAGAACTCCGGTTTTCTTTTTAGCACAGTCATGGGTGTGATGGAGAATAATATGAGCCAAGTCAAGTTTGACTCCAGTCAGAACACACCAAATGATGTAAACATTCATGTAGCCAACATGAGACCGACTACCCGAGCGAGGCATGAGATTATAGGTAATGATGTGATGAATGATGCGAGAGGTCACCGATAATTGATTTACAGAAGGAAGAAATTTGTCTTGGATGGTATTGTCATTGCAGATGAGTTTAAGAGCAGCAATTATGTTAAAGTCCCTTCGAATTGTCCAAGAATGTGTATTGAAACTTTGAATGGTGTTGGTTTTTGGTAAGCGAAAAATGGTAGCAATGGTGGTGATTGTGAGATCGATGGGTTTCCCTTTAACCCATGATTCAATTTCAAAATCAGGAGTAAAAAAGAAATTAGCATAGAAAACTCTCACAAGCCTAGGATAGCAAGTGTTGTTAAGGGTGATGAAATGCTCCCAGCCAATGGCACGAAAGAGATTTCCAATAAAGATGCGCTGACCATCAAAAAATTCAAAAGAAACGATCTTACCGAACTCAACACGTCGGTTTTTGAAGGAGTTTTGATACTTTTGAAGGGTTGAGGCGTTCTTGCATAATCCTTCATTCCCATGCTTGGCTTTAGATCGACGTTCCTCTTGAGGATTTGCAGGTGGTGAAGATGGAGGCGCGTGAGAACTACCCGGGGCATCCTTCCGTTTGTTTTGAGCCCTAGAAGCATCCATTGATGCTTTTAGGAGTTTTTCCGTGCGATTAGTCATGATTGGAAGGGAGAGAATGAAGAAGAAATGAGAAAATGATGAGAGATTAGGGTTAGGTTTCGGGGTAGAGAGAGAGGTTGAGAGGAATAGGGAAGAGAGAGAAAGAAAAATGGGAAAATGAAGCGCCAAAAAGGTTTTTAAACCCAAAAACTGCCAAACCCGAGTCATTTAGTCGACTACATCAATGGGTGTAGTCGACTACATATGTCAGTAGCCAAAGAGTTCCTCATTTAGTCGACTACATCATGCTGTGTAGTCGACTATAAGTGGAAAAATCCATATATAGCCCATGTTTGGTGCATTTAATCAACATACAACATCATATACACATGATTAAACATAAATTGGGCTTGAAACACATAAAAGAAGAACATTTGAGCATTAATTCATCAAATTATGTAATCATAAGCCTATGTAGCACAGAATTCATTATGTATAAATAATTTAAACAAGTAATGTGCATAAAATTTATCACTGGATTACATCATTCATTAAACACATGCCAAGTTCTCGTTTAATGAAGTTAAAACGATCTTCTCGAAGAGGTTTGGTAAAGATATCGGCCAATTGATGGTCGGTACCTATGAAATCAATTTCAACATCACCTCTTTGGACATGATCACGAATGAAATGATGCCTAATCTCAATGTGCTTAGTCCGTGAGTGTTGTATGGGGTTCTTAGTCAAGTTTATAGCACTAGTATTGTCACATTTGATGGGAATGTGATCAAAATGAAGTCCATAGTCCTCAAGTTGTTGTTTCATGTACAACACTTGTGCACAACAACTACCGGCCGCAATATACTCGGCTTCGGTGGTTGAAAGTGCTACCGATGTTTGTTTCTTACTAAACCAAGATACTAGTGAATGTCCTAGGAAATGACAAGTCCCACTAGTGCTCTTGCGATCATCCTTGCCACCGGCAAAGTCTGCATCGGAATAACTAAGCATATCAAAAGATGTAAACTTAGGAAACCATAAACCAAGGTTGATTGTGCCACTTAAATATTTGAAAATACGTTTTACGGCAAGCATGTGAGATTCTTTAGGACATGATTGAAATCTAGCACACAAGCAAACACTAAACATGATATCGGGTCTACTTGCGGTTAAATAAAGTAAACTACCAATCATACCTCTATATTTCTTTTGATCCACATCTTTCCCATTTTCATCCTTGTCTATTTTGATAGAGGTGCTCATAGGAGTAGAGAATTTTCTTCCATCTTCCAATCCATACTTTTTGAGTAAATCTTTGACATATTTGGATTGATTAATGAATGTTCCTTCCTTTGTTTGCTTAATTTGAAGTCCGAGAAAGAATGTTAGTTCACCCATCATGCTCATTTCGAATTCCTCCTGCATGATCTTAGAAAATTCCTTGCAAAGATTCTCATTAGTGGATCCAAAAATGATGTCATCAACATAAATTTGAACTAGAAGCATATTATCACTGATGGTTTTAATAAAAAGTGTGGTGTCAAGTTTTCCTCTTTTAAAACCATTTTTAAGTAAAAATCCACTAAGCCTTTCATACCAAGCTCTAGGAGCTTGTTTTAAACCATATAAAGCTTTGCTTAGCTTAAAAACATGATTTGGAAATTCATGACTTTCAAAACCGGGAGGTTGTTCAACATAAACTTCCTCTTCTATAAAACCATTTAAAAATGCACTCTTGACATCCATTTGAAATAGTTTAAAATCTTTATGACATGCATATGCAAGCAACATTCTTATGGCTTCAAGTCTAGCTACCGGAGCATAGGTTTCATCATAATCTATACCTTCTTGTTGATTATAACCTTGGGCTACAAGTCGAGCCTTGTTTCTAGTAACAACTCCGGATTCATCCTTTTTGTTTCTAAACACCCATTTAGTTCCAATTACTCCATGGTCATGAGGTCTAGGTACCAAGGTCCAAACCTTGTTCCTTTCAAATTGGTTGAGTTCATCTTGCATAGCAAGGACCCATGATTCATCATTTTCGGCTTCATTAATGTTTTTAGGTTCAATTTGAGACAAGAAAGCAAGGTGATCACATATATTTCTCATAGAAGAACGAGTTCTTACCCCACGTGAGGGTTCACCTAAGATTTGATCCTTAGGATGATTCCTCACAAATTTCCAAGTCTTGGTGACATCCGGATGAAGTGGAGTGTCTTCAATTTCTACTTCTTCTTCCGGTTTCTTGACTTCAATGACTTCATCTTCTTCTTTCTCTTTGCCTTTGTCTTGAGGGTCTTGCTTATCATTAAGATTCAAGTTCTCAACTTGTTCTTGCAAGCTTGTACCTACATCATCATCATCATCCACATTTCTCTTGGGTGCAAGAGGGTTAGTTTCATTAAATACAACATGCATTGATTCTTGAACGGTTAGAGTTCTCTTGTTAAACACCCTATATGCTTTACTCTTCATGGAATATCCAAGAAACACTCCTTCATCGGATTTGGAATCAAATTTAGAAAGCTTATCTCTATCATTTAATATAAAGCACTTGCAACCAAAGACTCTAAAGTAACCTATATTAGGTTTCTTATCATTCCATAGTTCATAAGGAGTCTTACCAAGTTTAGATCTTAATAGTACTCTATTCATTACATAACATGAGGTGTTAACGGCCTCGGCCCAAAAATATTGAGGTAAAGAGTGTTCATTAAGCATGGTTCTAGACATTTCTTCAAGTGTTCTATTCTTTCTTTCAACTACACCATTTTGTTGTGGAGTTCTAGGAGCAGAGAAGTTGTGACTAAAGCCATTCTCATCACAAAATTGTACAACATCCTTATTGACAAATTCGCTCCCCCTATCACTCCTAACATGTGTAATGGTATAGCCTTTCTCATTTTGGACTCTTCTACAATATGTAACAAATGTAGCATGAGTCTCATCTTTATGTGCAAGGAAGAACACCCATGTATACCTAGAGTAGTCATCAACAATTACAAATGCATAATGCTTCCCTCCAAGACTTGCAATAGCAATAGGTCCAAATAAGTCCATGTGAATAAGTTGCAAAGGTCTAGTAGTTGAAATATGAGATTTTGTTTTGAAAGAAGACTTGGTTTGTTTTCCAAATTGGCATGCACTACAAACTCCATCTTTTGAAAATTTTGTTTTTGGTAAACCTCTTACAAGTTCATGCCTAGAGAGTTTTGAAATCAAATCCATGCTAGCATGTCCAAGCCTTCTATGCCATAACCAATGATTTTCATTTAAAGCGGAGAAGCAATGTACATTTTGTAAAGCGATTTCTTCGAACTCTATAGCATAGATGTTACCAATCCTATATGCATCAAATAAGGTCTTATCATCATCTTCAATTATGCATTTATTGGATTTAAAAGTAACTCTATAACCTTTATCACATAATTGACTAATGCTAAGGAGATTATGCTTTAAACCATCAACTAATAAAACATTTTCAACACAAAGAGAGGAATTCTTACCAACCTTGCCAATGCCAATTATCTTACCTTTGGCATTGTCTCCAAATGTCACGAAGCCGCCGTCCTTGGGCTTCAAAGAGACGAACTTGGATCTATCACCCGTCATATGCCTTGAGCAACCGCTATCAAGAAACCATTTCTCATTGCTTGATGACTTCAAGCATACCTACACAAGTTCAAGTAACTCTCTTTGGTACCCATACTTTCTTGGGTCCATAGGGGTTAGCCATAGGAGGTGAGGTTCCCTTCACTACCCACACCTTCTTGGTGAAACCTTTGGGTCTTCTTCTCATGTTACAAGTATAAACGTTGTGTCCTTCCTTATTACAATACGTACATGAGATTTTAGGTGTGCTAGGGACCTTAGGTTTAGGAAAGAAATTAATGTAGGATTTTTGTTTAACATGTTCTTGATAACCAATTCCGGCCTTGTCAAAGCACCATCTTTGACTAGTTAATATTTTATCCAAGTTATCCCTTCCATTGGTGAACTTGGCCAAGGTATTAGTTAAATCTTCAATCTTTTCTTTCAATGATGTATTCTCACTTTCAAGATTAGATTGAGAGATGGTAGAAGGTGAGTCTATCTTACTCTTTAATTCCAAGTTCTCATTCTTTAAAATATCTAATTCTTTTTGAAGAGATGTGATATTCTTTTTCAAATCATTGTTTTTGATGGAAAATATTTTTAATTCAAAAAATGTGTCTTCAAGAGCATTTTGCAATTCTTCATAAGTAGGAAGTTCTTCTAAAGAATAATCACATGAGTTAGTTTCGATTACCTCATCTTCCTTTGCCATGAGACAAAAGTTTGCCACTTCTTGATCGCAAGAAATCTCCTCATCTTCTTCATCACTATTTGCCTCATCATCCCAAGTGACGGTGAAGGCCTTCTTCTTGAATTTTCTATTGTCCTTGAAGTTGTTGTTGTTGTGGCTTGTCTTGTTGTAGTTGGTGTTGAGTTGAGGACAATTTATCTTGATATGTCCGGGCTTCTTACATTCAAAACACACTTGTGAGTCTCTATTTGAGTTCTCCCCTCTACTAGGAATTCTTTTGGATGAATCACCCTTGTTGAATCTCCTTCCTTGGTTTCTTCTTGAGAAAAACTTCTTGAGCTTATGAGAAATGAAAGCAATGTCTTCATCTTCTTCATTCTCGCACTCTTCATTAGGTGATTCCTCTTCATCTTGTGAGGCCTTGAGAGCCAAGCTCTTGGATGGCTTGCTTTCACTAACTTCCCGTGCTTTGAACACAAATTCTTGAGTGACCAAATTTCCATCAAGGTCACTAAGAGTCATTGAGCCAAGTTCCTTTGATTGAAGCACGGCCGTTGTAAATGTATCCCATTCCTTAGGCAAGCTCCTAAGAATTTTTCTCACCAATTCGGAGTTAGTGTAAATTTTACCAAGAGAATTCAAAGGATTTATAATAGCATTAAAACGAGCAAACATATCTCTAATAGATTCATCTTTCTTCATTTTGAATAGTTCATATTCACAAACAAGCATATTAATCTTTGCCTCTTTCACTTGAGAGGTTCCTTCATAGGTGACCTCTAAAGTATCCCAAATTTCTTTGGCACTAGTGCACCTAGAGATTTTGCTAAATTCATCATTAGTGAGTGCACAATATAGTAAGCCAATAGCTTTAGAGTTGAGCTCAAGAGACTTGTGATCAGCACTAGTGTATTCTTGAGGCACTTTAGGGAGTGTAACTCCATCTACCACTTTAGTGGGAATCAAAGGACCCTTAGAGGTAATATTCCATAGCTCATAACTAGTGGATTGAATAAAAATTTGCATTCTAATTTTCCAGAAATTATATAGAGAAGCATCTCCATTAAAAAGGGGTGGTCTATTGGACGATTGTCCTTCGGTGAATCCATTACCACTATAATTGGCCATATCGTTCCTTGCAAGACAAATATGTCAAATGCAAGAGGTTAGGCTCTGATACCAATTGTTATCCCAAGTGTAAAACCCTAGAGGGGGGGTGAATAGGGTTTATAGCCAATTAAAAAAAATTATGGCAAACTAAAATTCAGATTATTGCAATCAATAGAAAATGCAACAATAAGCAATAATAAGAAGGAGTTAGAGAATGCAAACACAAGATATTAACGAGGTTCGGCCTTCCCGCCTACGTCCTCGCCTCAAGAGCGCCGCTTGAGGATTCCACAATCCACTATGACAATCTCCTTCAAGGGTGGAGATCAAACCTTTTACAAAGAGATGCTCTCTTCAAGACAAATCTCTCTTGTCTCACTAGGGTTCACACAACCCTTACAACACTTGAATTTGAAGTTGGTTTGTTGTAAACAATCACTCTAGCAGTAAATACAACTCTTGAAAGCTCAACAAACTTCTAATAATTTGCTCAATTGAATGCTCTTTAAGAATTAGGGCTTGAAAGCTCTTTTTCAAAGGATGGAATTGATTGCTCTTGTATGGATGCTCATAAATGAGTTTGAAAGCTTGTATTTATACCCATTTGGCCTATTATGCCCGTTGCAAGCATTAAATGCCGGGAAATAGCCGTTTGGTGGCAATAAATGCATCATTTGGCTTTCAAAAAACTAGCCGTTATAGCTTATTTCGAGTGATATAGTCGACTAAACATTCCATATAGTCGACTAAATAAACCAGTAGCAGAAATAGGCCATTTCAGCATGATTTAGTCGACTAAACTTTCCCATATAGTCGACTAAATAAACCAGTAGCCAAACTGGTCTATTTTTACATGATGTAGTCGACTAAACCTTGTAATTTTCTAGGTTTAGCCTCTTCTCAAGGGTTTTCTCCTATTATGACCATTTCTATCGACTTAGGCCTTTTGGAGATGATAAATTCATTATGATTAAGGGTCCTAAGGTCCATCTAAGTCATTTGAGCACGGTCATGAGCAATTATATACATTTTGGAACCTAAAACCTCACTAGTAGCCTAAGTGAGTCTCCATAGACTATGATTGCATGGCTTGAGGTGCTTGAAGGTCCATTTGCTAGCTTTTTATGCTCTTGTTGCATCATGCTTGAGTTTCTTTGAAGTTTTGGACACGAGCCTTGAGTTGTATGGCTTGATCGTGCTTTCGAGGGCATGTACTTGAGTCATTGATCCTTTTAAGCTTTAGTACCTAGCTTTGATCATTAGCTTGACAATTAAACCATTAGAGTTCTCATCAATTTCTTGTTATCATCAAAATCCAAAAGATACCCTTGGATAAAAGCCAATGGGGCCAACAATCTCCCCCTTTTTGATGATGACAAACAATTGATGTTTTATAAAGAGAACATAACATTTAAATATAGAGTATGTCTCCCCCTCACAATATGCATATATCAACATTCCATACATTTGAACATGTTAACACAAGACTAAGTAAAAATGAGTCAACACAATCAACATAATACTAAGTCTTTTTCATAGATAGATAATGTCAACACAATACTAAGTCAAAATGAGTTGAACATGTACATATAAGCTGTGAGTAAAAGTTAGATAACCAAGATAACTAACAATCATATCCAATTAAAATTAACATCTATTGTTCCAAAAGTGACATCCCCCATTAAAACATCCCTGTCAAAACATCACAAAACTACTCCCCCTTTTGTCAGCAGTCAAAAAGCAATGGGGAAAACTAATCCTCATCGTCCGGTGGAGGAGGTGGGACATAGCGATCCAAGCGAGCCTCAAGAGCATTGAAACGCTGATCAATGCTGGAAAATCCTTGTGCCATGGAAACTCTGAGAGACTCTATCGCAGTCATCACGGTCTGGAGAGTAGGAGGTGCAATATCTTCCTCTAGTGGCTGCTGCTACGGTGGCTCATCCACGGGCTCATCCTCATCATGTTCTTCTTCAGGAGGAAGCTGCTGTGCTTGTTGAGGATCACGAATCCAGTTGCCATTGCCATCCTTGATGAATTTCATTCGCTTCAAGGTAGCCTCATCATAGAAGTCGGAGTGCTTAGTATTATAGACTTCAGGTTCATTGTCAAGTGTAACACCAAAGGCTTCAAAGACACTGGTGAGGGCATGTCCATAAGGAAGAACTCCGGTTTTCTTTTTAGCACAGTCATGGGTGTGATGGAGAATAATATGAGCCAAGTCAAGTTTGACTCCAGTCAGAACACACCAAATGATGTAAACATTCATGTAGCCAACATGAGACCGACTACCCGAGCGAGGCATGAGATTATAGGTAATGATGTGATGAATGATGCGAGAGGTCACCGATAATTGATTTACAGAAGGAAGAAATTTGTCTTGGATGGTATTGTCATTGCAGATGAGTTTAAGAGCAGCAATTATGTTAAAGTCCCTTCGAATTGTCCAAGAATGTGTATTGAAACTTTGAATGGTGTTGGTTTTTGGTAAGCGAAAAATGGTAGCAATGGTGGTGATTGTGAGATCGATGGGTTTCCCTTTAACCCATGATTCAATTTCAAAATCAGGAGTAAAAAAGAAATTAGCATAGAAAACTCTCACAAGCCTAGGATAGCAAGTGTTGTTAAGGGTGATGAAATGCTCCCAGCCAATGGCACGAAAGAGATTTCCAATAAAGATGCGCTGACCATCAAAAAATTCAAAAGAAACGATCTTACCGAACTCAACACGTCGGTTTTTGAAGGAGTTTTGATACTTTTGAAGGGTTGAGGCGTTCTTGCATAATCCTTCATTCCCATGCTTGGCTTTAGATCGACGTTCCTCTTGAGGATTTGCAGGTGGTGAAGATGGAGGCGCGTGAGAACTACCCGGGGCATCCTTCCGTTTGTTTTGAGCCCTAGAAGCATCCATTGATGCTTTTAGGAGTTTTTCCGTGCGATTAGTCATGATTGGAAGGGAGAGAATGAAGAAGAAATGAGAAAATGATGAGAGATTAGGGTTAGGTTTCGGGGTAGAGAGAGAGGTTGAGAGGAATAGGGAAGAGAGAGAAAGAAAAATGGGAAAATGAAGCGCCAAAAAGGTTTTTAAACCCAAAAACTGCCAAACCCGAGTCATTTAGTCGACTACATCAATGGGTGTAGTCGACTACATATGTAAGTAGCCAAAGAGTTCCTCATTTAGTCGACTACATCATGTTGTGTAGTCGACTATAAGTGGAAAAATCCATATATAGCCCATGTTTGGTGCATTTAATCAACATACAACATCATATACACATGATTAAACATAAATTGGGCTTGAAACACATAAAAGAAGAACATTTGAGCATTAATTCATCAAATTATGTAATCATAAGCCTATGTAGCACAGAATTCATTATGTATAAATAATTTAAACAAGTAATGTGCATAAAATTTATCACTGGATTACATCATTCATTAAACACATGCCAAGTTCTCGTTTAATGAAGTTAAAACGATCTTCTCGAAGAGGTTTGGTAAAGATATCGGCCAATTGATGGTCGGTACCTATGAAATCAATTTCAACATCACCTCTTTGGACATGATCACGAATGAAATGATGCCTAATCTCAATGTGCTTAGTCCGTGAGTGTTGTATGGGGTTCTTAGTCAAGTTTATAGCACTAGTATTGTCACATTTGATGGGAATGTGATCAAAATGAAGTCCATAGTCCTCAAGTTGTTGTTTCATGTACAACACTTGTGCACAACAACTACCGGCCGCAATATACTCGGCTTCGGTGGTTGAAAGTGCTACCGATGTTTGTTTCTTACTAAACCAAGATACTAGTGAATGTCCTAGAAAATGACAAGTCCCACTAGTGCTCTTGCGATCATCCTTGCCACCGGCAAAGTCTGCATCGGAATAACTAAGCATATCAAAAGATGTAAACTTAGGAAACCATAAACCAAGGTTGATTGTGCCACTTAAATATTTGAAAATACGTTTTACGGCAAGCATGTGAGATTCTTTAGGACATGATTGAAATCTAGCACACAAGCAAACACTAAACATGATATCGGGTCTACTTGCGGTTAAATAAAGTAAACTACCAATCATACCTCTATATTTCTTTTGATCCACATCTTTCCCATTTTCATCCTTGTCTATTTTGATAGAGGTGCTCATAGGAGTAGAGAATTTTCTTCCATCTTCCAATCCATACTTTTTGAGTAAATCTTTGACATATTTGGATTGATTAATGAATGTTCCTTCCTTTGTTTGCTTAATTTGAAGTCCGAGAAAGAATGTTAGTTCACCCATCATGCTCATTTCGAATTCCTCCTGCATGATCTTAGAAAATTCCTTGCAAAGATTCTCATTAGTGGATCCAAAAATGATGTCATCAACATAAATTTGAACTAGAAGCATATTATCACTGATGGTTTTAATAAAAAGTGTGGTGTCAAGTTTTCCTCTTTTAAAACCATTTTTAAGTAAAAATCCACTAAGCCTTTCATACCAAGCTCTAGGAGCTTGTTTTAAACCATATAAAGCTTTGCTTAGCTTAAAACAAACCGGGAGGTTGTTCAACATAAACTTCCTCTTCTATAAAACCATTTAAAAATGCACTCTTGACATCCATTTGAAATAGTTTAAAATCTTTATGACATGCATATGCAAGCAACATTCTTATGGCTTCAAGTCTAGCTACCGGAGCATAGGTTTCATCATAATCTATACCTTCTTGTTGATTATAACCTTGGGCTACAAGTCGAGCCTTGTTTCTAGTAACAACTCCGGATTCATCCTTTTTGTTTCTAAACACCCATTTAGTTCCAATTACTCCATGGTCATGAGGTCTAGGTACCAAGGTCCAAACCTTGTTCCTTTCAAATTGGTTGAGTTCATCTTGCATAGCAAGGACCCATGATTCATCATTTTCGGCTTCATTAATGTTTTTAGGTTCAATTTGAGACAAGAAAGCAAGGTGATCACATATATTTCTCATAGAAGAACGAGTTCTTACCCCACGTGAGGGTTCACCTAAGATTTGATCCTTAGGATGATTCCTCACAAATTTCCAAGTCTTGGTGACATCCGGATGAAGTGGAGTGTCTTCAATTTCTACTTCTTCTTCCGGTTTCTTGACTTCAATGACTTCATCTTCTTCTTTCTCTTTGCCTTTGTCTTGAGGGTCTTGCTTATCATTAAGATTCAAGTTCTCAACTTGTTCTTGCAAGCTTGTACCTACATCATCATCATCATCCACATTTCTCTTGGGTGCAAGAGGGTTAGTTTCATTAAATACAACATGCATTGATTCTTGAACGGTTAGAGTTCTCTTGTTAAACACCCTATATGCTTTACTCTTCATGGAATATCCAAGAAACACTCCTTCATCGGATTTGGAATCAAATTTAGAAAGCTTATCTCTATCATTTAATATAAAGCACTTGCAACCAAAGACTCTAAAGTAACCTATATTAGGTTTCTTATCATTCCATAGTTCATAAGGAGTCTTACCAAGTTTAGATCTTAATAGTACTCTATTCATTACATAACATGAGGTGTTAACGGCCTCGGCCCAAAAATATTGAGGTAAAGAGTGTTCATTAAGCATGGTTCTAGACATTTCTTCAAGTGTTCTATTCTTTCTTTCAACTACACCATTTTGTTGTGGAGTTCTAGGAGCAGAGAAGTTGTGACTAAAGCCATTCTCATCACAAAATTGTACAACATCCTTATTGACAAATTCGCTCCCCCTATCACTCCTAACATGTGTAATGGTATAGCCTTTCTCATTTTGGACTCTTCTACAATATGTAACAAATGTAGCATGAGTCTCATCTTTATGTGCAAGGAAGAACACCCATGTATACCTAGAGTAGTCATCAACAATTACAAATGCATAATGCTTCCCTCCAAGACTTGCAATAGCAATAGGTCCAAATAAGTCCATGTGAATAAGTTGCAAAGGTCTAGTAGTTGAAATATGAGATTTTGTTTTGAAAGAAGACTTGGTTTGTTTTCCAAATTGGCATGCACTACAAACTCCATCTTTTGAAAATTTTGTTTTTGGTAAACCTCTTACAAGTTCATGCCTAGAGAGTTTTGAAATCAAATCCATGCTAGCATGTCCAAGCCTTCTATGCCATAACCAATGATTTTCATTTAAAGCGGAGAAGCAATGTACATTTTGTAAAGCAATTTCTTCGAACTCTATAGCATAGATGTTACCAATCCTATATGCATCAAATAAGGTCTTATCATCATCTTCAATTATGCATTTATTGGATTTAAAAGTAACTCTATAACCTTTATCACATAATTGACTAATGCTAAGGAGATTATGCTTTAAACCATCAACTAATAAAACATTTTCAACACAAAGAGAGGAATTCTTACCAACCTTGCCAATGCCAATTATCTTACCTTTGGCATTGTCTCCAAATGTCACGAAGCCGCCGTCCTTGGGCTTCAAAGAGACGAACTTGGATCTATCACCCGTCATATGCCTTGAGCAACCGCTATCAAGAAACCATTTCTCATTGCTTGATGACTTCAAGCATACCTACACAAGTTCAAGTAACTCTCTTTGGTACCCATACTTTCTTGGGTCCATAGGGGTTAGCCATAGGAGGTGAGGTTCCCTTCACTACCCACACCTTCTTGGTGAAACCTTTGGGTCTTCTTCTCATGTTACAAGTATAAACGTTGTGTCCTTCCTTATTACAATACGTACATGAGATTTTAGGTGTGCTAGGGACCTTAGGTTTAGGAAAGAAATTAATGTAGGATTTTTGTTTAACATGTTCTTGATAACCAATTCCGGCCTTGTCAAAGCACCATCTTTGACTAGTTAATATTTTATCCAAGTTATCCCTTCCATTGGTGAACTTGGCCAAGGTATTAGTTAAATCTTCAATCTTTTCTTTCAATGATGTATTCTCACTTTCAAGATTAGATTGAGAGATGGTAGAAGGTGAGTCTATCTTACTCTTTAATTCTAAGTTCTCATTCTTTAAAATATCTAATTCTTTTTGAAGAGATGTGATATTCTTTTTCAAATCATTGTTTTTGATGGAAAATATTTTTAATTCAAAAAATGTGTCTTCAAGAGCATTTTGCAATTCTTCATAAGTAGGAAGTTCTTCTAAAGAATAATCACATGAGTTAGTTTCGATTACCTCATCTTCCTTTGCCATGAGACAAAAGTTTGCCACTTCTTGATCGCAAGAAATCTCCTCATCTTCTTCATCACTATTTGCCTCATCATCCCAAGTGACGGTGAAGGCCTTCTTCTTGAATTTTCTATTGTCCTTGAAGTTGTTGTTGTTGTGGCTTGTCTTGTTGTAGTTGGTGTTGAGTTGAGGACAATTTATCTTGATATGTCCGGGCTTCTTACATTCAAAACACACTTGTGAGTCTCTATTTGAGTTCTCCCCTCTACTAGGAATTCTTTTGGATGAATCACCCTTGTTGAATCTCCTTCCTTGGTTTCTTCTTGAGAAAAACTTCTTGAGCTTATGAGAAATGAAAGCAATGTCTTCATCTTCTTCATTCTCGCACTCTTCATTAGGTGATTCCTCTTCATCTTGTGAGGCCTTGAGAGCCAAGCTCTTGGATGGCTTGCTTTCACTAACTTCCCGTGCTTTGAACACAAATTCTTGAGTGACCAAATTTCCATCAAGGTCACTAAGAGTCATTGAGCCAAGTTCCTTTGATTGAAGCACGGCCGTTGTAAATGTATCCCATTCCTTAGGCAAGCTCCTAAGAATTTTTCTCACCAATTCGGAGTTAGTGTAAATTTTACCAAGAGAATTCAAAGGATTTATAATAGCATTAAAACGAGCAAACATATCTCTAATAGATTCATCTTTCTTCATTTTGAATAGTTCATATTCACAAACAAGCATATTAATCTTTGCCTCTTTCACTTGAGAGGTTCCTTCATAGGTGACCTCTAAAGTATCCCAAATTTCTTTGGCACTAGTGCACCTAGAGATTTTGCTAAATTCATCATTAGTGAGTGCACAATATAGTAAGCCAATAGCTTTAGAGTTGAGCTCAAGAGACTTGTGATCAGCACTAGTGTATTCTTGAGGCACTTTAGGGAGTGTAACTCCATCTACCACTTTAGTGGGAATCAAAGGACCCTTAGAGGTAATATTCCATAGCTCATAACTAGTGGATTGAATAAAAATTTGCATTCTAATTTTCCAGAAATTATATAGAGAAGCATCTCCATTAAAAAGGGGTGGTCTATTGGACGATTGTCCTTCGGTGAATCCATTACCACTATAATTGGCCATATCGTTCCTTGCAAGACAAATATGTCAAATGCAAGAGGTTAGGCTCTGATACCAATTGTTATCCCAAGTGTAAAACCCTAGAGGGGGGGTGAATAGGGTTTATAGCCAATTAAAAAAAATTATGGCAAACTAAAATTCAGATTATTGCAATCAATAGAAAATGCAACAATAAGCAATAATAAGAAGGAGTTAGAGAATGCAAACACAAGATATTAACGAGGTTCGGCCTTCCCGCCTACGTCCTCGCCTCAAGAGCGCCGCTTGAGGATTCCACAATCCACTATGACAATCTCCTTCAAGGGTGGAGATCAAACCTTTTACAAAGAGATGCTCTCTTCAAGACAAATCTCTCTTGTCTCACTAGGGTTCACACAACCCTTACAACACTTGAATTTGAAGTTGGTTTGTTGTAAACAATCACTCTAGCAGTAAATACAACTCTTGAAAGCTCAACAAACTTCTAATAATTTGCTCAATTGAATGCTCTTTAAGAATTAGGGCTTGAAAGCTCTTTTTCAAAGGATGGAATTGATTGCTCTTGTATGGATGCTCATAAATGAGTTTGAAAGCTTGTATTTATACCCATTTGGCCTATTATGCCCGTTGCAAGCATTAAATGCCGGGAAATAGCCGTTTGGTGGCAATAAATGCATCATTTGGCTTTCAAAAAACTAGCCGTTATAGCTTATTTCGAGTGATATAGTCGACTAAACATTCCATATAGTCGACTAAATAAACCAGTAGCAGAAATAGGCCATTTCAGCATGATTTAGTCGACTAAACTTTCCCATATAGTCGACTAAATAAACCAGTAGCCAAACTGGTCTATTTTTACATGATGTAGTCGACTACATCAATGATGTAGTCGACTAAACCTTGTATTTTTCTAGGTTTAGCCTCTTCTCAAGGGTTTTCTCCTATTATGACCATTTCTATCGACTTAGGCCTTTTGGAGATGATAAATTCATTATGATTAAGGGTCCTAAGGTCCATCTAAGTCATTTGAGCACGGTCATGAGCAATTATATACATTTTGGAACCTAAAACCTCACTAGTAGCCTAAGTGAGTCTCCATAGACTATGATTGCATGGCTTGAGGTGCTTGAAGGTCCATTTGCTAGCTTTTTATGCTCTTGTTGCATCATGCTTGAGTTTCTTTGAAGTTTTGGACACGAGCCTTGAGTTGTATGGCTTGATCGTGCTTTCGAGGGCATGTACTTGAGTCATTGATCCTTTTGAGCTTTAGTACCTAGCTTTGATCATTAGCTTGACAATTAAACCATTAGAGTTCTCATCAATTTCTTGTTATCATCAAAATCCAAAAGATACCCTTGGATAAAAGCCAATGGGGCCAACAAACATCAATTAAATATGAAAATTAACTATAAAATCCATACATCTATATTCTATAGAATGTATAAAATAAACCAAGCTCATTAATAAACATAATTTCCAACTTATGTTATCAAATACCCAAAATTCCATTTCAAGATTTATTCCATAAATCATCTATATATCCATATTTTAAGTCCAAGTGTACCAAATACTATGATAATATATACCATATTATTATGTTAATAGTTTAAACCTATGTAAATTGCACCTACCTCAACCAAATGCGTGGAAAAATGCAACCTTTGATGTTGTGGGTATGAAATCCAAGCCCTAGGATGCACATGCAAGCTCCCAATCCAAGCCCTAGCTCCTAAATGACTTGGTTGGTGAAGATAATGGAGGTCCCAACTCTAAATCACCACTAAAACTCTCCAATATACATGAATAAACCCAAAAATGTAAGAATGAGATGATAATCCAAAATCAATTACAAACCCTAACTCTAAAATGTGAGAAAATATCTCTAAAAATGCAAAGAGTTGGTGAGGATGAAAATCCATACCAAAACCCATGAAATCTAAACTCAAACCACCATGAGCAAACTCCAAGCTTCACCAAGAGGTTGAAGAAGATGAATCCAACCATAATAATGCATTCCCAAGCATTAAAGTGAGGTAAGAGAGTGAAAAACCCAAATCCACAACCATACGCTCGTAGACTGGGCTAAAATATGCTCGATCCGAGCTCGCCGACGTCGGATCGAGGTTGCCGTACTCCGGCGAGCTATCGTCAAGCCTCTGCCCCCTTCTCCTTCTCTTTCTCTCACTCTCTTTCTACATACCCAAAAAGACCAGATTTGGTTTTTAAAATCGTGGTGGAAGGATTTTTAAAAGGAGTGAGGGGCACATGTGTCATTTGACGCATTTTTTTAAAAATTTTGCATTCTGCCATACCCCGATCAATCGGGGTCTGAAGCCTGATTAATCGAACCATGGCAGAACCTAATCTGAATATTCCAGGCACCTCCAATTGATTGGCCTTAGGGCCCGATCGATCAGCCTTTGCTGAAAATGCCCAATAACAAGCCGAAACGCGTTCAAATGCCAACCATGCTCATTCTAACATGCGTATGATGCAAAATGACAATAACCCTCACATTATGCATCATCAAAAAGCGGTCCAAAGGTCACGTGTACCTCACATGCAAATCATAAATCGACAAATCATGGGATTAACCATGTTAACCATAGATTAAAGCCTTAATACCCTATTTACAAATTAAGGGTGTTACAAATCTGGTGAGAAACTCTTTCTTTCTTATATATTGGTTATGAGTAGTAAGTGTAGACACCCCATTTTGTCCCTATATTTGATGGTGAGTTCCTGATGATGAGGTCTATGATAATTGTTGTCAACCTGGGTCTCTTTTTAGCGAGCAAAGCAAGCAATAGGGTTAGGTGCATATATATGTCTATATGTATATAAGACCAATTGGGTAGAGTTCTCCCTATACACCTTTCTTACCCTTCTCACCATTCTCATTCATTTGGGCTCATTCCCTCTTAATTGTGTTCATTATCTCCAACCAAAACCTTCTTTATATAGGCTCACATTTACCTAACATTTCAAGTGATGATGAATTTTTCTCTCATTTACCAAGTGATGTATCCACCATTTATCTCAAATGATTCATCCACCATTTATCTCAAGTGATTCATCCACCATTACCAAGTGTTGTATCCATCATCTATCACAAGTGATTTATCCACCATTTATCTCAAGTGATAAAAATCTGATACTGTTTTGCTTCAAAACAACTGTCAATTTCACTTATGCTGCCTGTCAACTTATGTCAGATTGACTGGTAACTTCACTGTTTCAACAACTTCTTTTCTTTTTAAGTGATAAACCCACTCCAAAAAAGGATAGAAGTAAGGAATGGTGGGGCAAATTAGGTAAATGGGAGATGTGTAGGATGGACAAAATAAAAGAAGTGGGGAATGGTGGGGGAAATTAGGTAAGTGAATAAGCTTGCACTTTGATTCTTCCCTATAAATAGCAAGAGGTTGGGAGAGTTCAAGAACACCAAAAAAATTAGAGGGTCAAGAAGGAATGCTGAAACTCTGAGAGAAAATAGAGAGAAAGAGAGACTTGGGAGGAGAGTTCTTGTAAGAAAAATACTAAAGAAGAGAGAAGTTGCATTGAGAGAAAATAAAAGAGAGATCAATGACTTGTGAGGAAGGGAAATAGCTTGTTTGGCTCAATGGAAAGGACACTGCTAGATTGACAATGGACTTGAGGGACGGTTTGAACACCAACCCATTTCATTTGCAAAAGGTATGAATTTATATTTGATAGTAGAATTGTATAAATTATATTTATTGTTTATTTGATTAATATGTCATTTGTGTGTGTTTTAATTATTGCATGGTATATGGGTGATCCAAATTAAATTAAAATATGAAACATGGTCAATGAATACAAAATGAGGGCCAGTTTATTACCGGGCATTGTTGGGTGCCTAACACCTTCCCAACATACACCTTAGTTCTAAACCTTTTTCTGGTTAATAAAATTGGTCCTGGGCCCTTTCAGGTGGTGATTCTTATTCATATGCTAATCCCTCAGGGTTAGCACTATCAGAACCAAAAGCATATAAAATACAGGTAAAAGTGAGCGTGTGGTAAAAATCGGTGTGCTCACAATAAGAATTTGAAGATATTGAGTGTTGAATTGAAGTTTGAGAAGCTTGGGAATTTCATCAATGGCTTCTTGAAATTTAGAAAAAATCATATTTTATGCATGTGATTTAATTTAGCTATAAAATTTTTACTGGATATAGAAAATAGTAAAAAGAATATTGTGATAAAATTTGGTGATTTAATTCCAAGTATGTTAGGATAAACAATTAAAAAATAGAAATGAGGTTTTCTCAATTTTGATCAATTTTGTTGATCCTAGCTCATATTTAGTAATTTTAATAAATACTAGATGATCTATAGACACCAAATTCATAAAATTGGGTTGAGAAATGAGTTCGGAAGAATTTTTCAAAGTCCTGAAAAATTCATAAAATTGAAACTGATAAACAGAGGAGTTTGAGGTTGAAGATGAACAGTACGGGCCAGTTTGACTCGATTCGGCCCATTTTGACAAGTTCATCTCGTTTGACCCGATTTGGTCCATTTTGATCTGTTTCACCCGGTTGAACCCATTTTGACCAAGTTTAACTAGTTTAACCCATTTTGACTAGTTTAACCAGTTTAACCAATTTGATCCAGTTTGATTGGTTTAACCCGATTTGGTTCATTTGACTTGGTTTAACTTGATTTGAACATTAAATCAGTTTGACCCATTTAACTTAATTTGAACCGTTTTTATTGTTGACCCAAATTGAATTGGTTTGATTCAATTTCATCACGAAATTTATCTCCAATATTTCTAGAAAATTAATAATTTATTGGAAAGTTAAGGTGTTGTTTGGATGTCAAGAAAGTGATTTTTAAAGAAGGTCAACTTTTGAGTTTCAAATCCTATAACCGACTTTGAATTTATATAAAATTTTCATTTTAAGTCTAATTAGGATAAAACTACATGCTTGAACCGTAATGCTCTTGTTAAAGAGCACTACAATCTATTTTGGCCAAATTTCATGAAATTGGAAATTATACCGTTGTTTGCATTAAATGACCATTTCGCCATTGTTTACCCAAAATGGTTCTAATGATCTTTGATTTTGGCGTAGTTTGGACCAAATTTTCTTAGAACTACCCTATATTTAAAAGAGGATTTATAAGATGAAAGTTTCACGAAAGATTTGTATTTTTACATTATACCCATTTTACCCCTATGATAGAAGAATGATAAGATTGGGTGGAACCAAAATTGAGAGTTAAAATTCAAGTAATATTTCCACAAGTAAAGACTTGAAGTAATACCTTTAAATTCATAAAGGTAGGTGTGATTAAGAAAATTGATTTGTAAGTTGAATGTTATAAATTTTAGACTTATTATTGAGAATTCGACGGCAAATCAATTGAAGAAATTAGAGTTTTATATGATCATAATCATAATGATTGAAAGCAAAGAGTTGTCTAATGATGGAAATGAGAAATCCGTAGGTTGCAATATGAGATGATTTATTATTGTATTAGAAAGCAGAGGATTGCTTAATGATGCTGAAAACAAGAATTTTGGTTATATCTTGTTATGAAATATAAACATTTGCGAAATAGATTAGCATGATATATTATTATTTGAAATTGATTTGGCTTATGATGATAGAAATAAATCAATGAACTGATTTATTATTTGAAATTCATTGTAATTTATGAATGTTGAAATAAATCAATTACCTGATTTATTATTTGAAGCTTAAGGTGACTTATGACTGTTGAAATAAATCAATGAGCTGATTTATTATTTGGAATTCATTGTAACTTATGAATGTTGAAATAAATCAATTAGCTGATTTATTATTTGAAGTTTATTGTGACTTATGACTGTTGAAATAAATCAATGAGCTGATTTATTATTTGAAGTTTATCGTGGCTTATGATGTTGAAATAAATCAATGAGATGATTTATTATTGTGAGACTATGTTTGAATTGTGATTGACGATGGGTAGACAACCAGGATTGAGTCATCCCTATAGGTAGTGCACTATTATACAGTGTTGGCATGAGGTCAATCAACTGTATATACATATGCATGAGGTATATGTGCTATGGTTGAATTCCAACGTATATTGAGTATGAGACCTATATATGTTAGATTGCAAATGAGTTTTTGCAAGTCACAATATGAGAAAGCTACACAGGTATGAGAATTGAGATGAAGTTATTATATGCTTTTGTGTTATATCTTGAGGAAAGATGAATATGAAATAAATGAAACTGTGCTTGTATTAAATACACAAGATAAGGAATTAGTCCTCACTAAGTCGTCGTGCTTATAATGTTATTTTAAATAACATTTCAAGATGAAAGTTAAACAAGTAGTTGGGAAGAATTTTTGTGGAGCTTGATCTTTACAAATAAAGTAAAGTTAATGTTTTGTAGAACTGATAAGAGTAACAGTTCGCATGTATATGTTGTAACTCTAATGTATGAAATCCGCAAGCTTCAAGAAGACTAGTATAACTTAACATTATTTTAAGTTTTATTTTGAGAACTAAACGATGATGATATCTAAATTGATAGCAGACATGTCTTTAAGTGATGTGACAATGCCATATCTATATATCGGTATACATCAATTTACAATGCAAAAGAAAAATAAACATTAGTTGTTTACCCGCACTATCTCAGGTGTAACTGGTCTCTCTTCACTTGGGTTGGTAAGCTCAATAGCTGATACTATTTATTGAGGAGTTTCCCTGTTTAGAATCGAATTGCCATATTTTGCAGGGGGTGTTCCTTGTTCTCCAAAAGCAACAAATTTGTTGTCTACGTTATTGGACAAGCTTAATGGACTTGGAGGACAGTTAGTATTTGGGGAGGTTTCAACTGCACTAGCCGTATGATCCACACCATCAACACCATTTCTGTCTCGCATATCACCTTTCCTAAAAGTGTGGAAGCTGATGTCTTTTTTATCAAAGTATCTCATCATCACTACGATTTTTCTCCATAAAGAAGCTCTAGGATCGAAGTGCTTCAAGACATACCTATGATTGTAAATGAATGTAGTGGTAAATATGATGAGAACTAAAGATGCAGCAACCGCAGCAATGAGGAATAGGCCCCAGAAGCTATCAAGACTGAGACTATTTGAAGAAACTGAGGTGCTAGTCTTTGGACAATCAGTTTGTTGCCCGAACCAAGCTTTCTCAATTTCAAACATTTTATCGCCCTCGGTCACTTTTAAGATTGCCCTTGAAACATCAGGTACTAGAGGGGAACCCCTTGGGAAGACCTGCAAATCACAATATAAAATTCCTACTTGAAAATATATGCGTATGAGAGTGAAATAGAGAAAGAGAGAGAGATCAAGAGAGAGAACTTACAAAACCAAACCCATCAGTCTTATATATTGGTCCGACCATGGTATATTTTGAGCAATATCTTGCAAGAAAAAGCCTCATGTAAGGGGTTTCATCAAAAACAGCAGCAATGCCACCATTTGCGCTTCCCTTTGAGAAAGCTTCATTGCATGCTTCTCGAGTTTTATATTGTATAAGCTTGGATTTGTTGAAGTTCATCCGTTGCAAAAGTCCATAAATAAAAGAACCCTCTATATAGCCCACATTCTCCCCTCTCTTAATAAGCTCTGTCACATCAGTGACAGTTGGCTGGAGCTGTTCAACTGTCAACATGGAAGTCAAGCTAGCTGTGTAGCTTTGAGTCAGAATGAGCACCACAAAAGACCATATGATCACAACAAACCTTGCCAAGTTACTCAACACTCTCTCCCCTGTAATTAAGCGTAGCAAAAATACATCAATATAAATTCATATATTTGACCTTTTGAAATATAATTTATTCAAGAAATATCTTGAAACTTACTTGAATGGGCATGATATAATGGCCAAGTGATGGAATTTCCATGCAGTCAAGGTCACATGTTCACAATTTCAACATGGAAAACAGGCAAGCAAACAATACAAGTAGATGCTTCGATCATGTTTTCCAAATGTCGCCATGGGATCCTTCTAGCATGGAAATTTCATACCTTCGGTCATGTTTGACACACGTATTATGCATCTGAATCATTACTAGAAAAGGGTTCATCACTATTTATCAATATTAAAGAGGTGAAGGAGAAATTACTCTGTGCAAATACCATGGTTGAAAATGAGAACCAAAACATCGTGCCAACTTGATGTAAGGGAGGACCCCTAAAATCTTCATTTATTCGGTGTTCAAGGAGCCAAATTACAAATCCTATAAAGATGAAAAAACAACCGGTTGTCACCCAAAGGTCCCAAGTCAAAGGCTTCAAGAAAACCCAAGCATTCTTCCGGTTGTTGCCTTTGATGGGCACAATCATTGAAACGCCAGATTCAGTGTATGGTAGTGTAAAATCAACATACAAGGACCTGTTTGCTAAAATAGTTATATCCCCCACCGCAGCATCATAGTTCTGTTCATAATAAACGAACAAAAATAAAACAAGAAATATGATCCATTGTTTCAGTGTAAAAACTACAAAATTTCAGTTTCCTGAGAAAACAAAAGTAGAAAATGGAGTATATAATTAAACGTTGTTCAATGGTGTCTGAACTAAAGTTATATATAAACATAATTTTAATGATTGATTACTCTATAGCCTTTCTGCTTACTTGAGAGCAAGTTCCCAAAATTATATAGATATATATATTGATATATATAAAAAGCATTCCCCCATGTTGGAAAAGTTTTACTTTCTTTTTATTGTCAGTAACATAAGAGCTTTAACTAACCTGGAGATATACTTGATAGACTAAGTCATTGTAACTACCAGCTTCCTGGCCATCAGGATTCTGAAAGGGAATGAAATCGTAAAGAACAACATAAGGTAATGCTTCCACCACAGCTTTGAAGACATCTATGCAGTACCCAGTAACAGTTGTAGCATTAGTGGTAGGATCTCTTGTCACCTTTACAAATTCACCAAAATTATTTCCCGCTGGAACTCCTATTCTCAACCGCTTCCCATTTGTTGGTATCACCCAACCCCTAGGAACAGATGTAGTTTCACCTGGCCATATAATACCTCCGAGACTGGCCTTAGAAGTAGAGTACACACTTGTGTTTGAGAAATTCAGCTTCCTTACAAGTCCATCTTTTGCTGTCCAAAATCCAATCCCTCTCCCGCCATTACCAATCAGGTTTACTATCTGGAAAGCTGATGATTGCAGTTGCCCACCAACAAATAAGAAATCTCCTGCAAGGCCTTTAAACGTAGTACTTAATAATGTCTGTTGAAGTTTTGGACCGTTTTGAGAGACTCCAAAAGCTTCAAGATCTGTTGAATTCCCTGATATGTTCATCTTTTGGAAACCAAAGTTTGTAGCACCAATTTTCTCTACTGCCATGGCTAGTGCCAAAGTAGCATCATAAGCCCAAAGTCCAAAAATGTTTAGTTTGGCATCAAGAATGGCTGGATTGTCCTGTTGAAATTTCCTTTTCCATCGGATGCTAAAATCTTCAAGCTCTTTTGTTTTTGAAACATAACTTTGTACACCCAATACCCCTTGCATTGAATCAATGACCGCAGGATCCATCGAACTCAAGAGATTACCTATCCCACTAGTTATGATCCAAACATATCCCTCACTCATCATTCCTACCTCTTTTGCATTTTGAAAAAGCCGAGAGCCAAGAGCGGGTAACATGTGCACAATAAAAACTCTAGTTTGCATTGACATCAACTTGTAAAGCTCTTGAACAATTTGATCATCGGTGGCAGATGGAGGAATGACACTCCGGTATGGGACACGGGTTTCAATCTCTTGCAACGCATCAGTAAGAAAAGGAATTACACCTTCTCCATACTCGTTGTCCCCATAGATGGGCACGACTTCTCTCCATCCAAAGGCTTGAATAATTGCACTTAAGGCTTTTACTTGGGACGAGTCATTTTGGGTGGCTCGTATAAAATATGGACTCCGAATTGAAGAAAGAGAATCGCTTGTTGCAGAGAATGATATAATGGGAACCTGAGCCTTGTCTCCGAGATTAATAATGAAGTGCGCCTGTCTCGATAATTCTGGCCCTATGATGGCTTGCACTTCCACATTTTTAATTAAGTCGAGGGCTGCGTTTCAAAGAAAAATGAAAAAAATAAAACACGGGAAATTAAAAGATTCAAAAAATTTATGGTTTTGGAACTTTCCTCCAACCCCAAACAAGATACAAGAAAGGGATTTATTTATTTATTATCAACAAAGAAATTTTACAGTGTATTAAATTATAGAAAGAAGTTCAATAAAATAAAGAGTGACACCCCTAGCACACCAATCACAACTAACACCTCCCAACACAACCAGGACTAACACTTAGACAAAGACTCAAACATATAAACTACATTCGTAAAAAACCATGCAGGCCACATATACAGGGAAGAAAGGAAAATTAATAATATGACTAAGAAAATGTCCCTTATGGCTTTACCCAAAGAAAGAAAAAAAATAAGAAGATTAATAATTTACTGTCTTCCTCTCACCATCATTGTTAAAAAGTAATTAAATAAGATAAAAAGGACATGTAGTTCACCCTTATTGTTAAAAGATAGTGACAAACCTTGATGCTAGTCAGACCCTTCTTCCCCTCTGTATGTTTTAAGTTTAGCACTATTGATTTTCTTTTGGTACGTTGTTTTGGTTTTGTAATTTGGTAAGGGGGGTTTGATTTTGCTTATTATACCGTGGGGTTGTTCTATGCCTTCTAAATGTTTCGTAAGGTGTTGTCATGCATGTTGCTGATTAGAAAAAGAGGGAATTTTATGGTAAGTAAGTCATTCTTAATTAAGTTAGTAGTCATTTACTATAAAGTTAATAGTAATTTGTATTGAATTGTAATTATTTTTCCCAAACCCGACCAATCTAAAATTCCCCGTAGAAAAGAAAGATTCTATTATAGTGTGTCCTTAAGGTATTTATTAAGACACATTTAATTTAACCTTGAGGGGTGGACCAAGTGGTCCAAGGGCCTCCTACCAAGCAAGAGGTCTTGGGATCCATTCTCACCACTCCCCCTCAAGGCCACCCCCATGGACTTTGGTCCTGTAATTGCCTGGTGCACAATGGCAGAGCCAGGTGGCCTTTGGGGGGCATGTGCCCCCATTGGCAAACAATTTTTTTTTTGGATAAGTTATTATTTGATAACTATTTACCAACATAACGCCAAAAAAATGAAGCTGGTAGTCATTTTTAAGCATATATACAGTTTATTTATAATAAGTCGACATAAAAATCCTTTTTTTGGTATTACATTGAAAAATGATTACCAAAAAGTAAGTTTTTTTAAAAAAAAATCTAAAGCTTTTAGTTCCCACTTCACAGAGTCATAACACGGTGCTCCCATTGTAGATAACTCCTGACTCCGCCCCTGCTGGTGCATGTGGGACAAGGGGACTGCATGTGCTCAAAGGAATTAGTTAGGTGCAAAGCATCTAGAACCTCCTGATATCAAAAAAAAAAAAAAAAAAAAACACATTTAATTTATCTGTATCTATCTATCTATATCTATATTACATATAAAAGTCTGTATTTCAGAAAAACTTTTGATTGACCATTACACTCTTTTAAATTTTAAATACTTATTTGCCCCCTATATTTAATTAAACAATTAACAATGTTTATTTTCTAACAAAAAAGAAGAAAGAAAAATAATAACATCTACTTCATAAATTCTGGGGAAAATTAGGGAGAAATCCACTTTATAAGACTTATGGACATAAGTCCATAAAAAAACCTTTATAAACAAAACAATTGAGTATCTGTCTAAGTCTTAGGTGCATAAAGTCAATTATATCCTCAGGTTGTTATTTTTTGTTTTTAAACTTTGGAATAGCATAACTTTCAATTTACATATCGGTTTTTGATAAAATGTATATTTTTGGAATCTATTCATTGGGACCTTTGAAACAAAACCCACGATGAATTTGAAACTATGCATAAAAATAAAACAGTTACATTGTTTACATGAAACACAATTCCATGTAATTGTTTCTAAAACTATCTAGATTTTTGAAATTTTGTATAATCTAAGTTCAAATATCCCATGAAAGCTATTAAATCTAAGTGTTCGTGCTTAAATTTAACTTATTAAAACAATTAAATTTAAGTGATTGTGACTAATTTTAACGATTTGAAGTGAGTTTTGTTGAACAATTACCAGTAAGTGTTTTAACAAAAATGATTATATCTTAAATATTTATGTAATCTAACTTCAATATCCTATAATAAATAGTTAAATTTAAGTGTTTGTGCCTAAATTTAATTTATCAAAATGTTAAATTTAAGTGATTGAGATTATATTTAGATTTTTGAAGTGAGTTTTGTGAAACAATTACATGTAATTTCTTATGGTTAAATTTTGGGTAAATTACACTTAAGAGTCCAAAGTTTAGGGTAGGTTTCACTTAAGGGTCCTAAATTTTAATTGCGTCAATTTAGTACCCAAATTATTAGTTAGGTTTCAATTTGGGGTCCACCGTCATAAACTGTTTGTTGACCAAACAGTTTTGCCTCTAATTTTGCACATGTCATGCATGTGACCCATATTATCCCTATTTTGCCCTTTTGATGGGTATGAAAACCCTATTTTACCCCAACATGGCTCACATCTGAAAATCAAAGTTGATCAATCTACTCGTCAAATTTGGAGTCAATTGGGTCAACTTAAGGTCTTCAAATGCTGGGAAACACGGTATGTATGGGTGAGTGCACCCACACTGGATCACAATCCACTTCACCTTCAACCTCAAAACGAGTTGAAGGAGAAAATGTCAGTTTTGAGTTTTGCTCCAGGCCAACTTCCCCCTAACTTATCTCACTCATATCTCAACCAAATTCAGTGATTCAAAAGTCGAATTGAAGCACTTGCGGAGCACTACAAGCGCGCACAAATCTTTCATCTAAAAACTTGTAGAATCATAATCATTTTTTAACCCAAAGTCTCGAGTTTATAACCCGAAAATCTGGCAATTTTCAAGAACTCGTCACTGGCATTCAAATCCGACAATTCTCAATTAATGAGATAGGTCTTGAGAATAGGTAGACTTTAAACTTCAAAGGATAAATGGGAAGAGAAGAAGAAAGACATAAATCACAGATTTGTCATTTAGATGAAATAGAGTACACGACCCCCAAAAAATGGAAGAATAAATGGGTAAAGAAGGAGAAGCAGCGATGGCCACAAGTGACAGATCGGTGAGAATGGGTTAAGACGAGAGAGGAGAAGAAGAAGGAAGAAAGGAAGCTCCAACGCCGGCAACTGTGAGTTTGACATCAACGGCAAGAATGGGTTTTTATCTTGTAACCCGATCCACATGTATAACCCAACTCATATCTGAACCGTTAGATTTAAAAGCCGGTGATGAAGAATAGGGGTGGATTTGAGAGCACACAAATGACATCGTTTTGTGGGAGGCATTAAAGTCATTTTAGGGACACCGTTAACACCGCCTCTGATTTTTTGTTAACATTAACATTGGGTACCAAATTGATGCAATTGAAATTCTGGATGCTTAAGTGAAACTTACTCCAAATTCTGGACCCTTAACTGTAATTTACCCCTAAATTTTTAATATTTTGTGTAATCTAACTAAAATATCTTATGAAAATAAATAAATTTAAGTGTTTGTGCTTAAATTTAAATTTTTAAAACGATTTGTGACTAAATTTAGCTTATTAAAATAGTTTGATGTGGATTTTATGAAATAGTTACATATAATTGTTTTAAAATTATATGTAACCTGATGTTGCTTCTATTGGAAATTGTGAAAGCTATAGAAGCAAAGTAATTTTAGATGTTTTTGAACCTTTACTATCATCATCAATTCTAGATCTTCTAGCGCCACACCCATCCCCTCAAGTTGCCAGTGGGTTGGGATAAAAAGTTTATAATTTATTGGTTGTATAAGCTTCCCAATTACATGCAACTATTTTTAAAATATTTGTGTAATCTGACCCAATAAGATGATTATTAGCCATTTTATCAAATGTCAAGGAATCTCCTGAAGAATGAGGAGGGGAAAAAATAGTAAGAAGGAACTGAACATACTCCAATGAGAATGAGAAAACAATGTAATAAGATGTATGTTGGGAATGGCCCATACAATGATGGTCTCTTCTGAGTAGAAAGAATCACATTACATTCATTCTTTAGCTTTTATTTTTTCCTTAAAGCTCTATATTTTGGGATGAGAGATCAGAAAAATATAAATATATATACTCCAAGTGCTCTATTTTTGAGGTTTAGATTTGGAGCTTGAGATCTGCACCAAGACCATCTCACGACAACTACCTCGCCACCTACTCCCAGACCATCACCAGCAAGATCAAACTCCAAACCCTTATTTATCTTGCCTTCTTAAACGAGTTTTTAATACCAAACCAAGACCCAGGAAGTGGATGACGGCAATGAAGATGTGATGATGACGAAGGTTTAGTCGCTGGAGAAGAAGTAGTTGCAACATGACAGTCGCCATTGAGCTTTTGACTTTGATGGCTTTCAAGTTATCAAAGTTGAGCTCCCAAGAGAACATTTCTAGAGAGAGAAAGGGAGGGAGAGGGAGAAGTGGGCAAAGTGTGGATCTGTAGTGGGTTGCAAGTTCTATTTTAAGGACTTGTAGCTAAAGTCTCTTAAATTCTACACAATTTTCATTATTATGCATGTCTCCTAGCCAAAAGTTTGACCTATAGTGTTTAACGTCCATTCTAATGGCTCCAATGAGATACACATATATTAAAAACATAATATATGTACATGTCTCTGAAACGATATTTATGTTTTCAATAAAAAGTAACAAATAATTATAGAGTGAAGCTATTGCCACCACAAAAAGTACTTAAAGCCCCCCATCGGTTTACATTTTTTGAGGTTTTATGAAAAATATAAAAGGTTTTTACAAAAATTAATCAGATTGTTCACTAGAAAACATTATTCTGAACAACTTTGTAGAAGAAATTTTTTCCAAAATCTATCATTTAAGCAAACTTTTTGGCCATTTACAATCTCTATTTTATTTTCCATGAAAAATTGCCAAAAAGTCTACTTAAATAATAGATTTTGGAAAAAACTTTCTTCTACAAAGTTGTCAGAAATGATGTTTTCGAATAGACTATGTGATTAGTTTTCATAAATTTTTTTTTTATATTTTTCATAAAACCTTAAAAATGTAAATTAAATGGGGTGCTTAGAGTACTTTATGTGGTGGCAATACCTGGCCCATAATTATATTTCCATGTTCTATATACATATAGGGCTGATCATGTGCAGGATATCCCAGACTATCCCGTTCGATCATGGCCGTCTGTGGATGACACGCACGCGCGCGCGTGTCGCTCACAAATGACTATGATCGAACGGCATATCCCCCGCATGATCAAAGCTTTAGATATATATATATATATATATATACATGCACATATTTGAGAATTTATAAATTTTCATATATATTTTATTATTTAAATTTTATTCACATGCAACGCACATGTGCCCATATCTAATAGAATAAAAAATGTTTGGAAAAAAAAATATGAAAAAGCATAGAAAATTATATAAATTGCATGAATAAATATGAAAATATATTAAATATAATACAAATAGTATAGAAAAATATAAAATTGATAGTATTAAATATAATACAAAGTATAAAAAAATATTAAAATTGATAGAAAATTATGCAAATGCATTTTTTTCATGCACTTTTTATATAATTTACCTTAACCCTAAATAAAAGATGAAGGGTGATGAGGTTTTTTTACAGCCCCAACCTCTAAGTTTCCAGGCCAGTTTTTCTTGTTGAGCCTCCCCCACCAATATTTTTTTTTTTTTGTAAGAAAAAATAAAAATGGAAGTTCCCCCATTCAAAATATAGACTGATTGACTAGGTAGGAACTCAGAAATGGATACTGGAGACCATAGACTAGTCATTGGCCCATCAGTGGTCAGGGACCACCGGATCTTGGACTTTTAATGCGTCCATGACCGACGGGTATTGTATGAATATTAGAGATTCCCGGACTAGTCATTGGCCTCTCAGTGGTCAGGGACCACCGGATCTTGGACTTTTAATGTGTCCATGACCTAGGGGTATTGTATGAATTTTAGAGATTCCCATCACCCACTTAGGTTGTTAGCTGATTGAGTTTTCAGTGTAATTGTGACATGATTACAAATTGTCATTTAAAAAAAATACATTTTTTAAAGAAATTCTATTAAATGCTTTCACATCAATGCATATGTTTTGAGATTCTAATTTTGCCTTCAAGTATGCAAAACATTAGAGGAAAAAAAAAACATTTTTAAGGGTATTTTAGGAAATAAATAATAAATAAATAAAAAATCGATGACTTTTGAAATGTGAGAATAATTTTGAAACATCCCAAAAAAGAAAAGTAAACTATTTATTTAGAAACGGAGGAAGAGTATAAGTTTTTCTCTAGCTTGTTATCTACAACCATCACAAATTCACAATGGTTATTAAATAGGTAGTACAATATTTAATATATGACATGGTGGGGATATCTATTTTGGGGATCTCGGTTTTGGTGTGCAGAGGGGTGGTTGTTAGAGTTATTGATGTTTGTACATCTCTTAATTTTTATCAATGAAATTTTTTTTGCTGATAAAAAATAGAAAAAAAGTAACACAATGTTATACAACCATTAATTATTAATTTTGTAATATAGACTGGTTTGACTAACAAGAACCCAAACCCTAACACGACCAATTAATAAACAAATGACACTATTAAATAAAAAAAAATATTAGGAGCTAGGCAAATGATTATCCACAAAGTTCTAGTTGACTGTGAAATAATAATTTCTTTCTCACATTATTTTATATCTTTCCCCCTGGTTTCTACGTACTTTCTTAACTAGTTCGTTTGTAGATTATATATATATATCTTCAAATGAGTTTGAAAAAAAAATTTAGAGATAATGTAAAGTATAAAATAAAAAATTTGAGATAATGTAAAGTATAAGTCAAATAATCTCTACCATTATGGCAACAAATTAGGGATGGGATGCTAATAGGTGAATTTTAAAAAAACATGCCGACGATTAATTTATGAAGACTGTAGGCCTTCATAGATGTTATCATGTGATATAGTGAGCACACAATACCCTTGAAGAGAGAGAGAGAGAGAGAGAACCTGCTACAGCTGCACCAACAACATCTCTCTTGGAGTCCCTGGTGTTCAGGATCAGCCTAGTTTTGTAGTAGCCATGAGAGGCATAGAAATCTGAGAGGGCCATTGATATGCAGCTCAATCCGGTCTTTCCAACCATTGTCTCAAGGTCAAGAACTACTCCCACATTCACTGGGATTGTTGTGTTTTGCGCCATCACCATTAGTCCTCCGAAGAAAAACCCTGGAGAGAGAAAGAAGAGGAGAAAGAAAATGAATTGGGTATGGGTAGGATTCTTCATCTTTGAAATCTAAGAAACCTTTGAAGTTCTTGATGTGAACAGAAGATATCCCAATTACAGGATTATGGGATTTGGAAAGTAAGAATAAGATGCGCACCTAGAAGTCGTTGTTAGGTAAGGTTCGTGATTGGACACAGCTGGACTACTATTTTAATGCAAAAGGACAGATATTAGCATGGATGCAGGCAACTTTCATGCTACAAATGATTCAACAATACAACAACAATTGCATTTTTTCCTTGGGGTAGTACCACATAACCCAATTCTCTAGTCTAAATTTATTTCTTCAGATCATGTTATATCAGAGTTATTAAATTGAAAATTTCGTTAAAAAATATCAAAAAAAAAAAAAAATTACTCGTATTATTGTTTTGGGTGGGGGTGGTGGTTTGTACGGGCAAATTTATGTTGCACTGTTACGTGAATGATCTTCATTGGCTTAAAAAAATTTGATAATGAATAACTACATATACATGCATGTGCAATATATTAAAAATCATGTTCTATAGCTCATTTAAATTTTAAAAATAAATAAATAAATGGGGTTGCCTAAATAATATTTATTACATCTCACGAATAATGGTAGTTTAATTTTAATTTTTTTTCCTTTTAATTGGTAACAGAGAATTAGACATGACTGCGCTTTCTTGTTTTTGGAAGGGTAAAAGGTGATTGGTTTTTAAATCTGGAAGATAATCCACAAAACTGTCATATGTAGAGGAAATAAAATACTCCGTAAGACTAGCTCCAATTGGAGAGTTATAGTGTGAGCTAAAGTTATAAAGGGTTTTCTCTAATGGGAGACCTAAATAGTAAACTAAAATAGTTCAAAACTAAAATCAAAGTCAATTTTAACTCTGAGTTTAACTCTGAGCTATTTGACCATGTAAGGAATGGTAGTTGGAAAGAACAAAAACTAGGTAAGCTAAAAAATAGCTTTTGTTGCATTGAGGTAGCCACTTTACTGCAAAGAGCTATTTTTACTGTAGAAAGCTATTTTTTCACTTTCTGAGTTAAAAATAAATTTTAACTTATTATAATAACTCTCTTAGATTGGAGATGCTCTAAGAATTTGAGTGGTTGCTACCATTGCACATATTATTCCATATTAGTGGCATGAAATGACCCGGCACTTCTATGTCATCTTAGCACGACCCTATAATGAATACAGATTGTTCGGAGTGGAACATGTCTGATGTTCAAAGATACAATTTGTCTGATTTCATTGTCGTTTTCCTTGACCAAATCAAAGCAAAATTGTGGAATATATATATAGATGCACGGTTATGTTTTTATCAGTATGTGTTGATATAAGTTATATCAACACCATGCATTGAAAGTTGTACCCGTTGTATTAGTTCAATGTACCTCATAACTCACCAATGCACAAGATGTAACTCCCAATACTGGTGTTGATATACCTTATATCAACACGTGCTTACTTGATCATCATCCTATATATATATGGTGATGTTGCAATCAACTTCAGCTAATAAAAGGGGTATGTCAACTGGGCTCATCTCATTCATCCATTTCATTTAAGTGACATCCAACGGATGTGATAAAAAGATCCATATATCCCTCTTACCAGGATTTGACCCGCTAACAACCACACCCTTCACTTTTGCCTCTCATCCATTTGAGATCTGAAAAAACATCAAGAAGTTTCCTCCTAACAGCCGTTGGATGCCACAGATGAAATGGATGGATGAAATGAACCCAGCTGACATACCCCTTTATCAGCTGAAGCTGATTGGAACACTACTAATATATATATATATATATAGTACATAGTGATCAAGTAAATATGTATTGATACAAGTTATATCAATCAGTATAATGTATTTAGAGTTGTACCTCATGCAATGGCCCAATATACGTTATAACCCACTAATACATGAGGTACAACTTCCAATGCAGGTGTTGATATAAGTTATATATATTAGTACATGCTCACATGATTATCATCTAATATATATAATTCTGGTCAGGTAGGGATGTGCTGACATAAGTTATATCAACATCATATATTGATGCTTGTACCTTATGTATTAGCTCAATGTACCCTATGACCAACGAATGCATGACCCAATACAGATGCTAATATAACTTATATCAACACGTCTCTACTTGAATTTTGATATAAGTTTTGACACAAATTTTTATTATTCCATTTATGATTCAAATTCTGCGAAATCCATTGTAGGATTATATAACCTTCCTATGTAGGTTATGCATGTAAAAAATCAAGTTGATCCTATCCAAAAACTTACATTTCTATTCAATAAAAAATTCACATTTTTGGATGAAGCTAGTGACTCTTAATCTCAAATTAACTTAATTTTTTTGTATATACTTTCTTTATTGATAATGTGTGTTTGTTCAAAGTGATCAAATAAAATGGAACAAAGACAATATTATATTAATTTTTTACAAAAAGTTTACATAATGTATCTTTTGATTAAAAAAAGGGACGTTTGGCACAAATAACTTCACGTGAACTTCAAATATTAATAGATAACTTTCTGAACTACTAGATTGGGATAATTTGCCCCCTTCATCAAATTTAGATTGGTAAAAATTTCACAGCCCCTTTATCATATTTAATGCATATTTTCCTCAAATTCCATCAAATTTATGATTAGTTTAAGGGGCAATTTTAGATTGATCGGGCTACGGGAAAATAATTACAGTTAAATAGAATTACTACTAACTCTCTAGTAAATTATTACTAAGTTAACTAAGAATGACTACTAAGTGTTATTATTTACCCCTGACCCGACCAATCTGCCATTCACCCTTAGTTAACGTCACTATATGTTGCTTACATCACCAATTTTCATCATATTTTCTAGCAATAAATAGTTTGGAAAGAACAAAGTATCACAATTCAATAATTCAAAGACTTAATTGTACAATTTTAAATTTCACAGACTTGGGTCAAGAAAGTTTCATCTAGTTCTTCTCAAAAAGACAATTTTTTTGGTTAGTGATTCAGTTTCGTGTCAAAATAGACTCGAAAATATGTGTGTGTGCGAGAGAGAGAGAGTGAGAGAGAGAGAGAGAGAGAGAGAGAGAGAGAAAAGAAAAAAAAAAAAAAAAAGGGTCCATGAATGGTGTCTTTGCATATGTACGTAGAGGTTTTAACCTTTTTTTTTTTTTTTTTTTTTTTTTTTTCAAAACGGTGGAGGTATTAATTAACTCGGACTACTTTAATCCCAATCACTAGATTCTATTATGACTTTTACTTTCCTTAACACAACATCTTAATAATAATTTAATAGTTAATCTACGGAGTACAAAAATAGAAAGTGAGTTTATACTTTCTTTTTTTTTTTTATTAGTTAAATATTTTAGGAAAATGTTATTTCACGTATCTTTTGTCACACACCTTATGTGTCAAAAATGTATAAACGAAAGCAATTATGTGGAATCAAATATAGAATAAAGAGAATATGTCACGTATGAATAGCTGAAAATATATGAGTGAAATAGTTAGATAGGTAAAATAACATGGTAAAAAGGAATTTGTCATAAGCAAAGAATTGCACTGCCATTACTACTCCTTGATTTATTTGGCAAAGACTCGGGACAAATTATCAACTTGGAGAAATCCAAGGTTTTCTTTTCTTCAAATGGCCCCACTGAGATCCGTGAGGAATTGTGTGATATTCTCCATCTTCCCATGTGCGATAACTTAAGCAAATACCTTTGTCTCCATGTTCTACATGGTAGGGCTGATAGCGACACTTTCAACTTTATCATTAATAAAGTAAGGCAAAACTTGCCGGTTTTGCCGGGAGGAAATCTAACATGTTGTTCATGCCTGCTGGAACCACCCTTATTATAGCTGTCATCTCATCCGCTAATCCTAGCTACTATGTGCAATGCTTGCCCTTCCTGTGTCTACTTGCACCCAACTTGATAAGATCAATAGAGACTACTTATGGGGGTCCACCTAGGAGAAACGGAAACTCCACATGCTGAGCTGGGAATCTATTACTAAACCCATCAAAATGGGTGGCCTAGGCATTAGAAAATCCAATGGTCGAAATAAAGCCCTACTTGCTAAATTAAATTGGTAACTCCTTAAAGAACAAGACTCCCATTGGACTAAGACTTTAAGAGCCAAATTCACAGACCGTAGGAGACTGAACACCACTCGCCCCTCTAACTCCTCCCATGTGTGGACAAGTGCATGGGCTGGTAAAGATGCTTTGCAAAAAGGCTTTAGGTGGATTGTTAGAGATGGGGGCCTCGCCAACTCCTCGCATGATAATTGGACTGGTATGGGACCTCTTAGATTTGCTATTGCTGGCCCACTTTTTCAACAGGCCAAGAAAGTGACCTCAAGGTTAAAGATGTCTGGAGGGCTGATAGAGGATGGAACTTGGAGGCTATCTGCATTGTCTTACCCCAACACATTCTTGATACCATCAAAGCTAATCCCATTCAAACTCTGAGGAATAAACCGGAACGAGTCACATGGGGATGCTCCCTCACAGGAATCTGCTCTACTAGGACCGCTTATTTTCTCACTGAGAAAGAGCCTATGGAGGCTCTCCCCCCTCATGCCAACTGGAATTGGGTTTGGAAAACTCCTTGCACTTCCAAGAATTCAGTATTTCCTTTGGCTGTGTAATCATGACCGTATTGCTAGTAAAGATGACTTGTTTAAACGGGGCATTGGCCGTAATGCTGACTGTCAGGTGTGCCATCACAACTGTGAAAGCATTCTACATATCCTTAGGGATTGCCAAGCTGCAAGGAGTATGTGGCTCTCCCTCAATTACAATCTGGCCCCTAAGTTCTTTATTCTTCCCTTGCACACTTGGATCAAGAATAATTGCCAACTTAATGACAACATCCTTAGTATACCTTGGAATATGGTCTTTCCTTAGATTTGTTGGAGCATTTGGCTCAACCGTAACAGCCGCATCTTCAAATACAATCAACCTACTATTCCTTTATGCTATGTTTGGATAAGGAATTTTTAAGTGGAATTTGTCTTTGAGATAGAATTTGTAAAATTTTTGTAAGGAAATTTCTTATAAAAATTTCGCAAATTCTATCTCAAAGACAAATTCAACCTAAAAATTCTTTATCCAAACATAGCACTACTTTCTACCAAAGACTGCTAAGGAAGGGCTGCTGAATTTTTTGCCATTAATGGCTGCCCTCATCGTATGAAAAACGAATGTCTTTCACTGGATGGTCTCCTCCACCCCTTGAGTGGGTCAAACTCTACACTGACAGCTCCTCCATTGGTAATCCGTGGCCCACAGGAGCTGGTGGATTTATTATTGGCCCTGATGGAAGATTGATTGTGGGGTTTATTCGTAATGTGGGAACAAGCAACAGTGTAGCAGCTGAGCTATGGGCACTTAGAGATGGGCTTCAACTCGCTTGGGATGAGGGGTTAGTCTTGGTAACTTATAGAGCCATCCTTGAAAGGTTTATTCTTCCTCTATCCCATAAGTATAGGCTAAGTTTAACAAAATACACAAATTACAACCAAAAAAAAAAAATTAATGCATTGAATTCTTATTGAAAATTACTTTTCTCCACTCAAAGGTAGACAAATGGTATGTAGTTTTAGAAGGACTAGACATGCATCTCATAGATGCAGTTATTGCATTTCTGTATAGGATGTTAGATGTAGATATCTATATGAAGGTCCCCAAAAGATTTAAATTGCCTGAACCAAATACATTACAACCACGAAATATGTAATAAAATAAGCTAGACGATCTTTGCACGAATTAAAACAATTTGGAAGAATGTGATATAATCGCCAGCACTTAGTTAAAAAAGGATAAATCAACAATCCTCTAAGCCCTTATGTATTTATAAAGAATCAAAATCTGCATTGCCATCATTGCAGTTTATGTTGATGATATAAATTTAATTAGGACTCTTGAAAAGCTTACGAAAGCTTTTGAAAATTTGAAGAAATAATTTGAAATGAAAGATTTAGAGAGAGAAAAATATTATCTCGGCCTACAGATCAAGCATAAATCAAATAAAATTCTTATCCATCAATTAGCATATTGCGAAAAGGTATTGAAGCATTTCATAAAAATCAATGCAAATAGAATTTCTAATCCAGATTAGTAACATGGATGCAAAACCAACTTTAGTTTAATAAAATTTACCAGTAAGAAAACCATCATGCTAACAGTTCATTAAAATAAGTGATTTATCATAAAAATATAGTGAATACGGAAGATGAATGTATATGTATATAACTCACGACAACCAAATTAGTTAAGAAAGGAAATAACAGTAATAGCTGACAAAGTTCTTGAGCAACTGGTGCTGATAATGTGTTGTAAGACAAAAGAGAATAGAACTAAAACAGTAAATAATTTAGAAAAAAAAAATGAAAAAAGTAATGGAGGATCAAGAAGCGTCAACAATGAAAAATTTCAACAAAAAAATTCTACCTCTTACAAGGCTTATATAGAACCAGAAAAAACTTGACATTCAATTATTCAAAGCTAGTAATGAATGAATCGCATGGAAACCCTCTTCAAGCCTTTATCCATACCATGCATCTTTCCCACACCATAGCTTCGTAGGCCAAAAATGCATTATAAGAAAAAATAATAATAATGTCGTAAATAAATGTATTTATGGTGGATGACCACTACACTTTTAACTTCCATCGCTTCAATTGTCATGGGAGTTAAACTTACGTTTGGCTTCTCCCACTTTAAAACCCTAAGCCTATAAGGTCATGTTTGTTTAGCTGGAATGAAATAGATGGGAATGAAATTTGATTCCATGCTTGAAGTAGCTTGGAATGGAAAGAGATTTGAAATGGCTGTCTAAACATACTGTTTAATTCCATTCCCATTCAAATTATCTCATCTAAACATGCTATTTGGAATGAATTGGAATGAGATTCCATTCCATCCATTCCATTTCAGCTAAACTAGTATGGCTTAAAAGGAGTTTTTTGATACTTGAATAAGATACAGATGAAACGACAAGGGGCAGGTTTGCTACAGGGTTAAAAGTTTTTCGAAATCTTCCCAAACCCATCTAGGTTTGGGTCGGGCCGCATCAAGGCTCCCAAACTTGTGGTAACTCGAGCACATTGAGAAAAGGGAGAAGCCAGTGCTCATATAAGGCCTCAAAAGAAGGATTTGGATTTGCTCAAGTTAGGGTCTTCAACTTGACGCTCAATTTAGCGTTAGATTTTGGACACGTGGGGGGATGCAATTATCAACGGCTGGGATAAGGAAGCTTTAGCATTTGTAGGAGAAGCCCAACCGTTGATAATTGCATCCCCCACGTGTCCAAAATCTAACGCTAAATTGAGCGTCAAGTTAAAGACCCCAACTTGAGCAAATCCCAATCCTCAAAAGAAAGGGTTCCTATTTTTTTTGTTTTGTTTGTGGCCAAAAACTGTCGCAATATATTTGAAAACATCAAAACATTTACCAATTTATAGTGATATAATGTTAGAAAACTAAACTAAAGATAGATCTAGAATTAATAAATAAAAGAGCATGCAAATAATAAACTTACAGAAATAAAACCAATGAGGGAGTCTAGAAGAAGCTTGGATTGAGGCATGCAAAACACTATCCTAATTAAGAAGAGAGAACACCCCTCTACACAAAGTTTTTGTGGCGTTTTTTTCCCAAGATACAACAATCATCATAGAAGAAGTTACGACGCAGGCGTGAACTCCCCTATACATATGATAACATTATAATTGTTAAAACAGTTATAACCCCTAATAAAGGGGCTGATAAAAAAAAATTTGTGACTCCTTTAGTATAGATTACCCGTTACAAATCAGACAAGATTAAATGGAATATTTAAAATTGGAATTGAATTTATTTCTTTTTTTATATATTTATTTTTGTTTATAATAAAACTGGAATTGAATTTTAAATCACACTTGAACATGTAATTGGGCCGGGGTTGGGGCTAGTAATTCCCAATCTCATCTCAACTCGGCAGTGGTTTGGGACTATAAATACCATTCTCGCCTCTACTTCATATGAAGACAGCAGGCAGCAGTTGCTCATGGTGGGCTAACCTGCTTGCCTTCGCTCCGTTCCATTCTTGCAGACCAACAATTTTGCCTATTCTTTATTCTCTTTTTCAAATTTTTTTTTTGGGGGGGGGGGGGGGGGGGGGGGTAAAAATACCTCTTAATTGGAATGCAATCTGAAACAGGGCATTTTATGCTTGATTGAACTTCGAGCAAAATTCAATATATATATGTATATAGAGGGTTGTTCAAGTGTAGAATATTCGAAACATGTGCGTGTCATCCACGGATAGCGATGATCGAACGGGATAGTCTGAGATATCCATCAAAGCCATATATATATATGAGATGAACACCCAATACAGTTATCAGAACTACTATCAGGGAGACTATCTAAAATGCTGTCTCATTTACTTACTGACTACCATAAGATTATAAGGGACAATATGCAAAATATCACTGATGAGGCATATAGAGAACTTCAGTGTCGATCAATGAGCATCCTGCCCCATTTACTTCATCCTCAACCTCTGCATTTTTTTACCGAGTAAAAAATTTAGATTATCCAGCACGTAATGTGCGCCTAACTAATTTAATTGGTAATCTGTGAGAATCATCATCCAGCCTCATACGACATCTCTTTGGTGGCTGCAATGCAGGTGGCGTCAGCATAGCGGGAATTGAAGGGAGGTTTGCAGGAGTCCCAATTTCTATAGGAGGGGAATTTCTCTCTTTACATGGAGTTGCAAGCAGGCCAGGTGATGCTAAAAAAGGAGGAGAAATCTTGAATGCTTCACATGTTTCACCGGTGGTTGGCTTTGAAGAAGATTTAATGGGTGGTGGAGCAGCAAGAGCAATAGCTTCCTTGTTGGAAGAACTTTTGCCAAGGCATGGCTCTGGCACTGGAAGTACGATAGGCTGGAGAAAATCCTCTGATGGCTTTTGCTTAGTGTTCTCTTCTTCATGCATTGAAACTTTCTGTGAAAAGTGCCTCCAGATTACCACTGGCTGTTGTTCCAAGAGTGCATCAGTTGATGTCTCTATGGGCAATAATGAGTTGGAGGCTTTAATTGTGTTTGAATGAAGATGTTGCTTCGACTGATTGAATGGCTCTGGCAGTGTTTCTTCTGGAATTTCAACCCCCTGTATACGAGAAATCATTGTTAATGACATTTTATTTTCGTTTTTTGGAACTCAGAGAATAAAGCAACCAAAACATAGTGCCTATGATTTTTTTAAAATCATGCGTGCTGAACTACCAGCATAAGAGGGTCTTGCTATTATCTCTTATTTCAATTTTTCTTGAATTGGAGGAAGCTTCCTAGCTTAGGACTAGATATCCCTACTTCAAGTCCTGTTCTAATTGGGTGGTTGCTGCAGCGAAGAGGCCCAGAATTCTCCATAGATGAGTTTCCCATTCATATAAAAACTTCAAGGCAATAAAAAATAGCATCTCACTGCAACACTGTCATCGGAAGGGGTGTGGATCCTCTCCAGTCCACTCCTCTCCATTTATGTCCAGTTAAAGGCTGTAAAATATACCACGTTGCTGTATACCAATCCCACGGCTTGCAATTAATTGACCACGTCACTCCCTCAGGTTAACCTCTCAAAATGGTAATAGATGGCCTTTTTAACAGAGTGACCGAGTGAATCTGGTTTAACGTGAAGACCAGCGGTTTCCCTCTCCAACCAAACTAATCCGCCGGAGGCGCAATCATACTCCACGAATGCTAGTCCAAAAATGGTGTACGTATGAGCATGTGCAGAATTTTCCAGCAATGTTAGAATTTCTAATCTTATTTAAGTTAGAACACTTGCTCTCTATAAATGGTTTTACCTATTAAAACTTAAGCTCACGTTCAAAGGAAGATGAAAGTATTGAAGCTCCAAGGAAACATTGTTGCCTCCACCAGATCCATCCATTTATACAACTATACAAGTAAACGAAATTGTTTGTGTAACAGGGATGATGAAATTCCAAACATCCCTCCACCGACTTTAATTTCTAAGAATCTATGATTGCCAAAAGTAAACCCCATTCCTTGACCTTCTTTCTCTGCAACTCAATCAAACCCTTGTTACCCTTAGTCCATCTTCTTGATCTGCAACTCCATCCTCTCTCTGTATGATTCGTCTCCGGCGACTTCGGTTGTAGGAAGATAGAATCTAATGGGAATTAAGGTTAAATTTCGCCCGGTTAAAGATTTTCCGTCATCATGTTAGGAGGTAAAAAGGATCCCATAAATGGATGGGTGACATGGTTGGCTATAAACTATTAGATGTACTTACAATGAGGTGGCACATCAAGAACCGTCCACTGGAGAGAAATGGAGAGAAGAGGACTGGAGAGGAGTTGAATCCGAATCGGATGGGGGGATGGGAAAGCACATGCCTCTCATTCTCATCATCATGACCTCTATTATAAATATACCTCATAGAGTTTTATGAATTAAATCAAATATCATGGTGTTCCTTACTTCTAAATCCATTGTTCCACATACAATCTCTTGAAGGTATCAAGAAATTCCCAATGAATGAGGTAGGAAAATCCCTTCGTTCAACTTTTCTTTTGAGGCATATGGACAACCCATGAAAATTAAACCTATTGCATTTTACACGAGTGAAGGTCTCGAAAAACCTTTTAAAAAAATTTCAGTTCTGAAAATTTGATGTTGAGGGGAATGTAAGACGAAGGAAAGAAAATTCCCTACTGATAACCAAGTATGGAAGCATTAAATAGTAGTATGCAATGCAGTGAAGCACTAATACAAAACAAAACATCCCATGAAACCTATAGGAAGTAGAAACCCATGTGTTACCTCGGGGTGGGCTTCAACAAAATCCGAAAGCCGTGAGCAGAAAATCTTGCCCAGAAGCAAATTCCCACGTCCGAATTGCATCTTCCAATCATCTTCTACCCCGTCTGACTTTAAAGTAAGATGAAGATCCAGCTTCATGCAATTTGCTTGGGTAACGACCTTCTTTATCATAATTGCCTCGGGTAACAAGAACTTAAATTGGGCTAGATGGCCATGCGAAAACCTCCTAAACATATGTGAACAAACAGAGGATTAGGGAAATCATACTCACAATGCAATCAAAATTATTCAATGAACGGATTTAATAAGAAAAATACCGTACCTATGCGTTATAGTTTTAACTATGGGGCAGATATTTGTGAACGAAGAGACTAAGCCCTCCCACCGAAGGTCTCGAATCGACCTATCCAAAGCACTGAAAAATTGAGCCAACGTTTGGTACCTAGATAAACGCAACATCACCCACAATTAGGAAAGGTTGTAAAAGCACCACGATATTTGGATCAAAATTCGATCATAAATCCATAAGGCTATGTATGGATAGAGAGAAATGGAGAGAAAAGAAGAACAAATGATTTTCTCCCCATTTGCCTTGTTTTGATTGTTAATTTAGGAGAGAAGAGAAAGGATATGGGGAGAAATGAAAAGAAAATGGACTCATTTACCTTTTTCTCCAAATTGGAGAGATTTGGAGAGAAATGGAGAGAATAAATAATAAGTTAGTGATGAAATGACAAATATATCCCTACACAATTTCTGTTTAAAATATAAAAAAGGGTAATAATGTAATTGTGACTACTTTCTCTCCTTTTCTCTTCATTAATGAAGTTTGACCAACCAAACAGGTTGGAGAGAAAGTTACTTTCTCTTCTCTTCTCTTCCCTTTTTTTTCTCTTCTCTTCTCTTCTCTCCATTTCTCTCAATCCATACACAGCTTAAGAAAAGGAGCCAATTTCAATGTCATTTGGGTTCGAACATAGATTATTCACAAGATTGGTAAAAATTCGTGATAAAAGGAACTTACTTTTCTAGGAGCTCAATGGTGATGGTGCCAGGGCCGGCACCATTCATATTCTACGATTTACGGAAGGGACTTTGACTCGGCCACGACGCGATATTGTTCGTAGCAGACGATAGAATGGAATCCATCCGAATCCGCTTCTCGGTGTTGTTGGGGTTTTGATATGGTTGTGGTGCTCTAGGGTTTTAGCACTGATGTGGTAATGGTGCTAGGGTTTGAGGGGACGTTGATTGTTAGAAAAATTTTTGAAGATTAGGCTTTGATGCGCGAATAATCATTATCACAACCCAAATTAATTAAGCCGTGATCATTAGTAATAAAACAAGCTTTGTTTTAATAAATCATTTGATAAAATGTGGATGACACGTGTCAAAATCTCAATCATTTTGAAAATTTTCTCCTTTTTCGGGCATGACCCATCCATAGATAGGGCATACCATCATAAAACCTGTTATAAAAATTCATACATAAAAATTCCCTATCATCCATGAAAATGGAATCATCCCATGCATCGCATTTCACGTAATATACGACATTAAATAATTAAAATTACAACCTTGATTAAATTTACACTTACATTGGCAATTAGCCCAAATAAAAATTAATAAAATACATTCATTTATCCCATGAACATTAATAAACCACATTAATAAATCCTAAGTAAGCGTGCCTCTGCATAAACTTCATAAATCATATCCTGTAATACTGAAAAACATTTAAGAAAAAAAGTGTGAGTTTGACAACTCAGTAGAATAGCAATTACTATGATGATATATACCATATTATCATGTCAATAGTTTAAACCTATGTAAATTGCACCTACCTCCATGAAATGTGCAGAAAAATGCCACTTTGATGTTGTGGGTGTGGAATCCAAGACCTAAAATGCACATGCAAACTCCCAATCCAAGCCCTAGTTCCCAAATGACTTGGTTAATGAAGAGAATGGATATTCCAACTCCAAGATGCAACCGAACCTCACAAATTGCATGAATAAACACAAGATATGAGGATATTTAGACTAAAACTCAAAAGAAATGCAAACCCTAGCCTTAAACATGATAAATTACCTCTCAAATCCAAAAGGGAGGTAACCCATAGTGAATCCAAGCTAAAAAATGTTGAAATCCAAACCCCTATGCATGAAATCCTAGCAAAAGTAGATAGAGAAACTTCCTCTCTCTCCTCTGTACACCCTAAGAGCTCTCCTAAGCTCACTCTCCCTTCTCTCATTCTAAAAATGCAAAAAATGAGGATTACAAGTCGAGGTTGAAGGGTTTTATATCCTCAGAGGGATACATACATCATTTCAGCACAAATAAGCCATTAGACCAATTCAGTCGACTCATTTAGCAATTCAATCGACTGAATTGACAATTCAGTCAACTGAATTAAGGATTCAGTCGACTGAAAATCCCAGAACTGAAATAGTCTAGCTTCTGTGTAATTCAATCAACTGAATCACACTTCAGTCTACTGAATCAGACAGAATACACTCCTCAGCCTTATTTCCACTCAAAACATTTAAGTAATATATATTAAAGAAAGAAGAAGGGAGAGTGTTTTTATTATTATTTCCTGTAATCGGAAGTTGGTTATTTATAAACCATGTAGAGATGCCTTTGAAACAATCTGTCTATTGCTTTGAAAAATTACCACTGTTCAAAAAAAAGAAAGGTCACACCACTTTTTAGAAGGGGAATTTTGGCCAAAACCCCCATGTATAAGAGTTCTTTTCTAATAAACCCTATAAAAGAAACACTTTTGTCAAAACCCCTTTTAACCCTGTACGGACAAAAATGCCCTTACTTTTTAATTTAAACAGAATTACAACAATGCCATTTTTTTCCCACATTCTCTCCCTCTCTCCCGTGGTTCCACCGCCTCTCATGGTTCACCACCGCCGATCAAGCTCCAAATGCTATTTCGGCAACTATGGTTCCTACTGGAAGTTTTTGGTCCTTTTTTATACATGTATTGACAAAAAAATCACCAACAGTAAAGTGTTAATGTTGTTTTTGGATAATTTTGATTTGTTAGATAGTAAAACACAACTCTTTGTTTATAACATTGCAACAGAATCACTTTACTGTTGTTAATGTATTTGAATGGCAACAGTATCCCTTTACTGTTGGTAAGTTAGTTTGTGCAATAGTATCACTTTACTGTTGGTAGTTAGTTTGTGTAACAGTATCACTTTACTGTTGGTTTACTATTGTGTGTGTTGACCACGCTGGAATGATATCTTACAACAATAAGAACCTACTGTTGACAATATTAGAATAAAATTTCTGGTATCACTTATACTAAAAAAAAAAAAGAGAAAAAAAAAGAAGAAGACGACAAAGAAGAAGAAGAAGAAGAAGAAGAAGAAGACGAAGAAGAAACAGAGGGAGAACTGTCGTTGATAAGGTCTAGTCATGGCCTTGATGAACAGCTGCCGGAGAAGAAGATACCGTCAACGTTTCCAGATCTGGTTTTTTTTTTTTTTTCCAGATCTGGTTTTTCTTCTCCTTCTTCTTTTTCTTCTTCTTCTTCTTCGTTTTCTGATCTGATTCCAGATCTGGTTTTTTTTTTCCAGATCTGGTTTTTCTTCTCCTTCTTCTTCTTTTTCTTCTTCTTCTTCTTCTTCTTCTTCGTTTTCAGATCTGGTTTTTCTTCTTCTCTCCTTCTCTCTCTCTCTCTCTCTCTCTCTCTCTTTTTCTTCTACGTAAATGGATTTGGTTTGAAATTAACATACCTTGTAAATATAAAAGAAGGTTAAAATAGGTATTTTTAAAAAAACATTTCCTTTTGCTTAAAGAATCTTTTTAAAAAGGGGTTTTGGAGTTAAAAAATCTTATGGTGGGTTTTTTGTTAAAAGCAGTCCCCTAATAGGGGTTATTGCTAATTTCCCCTTTTAGAAAAGTTACATCTATTGAATATGAAATACCTTTTTCCTAGAATTGAAACTCCCACTTGTGCAAAAGCAATCCAACGTGGGTCTCTCTCTCTTTTAATATTACAACCTATTTCACTATATATAAAAATCCCCCCCTAGGTTGTACTGTTAAAACTCTTTATTAGTTTTAGATAAATTCATGGATACAAGAAAGTGTCTCTCAAACTATACCTTCAATTAGTCTAAAGATTTCAAAGTTCTAGCAAAGACAATGGTGGCCTAAGCTTAAACCAAGTCTCCTATAAGCTAGAACCGAAAACATTACACACACAAACTTATCCAGTTTCAATGAGAAATTCATAATATTGTTAGCACTATTTTGGCCATGTGCTATATCCTACTTTCATGAACATGTACAAAAATAAAACCCTTTAAATTCTTGTTAGAAGCGGCACCACTTCTATGTTTATATAGGTGAAATTCCTTCTATGTCACTATAACTATGACACTTTATATGCGATTGAACTTCATTAAGAGTTAGTAACTCATCCTCCTATACTATAATAGCTTGCACTGAACCACCTTTGGGACTCAAAATTTGTCAGTGCTATCTAATCACTTAACAATAACTTGTTATTACCCATTAAACTTTATCAATAGTTTTTGGTAAAGTAAGGTTGGGTTTCCATTACTAGTGATTATTCTAAAAAGGTTTTAGCCCCATTCCAACCGAAGTTGCCTTTACCAATTCCTTGGATAATCCTTTGGTTAAGGGATCAGCCAAGTTTTTACTCGACTTCACATATACAATGGTTATGATACCATCCACAATTAATTGTCTAACATACTTGTAAAGTCCATGTTTTTATATTGGCATATTCCATGTCCAAAGTGTTTTTGTGTGTCATATGTTGATTCAAGTGGCGTGAAACTTCAAAGATTGACTCAAGTGAGGACTTCAAGTCAATATGACACACTCATTTTTAGGTAAGGTAAGTTACCATAGATGCCTAGTTTTAATTGATTTAATTCAATTCAATTCACTTTAAATTATGGTCTATGTTTTCAATAAAGTGTAAGCGATTTTGAAAATGTTTTTAAACACTTTTAATTGAAAATCAGGGTTACTCGATCAATCGGGGTTGATAGTCGATCGATTGGAGGTATTTTAAATAAGGGGTTTCTTCACTTTTTTTCACGATCGATTCGGGCTGAGTGTCACCCCCAATCGATCGTAACGTCTCTAGTGTGGACCCCAAAAAAGAGTTACAAGGCCCACGGGAGGGTTTAAAAGTCGCCAGTATGTGGACCCAGGAAAAGAGGGCCCACGAATGGGTTTGGAAAAAGAAAGGGAGTCGCCACCTTATTTTTAAAGGAAACAAGGAAAACCCTAAAAACAGTTTTGTTTTAGGAAAACAAAAGATTGACTCCATGTTTAAAAATGGTAAGGCAAATGATCTTTAGGAAACCAGAGAAATTGGGGATTCGGAGGCTAAGTTACGATATGGGAAGGTTCTAGGCAAAGCCTATAGGCACCCATATCGCCCTAAACGGTCTCTTAATTTAATTGGGCTAAATCAAAGTCTTAATCACACACAAATCAACAGTTATCATCACAAGACAGCATGCATATCATTCATCCATTCATCCATATAATCAAGTAAATCAAAGAAAAACAGAAAAAGAAGGAGGGGGGAGAAAACCTAGGATACTTAGTATCCTAGGGCGGACTTGAACCTCACAAGGAGCGCCTACGTACCATGTATGGAAATACATGGATCAAAGTCCACGTAGTTCGAAAAGGAATAGGGTTATAACCTAATCAAGGCCTATGGTAAACCCTAAGTTTCCTTTCAAGTAAAACATGGTAAGTTTCCAAAATAAATGATTCTCAAAAGATTTTTGGTAATATATGGAATTTTGATAAAAATGGAAACCTTGATTCGAAAGGTATTTGTTATCGAAAGGAAACTATAGGAGTTACCATACCCCTCTATTAGGAAATAACCCTAAGGGGGGGAGAAAGGGAAAGTTTCAAGGAAAAGGAAAGAAGGGTGAATTGGGGCACCCTCACACCCTACTTACCTTTAGCAAAAGCAACCTGTCAGAATAACCACCCTATTGCATAGGGTAATTTGCAAGATTTCATCTCGCAATAGCCAAAATAACCACCCCACATTGGTGGGGTAGTTGCACCTGTTGTACCTGTCAAAGCACTTGCAATTTCCATGCAAAACATACAAAAAATACCAACCAAACAAGCTAGATTCCAAATCAAGCCATTATCATGCTTAAACATAAGCAAATACATGCTCAAAATATCATATCAAGGACAAACAACAGATCTGGACAGAATTGAAATAAGGCTTAAAATTAACCACAAGTCATGCAAACAACATGAATCATAAGCTAACTGAAACCCTAATTCAACCCTACATGCAATGACATGCAAAAAACCCTAAAATCAACTATATGAATGCTAGAAATATCATAGTTACCTAATATGGAACACATATGCAGCAACTATGAAGAAAAAACAGGGAAAAATCCCTAACCAATCATGCTATATGCAACTAAACCCACACAAGGATGATAGAAACCCTAGAATCACAAACATGCAATAAATCACATGGAATAGCATCCTAGCATACTAAACAGCCCATGAACATGATCCTAAATATGCATACTAACTAATAGAAATAGCAAAACACAATAAAAACACAAGCTTTAATATGCAAAAGAGTTATTTCATGCAGAAAACCATTTTCAGCACTAAGGAAACCCTAAAGTCCCAAACATGCAGTAAATCACATGGAATATCATCCTAGCATACTAAACAGCCCATGAATATAATCCTAGATATGCATACTAACTAATAGAAATAGCAAAGCACAATAAAAGTACAAGCTTGAACATGGAATAATGCTATCTTATGCAAAAACCCTAGTTTGAATGAAAGAAAGAAAGGGGAAGAGGTATACCTATGGTGGCTGCTATAGAGAGTCCTCCTCTTCTTATTGTACTGCTGGAAACACTCTTCTTCAAGCCTTCAAGCAATACTCCAGCCCTCCTTCAAGCCTTCTCTCTCACTCTCTCACTCAAAGTTTAGGTTAAACTACCCTAAGGATGGCTGCCATAGCCTCCAAGTCTCACACATGCCTTACACTTCAGAAATTGCCTCCCCTATTGCTGAAGTATAAGGGGGTATTTATAGGGATTGAGGGAAAACCCTCAATGGTTGGGATTAAAACCCTAGGGATTGATCCAAGGGCTCTTAGAGGTTCCCTTGGGGCTCAAGTAGGTCAAATAGGGCTGAAATTAGGGTTAAATGGCGGCTGGAGGCGAGCAAATCCGAGGAAATAGGGAGGGAGCCGCGTCAAAGCTCAAAAAAGGAAAGTGGCTCGGGTGACCACCTGGGGCTGGGCGGCTAGCCGCCTGGCCTTGGGCGGCTGACCACCTGGGCTGGGCGGTTAGCCGCCAGGCCCCAGATGGTCACCCGAGCGCGCCATCAGCAATTGCCTTATTTGAGCCCTTTCAGCTTCCAAATGTGTTTCGGGAGTCAAACGGAGTCCGATTTTGACGAAACGAAAGCCAAAACGACCGTGCTTCGATGAGGAATGTAATTTAAGACATTTTAGGGCAAAAATCCCTAGCCATGGCTGCATGGTTGGGTTTTACAAAGGCGGCTAACCGCTATGCACCACCGTCGCTAAGCTTAGGTATGCACATATGGTCGCACCGAATGCTTTCCAATTCAAAATTCAACCTTCCAAAACATCTTTGGGAATGAAATTAAGACTAATTAAAGTCAAATGGGTGGGAATTGAGTGAAAATCATGAGCCAATTTGAGCCAACCCGAAGTGGGTCTCTTAACCAACTTGAACCGTATTGAGCCATTTTAATCCCGAACCATCAATTCATCAAATTGAACCCATAAATACCTCAAATGCATTCTCATGAACTCCAATTGACAACTTGGAGATCATTTCAAGGTTAAATAGAAAGTTCGTGACCTAAAAGACGGTTATGCCCCTCAAGTCACAAAAGTTCTTATTAACCCTCAAGATCAACTCCAAATTGAACCAAAATTCATATCCAATGTCCTTGTGATTCTAGAAAACTAATGCAAGTAACTAGACTCAAAAACAAAACAATAACCTACATGAAATGGTGAGCCCTAGTAAGGTGGTGCAAAAATGGGGTGTGACACTCTAGAAATGTTGTTTTTGAAATTCCGGTTAAATTAACCCTAGAATACCTAGAAGAGGGGTTGAATAGGTATTACTTTAAACCTTACCCAATTTTAATTATGAAACTCACAAAACCAATTATCACTATTAATCCAATCGCATAGCAAGTATGAAAGCATGTAAAAGATGCACACAAGATTTTTACGTGGAAAACCCTAGATAGGAAAAACCACGGGACCTAGTCCAGTTGAAGTAAATCCACTATGAATTAAATGAGTACAAGACACACTTACAGACCAAAAGGACTTAAGCAAAAGTCTTCACTCCCACGACCGCATATGATCGATCTCCGTCTTCACAGCTTTGGTCGCAACCAACCTCTTCACAGCAATTCCTTCTTCCACGAACTCGCAAACTCGATCACCATCACAACGGACTCACAAACATTCAAGGATGTGAAAATATTGTGTGGTTTGAAGGTCTCTAGAGCATGAAATAGAAAAACCTAGGTTAAAGAGCTTTAGAGAAGATTTAAGAGGATGAGCTTTTGAAAACCTAATTGGGAGAGGCTTGCTTGCCTCTCTCTCTATCAAAACAAAGCCTATTTAAAGAGTCTAAGACACCCCAAAAGACTGGGATACGAAATAGGGACAAATAGGTAATTTTATCATATTTTAAAAACTGTTTTTTACGAGCAAGGATTGATCCTCCAGGACCCTAGGATCGATCCTAGAAAACAGGAGCTAAAAAACCTTTTCAGAGCACCTAAGATCGATCCTCTAGGACCCTAGGATCGATCCTAGAAAAAAGAAGCTAAAAAACCTTTTTAGAGCACCTAGGATCGATCCTCCAGACCCTAGGATCAATCCTAGAAAACAGTAGCTTAACTGTTTTTCCAGAACTTCCTAGGATCGATCCTCCAAAGACTACGATCGATCTTAGCACATGAAATTTACAAAAAAAAAACTTTGAAATCATTTTCAAAAACATTTTCTCTTCATTCAAAACCCATATCAAGATTTAAAATGAATTTAATTGATTAAAAACAGGCTTCTATAGACACTTACCTGACCTAACAATGAGTGTGAGTCGCATTGCCTTGAAGTCTGCACTTGAGTCAATCTTAGAAGCTTTAAACATCTTGAATCAACAAATGACACTAAACAAACACCACTTTTGCCACGGAATATGCCAATCTAAGAAAATGGACTTTACAATCTCCCCATTTGGCAATTCCGTGACAAAACCAACCTAATCTCGTCATGAGATATAAAACCTATTCCCAAACCACAAAACTAAATAGGTCCTAAACTCACAATGAAATTTACAACTCAATAAATAAAACAAACACCCCATCACACTCATCTGTAATGCTCAAAGCTTAACCTGTGATCTGCACACAACACCAACAACTACCCAGCATAGCATCACATATAAAACAGCAATACATAAACATGTCTAATCATAACATAGCATGCATAGTTGAACATAAAAGTAAGCATATCACAGCATGTAGAACAGACTAAGCTAAGCAAACAGAGCAAGGCATATCATGCAAGCATAGAGAAGCATAAGATAAGAAGCAAAAAACATCTCCCCCTTTTTGTCAGGAATGGACAAAGGAAAAAAAAAAACGACCACCTCAAAATGCCACAACTAAATGGCCAACCAGAACACAAACCAACACCGACCAAGCTAGCAAGAGAAACGAAACAACACTAAGAACTACCACCACCCCGAGGCGGCAAAGGAGGCAACAGGCCACCTCGGGCAACCAGAACATCCTCAATCCGACCAAGCCAATCCAGGATCTCAGTAAGTAAGCCGAGTATACGAGCCGACTGATCAGGAGGCAGTGGAGAAGGGTTCACTGGAGCAGACTGATTAGGAACAGGAGGCACAGTAGAAGCAGAAGTAGACGACACCCGAGCTTGCTTACCCTAACGCTGTCCCCGGCACTGTTTCAAAGTAATATCAGAAATCTCACCCTGTGGAGCGCGAGACTGAATATCAAGAGGTACACCCTTAGACAATAGAAAGTTGGAAATCAAAAGCCCAAAAGAGAGTCCAATCGACACATTAGTGACAGTCGTAGCCTGGAACACAAGCATAACAATCAGAGAGGGCAAGTCCACTGTACCACCAGTACCCAGAGCATAAAGGAAGTGAGCACGCTCAACCGTGACATCGGACTGATGAGTGGTCAGAAAGATAGTATTGCACACAACCTTGTGTAGCACCTGATAATTCTCCGTCATCAAACTAGCCCGCAGAGCACCGTGTACCTCCACAGCGTGACCACATAAAGTAGTATAGATCAAAGAAATGGCCGGAGTCTGAGTAACCTTGTCATTCGGGATATCAGGAGCAGGAACCCGACGTAAACCCAGAAAAGTGGCAACAGACTAAGCAGAAAAGATCACATCCACACCCAAAACACGAGACTGAAGCACCCAAGTGTCAGTATTCTGGTGAAACATGTTGGCATAAAATAACTGAACCAACCGAAAATAAACACGGCCCCTCAAATTCAGGATAGGACGCCAATGACGCCGCTGAAAAATCATATTGACGAAACCATTTCCAATCCCATCAAGGTTGAAAACACGCTCACCCAAAACCAATCACTTGGAGTACAGAGAAAGATAGGATTGCTTGTGATCAGCAGAGCACCACCAGGACTCAACAACTGACGTGTCCATAACCATGTCAGCAAGAACATCATTCCCTGGACCGACAGGGGGTGGAGCACCGTAATCAGGCTCATCGACAAAGGCATCACCATCAGCAGATGAGGGCTCAAGCTCCTCCTCACTAGACGCACTAGAACTCTCAGAGGTCTCAGAAGGAGTGGGAGAGCAAGTAGGACGTTTCCTCGACTTGGGCTGGACAGCTACGGCCTTCCCTTTGCCTTTGTCGGAGGCAGGGAGCTGTCCACGGCCACGTCCACGACCAGAGCCAGCAGAATCATCAATGACAATCCCCTTGGCCCATCCACGGCCACGGCTAACACCACCAGCCATAAGCACAGCCAACACAAAACCAAGTTCAAGCAACATGGGTACACAAGGCAGAGAACGAATCTGTCAGGACAGGAATCAAACAGCCCAACCCCGGAAGCACAGAACCTAACCCAAGACTCCATAGCCACCAATTCAAACCAACCACCGCAGGAAAATCCCCCACACCAAGCAACAAAGCACCAGCAAATGCAAACCCGGTGACGAAAGATGCCAAACACAAACTAAGTACCCAATAGAAACAAGTCACCACTAGCAGATTAGCAAGGGTCAAAGCAATACAGGGGAAGGGGGAACCCAAGCAAAACCAGACACACTTGCAAGCCAAGAATCGAAACCAAAAATCCAACACCACTGGCACCCAAAGCTTCCAAATACAAACCAAGGATCCACGAGCAAAGGACTGGCAACCCTCAGACAATCAAGCCCAAGCAAAAATAATCTACTAGACACCAAAGCAAAACACTACTAGACAACTCTACGAGAGAACACAAGAAGAAAGGAAAAATAATAAATAAATAATAAATAAACTTGCGAGGGCCAGAGCAATATTGGGAAGGGGGAAAACCAGGGCCCAAGCAAGACGACAATAGACAGAGAAAACACAGCCAAGAAAAAAGAAGAAAAAAAGGAAAAAAAAAAACAGCAAAACCACACACAACAAAAACAATAAAAAAAATGAAACTAATCACCAAAGGAATCCAAAAGGCAACGCACCAACCTGATCACAACTCAAGTCAAAGGGAGAAGAAGAAACCCACACAGCGACCAAACCACGCTGACACGGAAGGGAAACAACAAGCTTCGATTGAGAGAGATGAGGCGCAACTCACCAGCGGCACCGGAGAAGAAGAACCGCCAACCCGCCAGTAGCGATAGTGGAAGGAGAGGAGGTCGCACGACAAGGGGATGCAACGCCGGAGACACCAACGGAGGAGAAATAGAGACCACCGGAAAGGGAAGGAGAGCAGCGGCGAGAGTCGCCAAAGGGAGAGAGAGAGCAGCACCGGAAAGGCTAGGGCTCCGATGAGGGACGGCAGGAAGGAGAAAGGGGAAAGTGAATAGGAAAAAAGAAAAAAATGGGTTCAAAGGCAAAGTAGGGAACTGGATAAACAAATAACCCAAACCCAAAAACCAAAAACCAAAAAAAAACGGATACCAAAAAAAATGGGTGGAACCCAACCCCAAACAAAATAAAATAAAACAATAAAACACAACAAACAAAAAAAACAAATGCTTCCTAATAAGAAAAAAAATGAAACCCCAAACACATAACAAAAACCAACCGCCCTTTTTTTTTTTTTAAATATTTTTTTATATTTTTATATTTTTTATATTTTTTTTAAAAAAAAAACATATATGCTCCCCCTAAAAACAAGACAAAAAAAAATGAAGCTTCCCTTAAACAAACATTCTCTTAAAAAAAAAATTCCACTAGCCATGATCAAAAACAAATATGCACTGCAAGACAAGAACTAAAAGATCAGTATAGAAAAGAAGCATTAAATTTTGAGACATAAAACCTATGATACGAAATTGTGCATCAAAAACAATGTCAATTGAACAATGTTGTCTTGCATCTGAGGCACAATTAGTAGAATATAGCAAGAAGATTTACATGCCAAGTGAATGAAATGCACTATCAATGCACAGGGATTAATGAACTAAAACCAAGCACGATAAACTATGAATCGCAGTTCCAAGAAATTAAGAAAAAGAGTCAAACCATGTTAAGTACGAAAAGATTGCTTTTCACCCTTTTTATATTTTTCTTTTTCTTTTGCAATGAGCTGTGGAAAATACTGTGTAGGTATCAAGAGTTCGTACCTATCCAAAATATCTTTTAGAATATCTTTCGGTATTAACACTCAACATCAATATATCTTTCTTTTTAGCATGACGGCTTTCACACTTTCACGCAGCCAGCCCTCTTCATGAATTACCTCATGTTAGCTTCGGACAACGCGAGGGTAGCCCTTTTCATGAGATATAAGGATATGCATAACATAAAGGTCATTCAAATTCACTAATCCCTAGGAATTTTAAGACAAAGAGTATCATGCTATGGTTTTAGTTGAACAACCCCTAAAACAAAAAATAGTGTTGCAGTGTAAAGTGCTGGCATGAAAACCATTGAAAAATTCCACTAACTATGCGTAAGAGAACAAGCCGAAAAATCAATCTAATTAACTTGGCAACCTCAGCACAATATGTTACTCAAGAGTGAACCATCTCAAACGTTAGTGCAAATCATATATGACTGACAACCATCAGAACAAGAAATGCAAGAACACACATAAAAATCTTTTTGTGTTTTCTTAATTAAATAAAAGGGAATAAAATATAAAAAAAATCACTCGAAAGCAATAAATCCTAACCTATCCCATAAACCCAGAATAAGATGAACCATGAGTGGACATAGGGATATCGTGAAACACACACACAAACTCAGTCAACAGAAAAGACACCAATAGATTTCCGAAGGGATTCAAACCTAAGAGAATCTAGAGGTTTAGTGAAGAGATCCGCTAACTGACTCTCAGTAGGAACAAACTCTAATGAAATCACTTTTTCTTCAACCAAGTCGCGAATAAAGTGGTGACGAATATCAATGTGTTTAGTCCTAAAGTGCTGAACAGGATTCTTAGAGATATTAATAGCACTAGTATTATCACAATGAACAATCATAGTACCCTGCTCAATCCCATAATCCAGTAGCATCTGCTTCATCCACATGAGTTGAGTACAACAACTCCCAACGGCTATGTACTTAGCTTCAGCAGTAGATAGAGATATACAATTCTGTTTCTTGCTAAGACAAGATACTAAACAATTACCCACATAAAAACAGCCACCTGTAGTACTCTTTCTATCATCCACGTTTCCGGCCCAGTCGGCATCGGAATATCCAGCAACTTCGGAATTCGTATCAACCGAATACGAAAGGGCAAAATCAAGTGTACCACCCACATATCTGATGATACGCTTCACTGTTTCCACATGAGACTTCTTTGGAGCAGCCTGATAGCAAGCACATGCACCCACACTAAATGAAATATCAGGACGACTAGCAGTCAAGTACAATAAGCTACCAATCATACTTTTATACACAGTGTGATCTACATCCTCACCTGAAACATCCTTGCTAAGCTTTAAAGTCATACTCATAGGAGTACGAGCATGCTTAGCATTCTCTAAAACGAACTTCTTAACCAAATCCTTAGCATACTTGCTTTGAGATATAAAAATCCCATCACTAAGTTGCTTAACTTGAAGACCTAAGAAGTAATTCAGCTCACCCACCATACTCATTTCAAACTCTCTTTTCATCTCATCGGTAAATTTATGAGCAAGAGGATCAGACGTGGAACCAAACACAATATCATCCACATAGATCTGTGCAATGACAATCACACTTCCAACCTTCCTAATGAATAAGGTCCTATCAACTCCCCCTCGCGAAAAGCCTCTAACTAGTAGATAAGTAGTTAAACGCTCATACCAAGCACGAGGGGCTTGTTTCAAACCATATAGGGCCTTTTTCAATCTAAGCACATGGTTGGGGTGATGAGGATCTTCAAATCCCTTAGGTTGTTCCACATAGACTTCCTCTTGAAGAATGCCATTCAGGAAGGCACCCTTCACATCCATCTGATATAAGGTAAACCTAAGGTAGCAAGCTATGGCAAGAAGAAGACGAATGGACTCAAGCCTAGCCACAGGAGCAAATGTCTCATCAAAGTCAATGCCCTCTACTTGAGTGTAACCCTGAGCAACTAACCTAGCCTTATTTCTAACAATGGTACCACTTTCATCAGATTTATTCTTAAATATCCACTTGGTACCAATGATGTTAACATTTTTAGGCCTAGGCACAAGATACCACACATCATTTCTAACAAATTGACTGAGCTCTTCATACATGGTAGCAATCTAATACTCATCCTTTAAAGCTTCGATTACATTTTTTGGCTCTATGGTGGAAATGTAGCACAAATGACTAACCTCGTTCCTCACCTGTCTACGGGTCTTCATCCTATCAGTCACTTCACCTATAACAAGACTAGGTGGATGATTAAGCTTGACCCTAGCCGATGGTTCTAGAATAGATGATGGTTCTTGGGAGATCGGAACTATCTCACTGACAGAATTAGATTCATCCTTTTCCAAAGTGGAAGAAGGAGAATCCTCCGACTCAACACTAAGCTCATCCTCATCCTCTTCTATAGACTCAACATTCACAGGATCAGCGGAAGCATCATCAACGACAACATTGACAGACTCCATGACAATAGACGTCCTAAGATTATAAACCCTATACGCCTTACTGTTATTAGAATAGCCTAGGAAGATACCCTCATCACTCCTAGAATCAAACTTTCCTAAGCTTTCTCTATCACGGAGGATGTAACACTTACTCCCAAACACATGGAAGTACTTAAGGTTAGGCTTCTTACCTTTCCAAAGCTCATAGTCGGTCTGTCTAGTCCTAGGTCTCAGATAGACCCTATTTATCGTATGACAAGCTGTATTGACAGCTTCTCCCCAAAATTTCTTAGGCAAATTCTTGCCATGGAGCATCACACGAGCCATCTCCTGAATAACCCTATTTTTTCTTTCTACAACTCCGTTCATCTGAGGGGTTTTAGGAGGTGAAAACTCATGCATAATGCCACGCTCATCACAATAGGCCTCAAACTCGGAATAATCGAACTCACGACCATAATCACTTCTTATCCGAGTTATGAGATACCCTTTCTCATTTTGAACACGTTGGCATATAGTCTTGAAGCATCCAAATGCTTCGGTCTTATCTCTCAACAAAGCAATCCAAGTATATCTAGAAAAATCATCAACCATCACAAGGATATGCTTCCTGCCACCTATGGTCTCTATCCTAGAAGGACCCATGAGATATATATGAATCAGCTCAAGACACCTAGTGGTAACAATCTCATTTATCTTCCTATGGGAACACCTAATCTGTTTCCCTAGCTGACAAGGACCACAAATACTTTTAGGAGACTTACCTAGTTTGGGCACACCTCTAACACGCTCTCTTCTAATAAGACGAGTAAGATCTTTATAGTTCAAGTGTCCCAACCTACGATGCCACAACTCAGTATCATCAACTCTAGCACTGTTGCAGACTATGTTAGATGTAGGAGAAATACCATAACAGTTATCACTAGTCCGCACACCTTCCATGACACATACACCCTTATCATTAAAAATAGAACATTTATTACGAGTGAATTGTACGGAGTGGTGTTCATCACACATTTGACTGATACTGAGAAGATTGGCCTTAAGTTCCTTTACAAACAACACATTGTCAAGCTTAGGAAAACCTGGAGCAGTGATAGTACCCTTACCAACTACTTGAGACTTCTTCCCATCTCCAAACGTCACAGTACCTCCATCACAGTCCTCATAAAAAGCAAACAAGGACTTGTCTCCAGTCATGTGCCTAGAACATCCACTGTCTAAGTACCACATGGTAGAACTATGAGCTCTAAGAACAGTGTGGACAACAAGACACCTAAGGTCATTCTTGACAATCCACTCAGTCTTTACTTTAGGAATGTTGACCTTCGTGGAAGAGTTGACTCTATTGACTCTAGAATGGTTTCTCCTAGACACACTAGAGGAGGTATCAAAACCTCTATGAGCCATCTGTCTCAGATCAGAAACCTCTAAACACAACCTCCGGAGACACTCCCCAACACTATCCATACTCAAGACAGGATTTCTAGAAGTCCTAAACATTCTATCCCTAAGTTGGAAGCAATTTGGACGGATATGACCAACCTCACCACAATGATGACAAACAGGAGGAGTTCTAAGTGAAGGTTTATCCCAAGCATAAGAGATGTCAAAATCATTAGGTCTACTCACTTGCCTATGACAATGCTCTTCTACCCTCCTAGGTTGACTTTTCTTAAGGATAGGACATTTAGGTCTAATGTGACCCTTATTCCCACAATGGACACAGGTAGGAACTTTCTTAGGAGGAACAATAGGTGGAGGAGCTGTAGACTTAACAACATGAGACTCTTGAGCCTTAACAAACTGAGTTTTAGAAGGGCTAGGTGTGGCCTTCTCATTCACAAACCCCAAACCTCGTCTGTCACTCGAGCTCTATCCTACACCTAACAGCTTATCTAAGGTCTCCTTTCCTTTAGACAATTTTTCTAGATCAGCTGCTTTAGAGTTTAAGTCTTTTTCAAGACTCGAGACTCTCAGCTCAAGACATTTCCTAGACTCAGTCAACTCAAACTTCTCATTTTCCAACCGGACAATCTCTTTAGAGAGATGTCCTTTCTGAGTCTTTAATTGACTGACACGAGCAGTAGTTTCAGTCAACTCCAGCTTCAAGCATTCAATCTCTTTCTCATAAGTTTTAGCTTTAATGTAGAGAGATTGTCTAGACTTCTTAGTTTTCAGACATTCTTCAAATAGCTTATCATAAGCAACTTGAAGATCTTCTTCTTCTTCATCAGACACATACATGTCCTCAGAACTTTCAGTAACCACTTCAATCTTATCAAGCTCTTCCTGACTCAAAATCTTACTAGCACACTCAGAAGACTCTCCAGACTCTAAGTGGATAGAAGTAAAAGCCATGAAGTTTGACTCATCTTCTTTACCATGTGAGCTTTCCTCAGAACCGGATTCATGCTCACTATCACTCAGGGTAGCATTATATCCTTTATCTTTTCCCTGACTAGTGTTGTTGGAGTTCTTCTTCCTGGTATTGGCACACTCAGGAGCAATATGACCAAAACCATGACATTCATAGCACTGAGCCCCTTGAGGCTTCCTATTGCTAGATCTCTCCCCCTGAACACTAGACTGGGATTGGGACCTATCACTATCCCTTCTATTTCTACCTGAATTAGACCCATTGCCTTTGGACGACCCTAAACTATTACTTCTGTTAGAGTTAGAACCTCTACTCTTATTGAAACTAGAACCACCATTTCTGCTAGAACTAGAACGAATGTAATTCCTTGAGTTAGAGGAACTATTTCCAGAAGGTCTAAACAATTTCCTAAACTTCTTCACAAAGAAGGCAATATCCTCATCACAGACTTTAGAAGTAGAGTCAGATCCAGAATCAGGTTTACTAGACTCTTCAGTTATGGTTTTCAAAGCTATTCCTTTATTTTTAGGCTCTTTCTTACAAAATTTCATTTCATAGTTTTGAATTTCCCCAACTAAATCTTCCTTTTTCATGGTGTCAAGATCTTTATTATCTTCAATGGAAGTAATCTTAGGCAGAAACCTGAGAAGTAAAGACCTAAGAATTTTCCTATTAATAGTAGCATCAGACAACTCATCACCTAAGGAAAATCTAGAGTTAACAATATCACTCAGCCTAGCATTAAAATCATCAAACACTTCATCTTCTTTCATAGTTTCTTTTTCATACATAGAAGTAAGCATTTGAATTTTTGTATTTTTTACAGATATGGTTCCTTCATGAGTTTTCTCAAGGATATTCCAAGCTTCTTTTGCATATTCACAATGGGCTACCCTACGAAATTCATCGCGGGATATTCCACTGAAAATAGCGTTAATTCCTTTGGAATTCCATTTGAGTTCTTCATAATCCTCTTTAGTCCATTGAACCCTAGGCTTGTCAACAGATACACCTTCCACAACCACCTTGGGTGGAGTGTATCCATCAATCACAGCAAGCCACACTCTCTCATCAACTGATTTGAGATAGGCTCGCATGAGGGCTTTCCAGTACCCATAGTCCTTACCATTAAAGAATGGTATAGAAGGTTTCACAGGGTCCATACTACCGGAGAATAGAAACAAGGATCAGCACTCAGGCTGTTAAACCTTAAGAGTGGACCTCGCTTTGATACCAATGGAAATTCTGGTTAAATTAACCCTAGAATACCTAGAAGGGGGGTTGAATAGGTATTACTTTAAACCTTACCCAATTTTAATTATGAAACTCACAAAACCAATTATCACTATTAATCCAATCGCATAGCAAGTATGAAAGCATGTAAAAGATGCACACAAGATTTTTACGTGGAAAACCCTAGATGGGAAAAACCACGGGACCTAGTCCAGTTGAAGCAAATCCACTATGAATTAAATGAGTACAAGACACACTTACAGACCAAAAGAATTTAAGCAAAAGTCTTCACTCCCACGACCGCATACGATCGATCTCCGTCTTCACAGCTTTAGTCGCAACCAACCTCTTCACAGCGATTCCTTCTTCTACGAACTCGCAAGCTCGATCACCGTCGCAACGGACTCACAAACATTCAAGGATGTGAAAAATATTGTGTGGTTTGAAGGTCTCTAGAGCATGAAATAGAAAAACCTAGGTTAAAGAGCTCTAGAGAAGATTTGAGAGGATGGGCTTTTGAAAACCTAATTGGGAGAGGCTTGCTTGCCTCTCTCTATCAAAACAAAACCTATTTAAAGAGTCTAAGACACCCCAAGAGACTGGGATACGAAATAGGGACAAATAGGTAATTTTATCATATTTTAAAAACTGTTTTTTACGAGCAAGGATCGATCCTCCAGGACCCTAGGATCGATCCTAGAAAACAGAAGCTAAAAAACCTTTTCAGAGCACCTAGGATCGATCCTCTAGGACCCTAGGATCGATCCTAGAAAACAGAAGCTAAAAAACCTTTTCAGAGCACCTAGGATCGATCCTCTAGGACCCTAGGATCGATCCTAGAAAACAGAAGCTAAAAACCTTTTTAGAGCACCTAGGATCGATCCTCCAGACCCTAGGATCGATCCTAGAAAACAGTAGCTAAACTGTTTTTCCAGAACTTCCTAGGATCGATCCTCCAAAGCCTACGATCGATCCTAGCACATGAAATTTACAAAAAAAAACTTTGAAATCATTTTCAAAAACATTTTCTCTTCATTCAAAACCCATATCAAGATTTAAAATGAATTTAATTGATTAAAAACAGGCTTCTATAGACACTTACCTGACCTAACAATGAGTGTGAGTCGCATTGCCTTGAAGTCTGCACTTGAGTCAATCTTAGAAGCTTTAAACATCTTGAATCAACAAATGACACTAAACAAACACCACTTTTGCCACGGAATATGCCAATCTAAGAAAATGGACTTTACAGTTTTGCCTCTATTTTTCAAGATCGATCGGGCATTGACCCCAATCGATCATAGCTCGTAAAAAACAGTTTTTAAATTGTTTAAAACTTTCATATTTGAACTAAAAACTTATCGGAGTCACTTGGGGTGTCTTAGACCTTATAAATAGGGTTTATTTTCATTAAGGAGGTTAAGCAAGCCTCTCCCAATTAGGTTTTACAAAGTTTATCTTCTCAAACATCTCTAGAGCACTTTAACCTAGGTTTTCACATGCACGCTCTAGAGATCGTCAAACCACACACCTTTCCCATACTTGAATGATTGTGAGTCCGTTGCGACGTTGATCGAGCTTGCGAATTCGTGATTGAAGGAATCACTGTGAAGAGGTTGGTTGCAACCAAAGCCGTGAAGACAGAGATCGATCATGTGTGAAGACAACTGCATAAGTCCTTGTAGTCTGTAAGTGTGTCTTGTACTCATTGAGTTCATAGTAGATTTGCTTCAATTAGATTAGGTCCCATAATTTTTCCTATCTAGGGTTTTCCACGTAAAAATCTCTTGTGCAATCTTTTACTTGCTTTTATACCTGCTATGTGATTGATTTGATTATGATAATATGGATTTAGTGAGTTGATAATTAAAATTGGGTAAGATTAATTGAAATATCTATTCAACCCCCCCTTCTAGGTATTGTAGGGTTAGTATAACCAGAATTTCAATACTCATGTCCTAAACTAATATGTCTAGACTTACCATTGTAAATACTATTGTATGCTCCTGACATAGTAGTTTCACTATCACAGTGCAAAGAAATGGCTGGCGTTAGCTGTGGCCACATCTCTATATTAAGTAACAAATTTCTTAGCCATTCTGCTTGTTTGCCTGCTGCTGCCAATGCTATAAATTCAGATTCCATTGTTGAATGCATTATACATGTTTGCTTCTTAGAAGCCCAAGAAATGGCTCCTCCACCAAAGGTAAAAATAAAATCAGATGTGGATCTATTATCGCTTATACTAGTTATCCAACTAGCATCTGTATATCCTTCTAATACAGTTGGAAAACGTGAATAATAAATTCCCAGTCCTATGGTTCGCTTAAGATATCCAAGAACTCTTCCTATTGCTTCCAATGAACTATACTAGGATTACTTGTATACCTAGAAAGTTTGCATACTGCAAATGCAATATCTGGTCTAGTACAGTGTATGGCATACATCATACTTCCAATCACACTTGCATACTCGAGCTGTACAATTGTCCTACCAGAGTTTACAACTAATTTAACACTAGAATCATATGGGGTATTAGCTTCCTTAATTTTTAGATGTTCAAATTTAAGAAGCATCTTCTCAATATAATGTGATTGACACAATGCATAACCCCCACTATGTTTCTTTACTTTAATTCCTAAGATAGTATCAACTTCATTAAGGTCTTTCATTTTGAAACTTGAAGATAGATACTTCTTAGTTTCTTCCACACCTTTCATATGGGTTCCAAAAATTAGTAAGTCATCTACATAAAGACATATGATCACACCATATTCTAAAGTAAACTTTGAATAAATACATTTATCAGCACTATTATGTTTGAAACCATTAGATAACATTGTGGTATCAAATTGTTCATGCCACTGTTTTGGTTCTTGTTTTAAACCATAAAGAGACTTAACTAATTTGCAAACTTTCTTTTCATTTCCTTCTGGAACAAATCCTTCAAGCTGTTCCATGTAGACCTCCTCATCAAGATCACCATTCAAACATGCAATTTTTACATCCATTTGGTGAATATATAAATAATAAATAGATGCAAGAGCAAATAAAACACGAATAGATCTAATTCTCACGACAGGTGCATAAGTATCAAAATAATCAATGCCTTCTTTTTGTTTAAATCCTTTGGCTACCAATCTGGCTTTAAATGTTTGAATAGACCTGTCAGTGTAATATTTCCTTCTAAAGACCCATTTACATCCAATAGGCTTGGACCCTTGAGGCAAATCTACTAAAACCCAAGTCTTATTTGGAATATTGAGTCCATCTCATCATTTACAGCTTCTTTCGAAAAGGCTGCATCTCTAGAAGACGTAGCTTCTTGGAATGACTTTGGATCCTCTTCTAAGTTGAACAATGTGAGTATCTTATTAAGGACATCATTTCTGCTTCCTTCCACAAGAAAGACTATTGCTTGTGATGATATAAAATTAGGGTCCAAATTCTTTTCTTTTCTTACTCTCTGACTTTTTCTTGGTTCACTTTGCATATCCACATTTTTCCTTTTATCACTAAAAGGAATACGAGAATCACTATCAGAAAGTGATATTTGAGTAGTTTTTGTATTACCATTTGAATCATGCCGGAATTTATTTTCAATAAATTTGACATCCCTTGATTCAACTATGACATTAGACTTTAAGTCTAATAGTCTAAATGCCTTTGAATTTTCTGCATATCCCACAAAAACACTCTTAATTGCTCTTGGTCCTAGTTTTGTTCTTTTCGGTTCAAGAACTCTATAAAAGGCTAAGCACCCTATGAACCCACGAAAAAAGCGCGGCCCACAAGGGTTTGGCAAAAGATACAGAGGTGAAAGACAATAAACGAAAAGGAGTTGCTACCTCATTTTTTAAGGAAAAGAGGAAAACCATAAAAATGTTTTATTTTCAAAACCACATGACTCCATTTTAAAAGGAAAGGCGATGTCTTTAAAACCAAAAAATTGGATTCGAGGGCTAAGTTACGATGTGGGAAGGTTTTGGGCAAAGCCCATGGCACCCACATTGCCCGAGTTGGTCTCTTAATTTGATTGGGCTAATTTAAGATCTTTTTCACTCAAATATCAGCATATATCATCACAAGGCAGCATGCATAACATATATTCCATCCATCTATCTCATCCATACATAATCAAACAAAGAAAATAAAACAGAAGAAAAAAGAAAGGAGAAGAAAAACCTAAGATACTTGGATCCTAGAACGGACTTGAGCCTCAAAATGAGCGCCTACGTACCATGCAGCGAAATACATAGATCAAAGTCCACGTAGTTCGAAGAGAATAGGGTTAAATCCTAATAGTGACTTATGGTAAACCTTAGGTTTCCTTGTTCGAAAATGTATTGAATCATCCAAAATTGAAAACTTCCACAAGATAGAAACTTTGATAGAAAACCAGAATTTTATTAATGAAGGAAACCCTTGATAATTACCATATGTTCGTATTAAGAAGTAACCCTAGGAGGAAGAAGAGAAAGAATAAGAAAAGAAAAGTGAATTGGGGCACCTTCAAACCCACTTACCTGAGTGCAATAGCTCCAAGTATTAGCAATTTCAAGTAATAGCGGCCCTATTTGCAGTAGGACAAGCATTGTACCTGTTTGCACCCTTACAAGTGCGCAAAACCATGCAAAAAGAACAATATACTAATTTGGACAGAATACTAAAAGTCCCAAAATTATCCTAATAATCATGCAAAAGCAATAATTAAAAGGAAACAAGAAACCCTAGTATGCTCCTATATGGAATATGCCTTCTAACATGCATGCAAGACTAAGAAATATGCAAAAGACTCTATAATAATCATGAGAATGTCAAATAATATCATTAAGCATGCAAACAAAGCTAACTCAAGTCAAAAGTATGATATTTTATGTAAAACAAGAAAATATGCCTTCTTACGACAAGCTTTCTTAAGCAAAATTATCCTAAGATAATTTTACGTGGAAATCACCTCGTATGAAGGTTCTATCAACATATCTTACATAAAATATATACTTAAGAACATAGTAGAAGAAATTTCATGCTTAAACACATTCCCAAATACCCTTATGCAGAACCCTACCCCCTAAAAAGGATAATTATCCTTAGAAAATGATAACTTCTCCGAAACCCTAGAAAATAAACTATATGAATGCAAAACCCAACATGGCTCAACTCCAAATTACATATATAAACCAACCATGATGAAGAAAAACCCAAATAATCACAACAAATAGGCTATATGAAATATGCATGACTTGAAAGGATAAAAAGGATAATGCTTTGAAAACCCTAGGTAACTAAGGACTACCAAACATATTAACCCATGAATAACCTTAAAATCATACATATATCATCACAAAAGCATTGGATTTAATCAATATGCAAAGTTACTACATGCACTAGAATTATCATGAAGAAAGAAGGAGAAGAAGAAGGAAAAAAGACTAAATTCAGCAATTGACAGTACGTTTACCTTATGTAGAGCTTCTCTTGCCTTCAAAATCCTTGTTCTCTTGCTTGCCTAAGGTTGAAGAGCCTCCTCTTGATGTTCTTTAGCTCTCCCAACTCGTAGCTCCCTCTCTCTCTAAGTATAAAGTGCACTTGTGGCCTCCTCATGTGCTGAATATCATGTTCTTTATATAGGGAACTGACCTAATAAACCAATGGCTAAGATTAATTCATTAAATAATGATCCTAGGGCTATTAGAGACTCTTTTGGTGCTCAAACAACTCAAAGTTACTCAATTTTAGAAGGAAACAAGTTGCAAGGGCAGAGAAACCCATCAAAAGAGGAAGGAAGAGGTGGAATCCCACTTAAAGACGGATTCCCTCGGGTGACCGTTCGGGCTTGGACAGCTGACCGTCTAGGCTTGGACGGCTGACCGTCTAGCCCCGGACGGTCACCCGAGGGCTCCCGTCAGCATACCTCGGTTAGACTCCTTCGCCTTCCGGAAGTCTTTCGGGGGTCAAATTAAGTCCGATTTTGACGAAATAAAAGCCAAAACGACCGTGGTTTGATGAGGGACACATTTTTAGACATTTTATGACAAAAATCCTTAACCATGGGTACATGGTTAGGTTTTACAAAGGCGGCTAGCCATGGTGCACCACTGTCGCAAAGCTAGAGTTTGCACACAAGGTTAAACCAAATGCTTTCCAAATCAAAATTCAACCTTTTTAAGCATGTTTAGGGATAAAATAAGGCCCAATTGAAGTTAAATGAGAGAAAATTAAGTGGGTCACATGAGTCGATTTAAGCGAACCAAGAAAGGGTCTTTTAGCCAACCTGAACCGTTATTTGCCGAATTGTTCTTAAACCACTAATTCATCAAATTGAACCTATATATAGACTCTATATACTCATATGAACTCTAATTGACAACTTGGAGATCATTTCAAAGTCAAATAGGAAAGATACGACTTAAAAGACAATAATGCCCTTAAAGTCACGAAATCTCTATTTGACTATTGAAACCTTCTCCAAATCAAACCAAAATTCATATGCATGATCTTCAATGCCATAAAATCCTAATGCAAATGCCTAGACTCAAAAATAAAATAAAAACCTACATGAAATGATGACCTCAAACTAGGGTGACAAAAATGGGGTGTGACAGAAGCCCCTCATTGGTGAACAAGTTTCACTTGTGAACCAATGATAGAAGGACAGCCCATTTTTGTTTGGTGAAATCAATTCCATTATTACCCACTGGGGAAACACATGAAAAGAAGGTGACCATATCACTAAATTCTATAGGTCAAACGCTACCTACTCATAGAACTCATCACATATAGACCAGCTTCCACACATAATCATACTCCTCATAAGTTCCACAAAACTCCTCACACACAAAGGTACTCCTCAGAACTCTTCACACCCAAAGGTACTCCTCATGAGTTCCACAGAACTCTTCACACATACTTCTCCTATTGTTTGCCAACTGCACCAATGAACAATATGAGGCATCCAAAGCTTACACTAAACTACGTTCGATGAAAAGTCTTCCCATACTACACCAGTTGCACCGGTGAATAATATAAGGTATCCATAGCTTACACTGAACTATGTTCGATGAAATGTCTTCACATACTACACCAATTGCACCAGTGAATAATATGTGGTATCTATAGCTTACATCGAACTGCGTTCGATGAAAGTCTTCCCATATTACACCAGTTGCACCGGTAGACAATATGAGGTATCCATAACTTACATCGAACTGTGTTCGATGAAGGTCTTCCCATATTACACCAGTTGCACCGATGAATAATATGAGGTATCGATAGCTTACACCAAACTGCGTTCGATGAAGGTCTTCCCATATTACACCAGTTGTACTGATGAATAATATGAGGTATCTATAGCTTACACCGAACTGTGTTCGATGAAGGTCTTCCTATATTACACCAGTTGTACCAGTGAATAATATGAGGTATCCATAGCTTACACCGAACTGTGTTCGATGAAGGTCTTCCCATATTACACCAGTTGTACTAGTGAATAATATGAGGGGAAACTATTCAAGCAACTCAATACCAATATCATAAGAAATCAGAAGATGGAATAATATCAACCTATGCACAAATCACAAAGCCTAAGAGACTTAACCCTTTCACGTTCCAAAGCTCTTCTAACATGCAACAAAATCAACAATTATACCGCTTCTAGGTGAAAACTTTTCTTTAAATCTCGTTCCTTTTCAAGGAAAACAATTTCAATTTCTCATATCACTTTGGTGACTTCACACTTTTGAAAATTTATCTTTTCATTGTCTTTGAAATGATTGGGGAAAGTTCCTATTGATCATTTCGTAAATATGTTATGGCTTAGCCAAAAGATAATGCAACTCACACATGTCAAAACAATCATTATTTTCATCAAATTTTTCTCATAAAGATTTTTAGGTAACTAATCCGGACTTAGCACAGTCATTCAATTTTTTCAAAAAAACATTTTTCTTTCTTTAAAAATAGTAATCATGCCTTCTTAGGAAACAATGCATTTCAAGAGGATTTGATTAAACCCATAGATCCTTCTTCAAGGTATAGAGTGGAAACTCATCTTTCCTTCTTCTTTCTTTACTTCTCTTTTTCTTTCAAAACCCTAACTTTTGCCTAGGTCGCCTTTACAGGTTTTCAACCTAGCAGGTTGCCCTAATTTTTGCCTAGGCTGCCCTTTCAGGTTTTCAACCTAGCGGGCTCTTCTTCTCCTCTTTTCTTTTCTTTTTCTTTTTCTTTTCTCCATAGTGCAAAGGAATTCAACTCATGAAGTCTCAGCCCTTTCTCTTCATTAATTTATTCAGGTTCTCTGATTAAACAAACCAGCCCAGCACACATTTCATTTCTTCTTCTATGAGTAGAATCAGCCCCCAAGTTCGTAGAGTATCATGTTTGTTCAAGCTCTTTGGCTAAGCAAGACAAATTAGCCCCAGGTTCATAGAAAGCAACACCCATTCTCCCAAACTCATAAAGTCTCATGCCTAAAACTAAGGCAAATTGTTCCTTAGTAGTTACTGCTACCCCTTTTCCATTATTAAATCCATGACAAGAATCTAAGTCTAAATTAAGATATGGTAGGACAAAATCTAATGGACTTTACAAATGGATTGTAGTGAATAAGTGCTTTTAAAGGACAAGGTCGATGACCATTAGAGACACACAAGACTCAAAGGATGAAAATGGAAGGACACACGAAGTAATTGAGAAAGACAAACAAGAAAAAATTGAAAAAGAAGAATAATCAAATTAACTTTCTCAGTGGCATGTAGTATTTTAAGCTCACTAATTCAATCAATGAAACTGCTTCTTCTTAACTTAGTCACAAAGAATTGCCTTTAATGGTTGGTTATGTGCAAAGCCCCTTTCTTTCTCTCTCTTTTTTCTTTTTTTTTTTCAATGAATTGGACCGCACCCAAAGTAACTTTATGGGTTGCCTACGTATCTCCACTTTGATCTTCCCAAGACATCAATCAAACAAACTAACATTTCTTTTTATGGAGAATCAGGTCCTCATAGTTCAAGAAATTCTCTTTCCTTTTTTCATCATTCATTTTTCTTCTTTTTTCTTTTTTCAAAAGCCCTAACTTTTGCCTAGGTCGCCTTTTCAAGTTTTCAACTTAGTGGGCCTAGGCTCTACATATAACCACATAGGGACCACCTTACCTTAGCTTGAACTCTTCTTTGCATTTCTCGAATGGATGATCTAGTCTTCTTAATCACAAAGTCTTCTTTTGATTGTTGTTGACCTTCTTTCTTAGTGCTCTTAGATATATGTTGACCCCTTCCTTCTCCTTTCCTTTTGTACTTTTTTTCCTCTTTCATTTTTCTTTTCTTTTCATAATTTTTTCTTTCTTTTGATTTTTTTTCTTTTAAGGGAGAGGGAAGTAGACATCTCGGAAAGCTCAAGCTATGCTAGTCGATTTCTACCTTTGATCTTCGAATTGTTTCTTGTAAGGGCTTTGAGACCTTCTTTAATTACTTGACCCTTCTTGTAATGTCTTCATGCAGTATGGTGGGTGGGTGGTCCCTTATGTTTACCACTTTTAAGCTTTCCCATGTTTCCTAGTCAATTAGTCGCAATTCATTAATCATTTGCTCTTTTAGTAGAATGAGCTTTTGAGCTTCTTAGGAAATTTTTCATGCCACTTTATTGTCAATTAATTAATAAGAAGAGAAATAGAGAGACAATGGAATTCTTGAAATCAAATATCTTATTAAAGGAATGAAGAAAAACACATTGAAAATCTTGACTCGACAATAACTAGGACTCAAAAGACTCAAAGGACATTTGACTTAGAGGATGAAAACAATCAAATAACTAGAAAACAATCAAATAACTAGAAAACAAACAAAAACCTAAAGTCTTTATCATGGATAGTCATGATAGAATTAGTGTAGCAGTAAGCACCAAGAAAAAAAAACTCATTATCTTTCCCAATAACCTCAAGGCATCAACTTCTTCTTTTCTTCATCTTGACTTGTGCGGCCGACATTATCCAAATCCCCATGAGCGTTAAAGGTTCCTTAAGCCTCGTAAAGTCCCTCAAAATCAAGAACCCCCATGCTAGCAAGAGTTTGAGTGTCCTCTGAATGATATAGGCCATGAATTGGAAATTCTTGCTTAATTGCAATAAGAGATCTCGATGGATTGGCATTTGGCTGGGCTAGAGAGATTGGGTTTACAGTGGCCAAAAATGGGTTCATAGAAGAGCTTTAAAGAGTATTTGGGTTATTGGTTGGTTTGGGAAAATTGATTACTCCACGGTCAATGAGGTCTTGGATCTCATGCCTAAGGCGGAAGCAGCAGTTGGTTTAGTGGCCCTTAGTTTGGTGGAACTTGTAGATTCATTTTCATTGTAGTTCTTGGGCAAAGGGTTAGGTGGTGGCCTTGGGTTAAGAGGTTTCAATAGGCCTCGATTCTTTAGCTTTTCAAGCACTTTCTCAAGTGGCATGTATAACTCAGTGAATTGGCAAGGCTTCTTCTTGATAGTTTGGACTTTCAAATATGCTATGTTGATTCTCTGGGACTTAGTAGCCCCTAAATTAGGCTCATGATGATTCACAAGCTCGGATTGGGCTTGAGGAATAACTTGAACAATCGCCAAGATATCATTCAACTTTTGCATGATCTCACAAAGCATTCCCCTGATTTCTTCCAATGTTGCATTGCCAACTCCAGCCATGAACTGATAATGGGTTCTGCTCTAATCTTTAACCTCTAGAAGATATCACGAGTTTAATCCAACCCTCCTCTAAGAACAAAATCCCCTTTTCAGGCAATGACCAAAAATATTTTAACAAGATTTCCATGACTGCACTAAATTTGATAAGTGTGATCTTATAAAGTATGCCTTTAGTTAGACATCTCATCCCCAAGGGTACCTTGAAATGTAAGGTAACATACTAAAGACATGAAAGTGAGTCACTTAGCTTTAGGTTCTACCCATTAACCATTACAAAGCAATCAAAAGTTTCTTTTCCCCAAGCATGACAATGCAACACATGTAGGCAAACTAATGGGCTAGGTCCAAACATGATATCTCTTTAATTGGACACCACATCCTTAAAAGTGTCCCTTAAGACGAAGGGTGAGGTGACATACTAAGGACATAAAGATAAATGAGCCCCTACTTCCTAACCTTTGATCAAAATTTTCATTCTAGACAAGCCTTTATTATTTTACTTTAAAACCTATAATTAAATGGTCCCAACTTACACACCTTTAATTAGTCACTCCCCTCCCTCTTCTAGGGAGCTCCTTGGGTGAAGGGTGGAGGTACTTGTTAAAGGTATGCGAATGAGGCCACATAATGTTAAGTTTTGATCATTACCCATATTTAAAGCAAACACAAGCACTCATCACATCTTATGATCTCACAAAAATTTGGCAGCATATCATTACAACAAAGTGTGTGCATGAGGGTGATTGAATGATGTCCTAGAAGGCCCATTACATGTATTTGTTTCTTTTAAGAGGGTAGGCTAGAGTCCTCAACTTTACTTGTACCAATCCTTATACCTAACCACATATGACATCAGGAATGCCGCGTGGGTCCAGCAGTATGTGATTGGTCCATTCAATATACCCAAGGGTACTAGGCAAGAAAGGTTTGATAGCTTTGCCCAACACATGGAATCATGAAAACCAAGGTTGAACTAGGCCATTAGTTGGGAAGGATACATTGAGGGACAATCGAATTCTTCATGCAATAATTGCGCACACAATGCAATAAATGAAAGCACACAATCAAGCGGATGTAAGTGATTGATTTTATTAAACAATAAAAAATTAACTTAGCCCAATCAAATTAACTGAGTCTAGCCCTCGATATCCCCAGTGGAGTCGCCAAACTGTGAACCCACGAAAAAAGCGCGGCCCACAAGGGTTTGGCAAAAGATACAGAGGTGAAAGACAACAAACAAAAAGGAGTCGCCACCTCATTTTTTAATGAAAAGAGAAAAACCATAAAAATGTTTTATTTTCAAAACCACATAACTCCATTTTAAAAGGAAAGGCGATGTCTTTAAAACCAAAAAATTGAATTCGGGAGCTAAGTTACGATGTGGGAAGGTTCTGGGCAAAGCCCATAGGCACCCACATTGCCCGAGTTGGTCTCTTAATTTGATTGGGCTAATTTAAGATCTTTTTCACTCAAATATCAGTATATATCATCACAAGGCAGCATGCATAACATATATTCCATCCATCCATCTCATCCATGCATAATCAAACAAAGAAAATAAAACAGAAGAAAAAAGAAAAGAGAAGAAAAACCTAGGATACTTGGATCCTAGAACAGACTTGAGCCTCAAAACGAGCACCTACGTACCCCGCAGCAAAATACATGGATCAAAGTCCACGTAGTTCAAAGAGAATAGGGTTAAATCCTAATAGTGACTTATGGTAAACCTTAGGTTTCCTTGTTCAAAAATGTATTGAATAGTCCAAAATTGAAAACTTCCACAAGATAGAAACTTTGATAGAAAACCAGAATTTTATTAATGAAGGAAACCCTTGATAATTACCATATGTCCGTATTAAGAAGTAACCCTAGGAGGGAGAAGAGAAAGAACAAGAAAAGAAAGGTGAATTGGGGCACCTTCAAACCCACTTACCTGAGCGCAATAGCTCCAAGCATTAGCAATTTCAAGCAATAGCGGCCCTATTTGCAATAGAACAAGCATTGTACCTGTTTGCACCCTTACAAGTGCACAAAACCATGCAAAAAGAACAATATACTAATCTGGACAGAATACTAAAAGTCCTAAAATTATCCTAATAATCATGCAAAAGCAATAATTAAAAGGAAACAAGAAACCCTGGTATGCTCCTACATGGAATATGCCTTCTAACATGTATGCAAGACTAAGAAATATGCAAAAGACTTTATAATAATCATGAGAATGTCAAATAATATCATTAAGCATGCAAACAAAGCTAACTCAAGTCAAAAGTATGATCTTTTATGTAAAACAAGAAAATATGCCTTCTTACGACAAGCTTTCTTAAGCAAAATTATCCTAAGATAATTTTACGTGGAAATCACCTCGTATGAAGGTTCTATCAACATATCTTACATAAAATATATACTTAAGAACATAATAGAAGAGATTTCATATTTAAACACATTCCCGAATACCCTTATGCAGAACCCTACCCCCTAAAAAGGATAATTATCCTTAGAAAATGATAACTTCTCCGAAACCCTAGAAAATAAACTGTATGAATGCAAAACCTAACATGACTCAACTCCAAATCACATATATATACCAACTATGATGAAGAAAAACCCAAATAATCACAACAAATAGGCTATATGAAACATGCATAACTTAAAAGGATAAAAAGGATAATGCTTTCAAAACCCTAGGTAACTAAGGACTATCAAACATATTAACCCATGAATAACCTTAAAATCATACATATATCATCACAAAAGCATTGGATTTAATCAATATGCAAAGCTACTACATGCACTAGAACTATCATGAAGAAAGAAGGAGAAAAAGAAGGAAAAAAGACTAAATTCAGCAATTGACAGTACGTTTACCTTATGTAGAGCTTCCCTTGCCTTCAAAATCCTTGTTCTCTTGCTTGCCTAAGGTTGAAGAGCCTCCCCTTGATGTTCTTTAGCTCTCCCAACTCGTAGCTCCCTCTCTCTCTAAGTATAAAGTGCACTTGTGGCCTCCTCATGTGCTAAATATCATGTTCTTTATATAGGGAACTGACCTAATAAACCAATCGCTAAGATTAATTCATTAAATAATGATCCTAGGGCTATTAGAGACTCTTTTGGTGCTCAAACAACTCAAAGTTACTTAATTTTAGAAGGAAACAAGTTGCAAGAGCAGAGAAACCCATCAAAAGAGGAAGGAAGAGGTAGAATCCCACTTAAAGATGGATTCCCTCAAGTGACCGTCCAGGCTTGGACGGCTGACCGTCTGGCCCCAGACGGTCACCCGAGGGCTCCCGTCAGCATACCTCGGTTAGACTCCTTCGCCTTCCAGAAGTCTTTCGGGGGTCAAATTAAGTCCGATTTTGATGAAATAAAAGCCAAAACGATCGTGGTTTGATGAGGAACACATTTTTAGACATTTTATGACAAAAATCCTTAATCATGGGTGCATAGTTAGGTTTTACAAAGGCGGCTAGTCATAGTGCACCACTGTCGCAAAGCTAGAGTTTGCACACAAGGTTAAGCCAAATGCTTTCCAAATCAAAATTCAACCTTTTTATGCATGTTTAGGGATAAAATAAGGCCCAATTGAAGTTAAATGAGAGAAAATTAAGTGGGTCACATGAGTCGATTTGAGCGAACCAAGAAAGAGTCTTTTAGCCAACCTAAACCGTTATTTGCCGAATTGTTCTTAAACCACTAATTCATCAAATTGAACCTATATATAGACTCTATATACTCATATGAACTTTAATTGACAACTTGGAGATCATTTCAAAGTCAAATAGGAAAGATATGACTTAAAAGACAATAATGCCCTTAAAGTAACGAAATCCCTATTTGACTATTGAAACCTTCTCCAAATCAAACCAAAATTCATATGCATGATCTTCAATGCCATAAAATCCTAATGCAAATGCCTAAACCCAAAAATAAAATAAAAACCTACATGAAATGATGACCTCAAACTAGGGTGACAAAAATGGGGTGTGACACACCCCCCCCCCCCCCCCCCCCCCCCCCCCCTCTCTCCCATTTTGAGGTATTCCAGATTTGGTTTTCTACCCATCCATAATTCATAAAGTGATACATGCAATTTCCTAGAAGGTATTCTATTATGCACATGACATGCAATAAGTAGTGCTTCTCCCCACAAATTAAAAGGCAATTTAGAATCTAAGATCATAGCATTTATCATGTCAACATGCGTTCTATTTTTCCTTTCAGCCAAACCATTTTGTTGTGGTGTATAAGGGGCAGATTTTTTATGTACAATGCCATGTTCTTCACAAAAAATTGAGAAATTATTAGCAAAATATTCTCCACCTGTATCATTACGAAGAATTTTACTTTTCTTTCCCTTTTGATTTTCAACTTCTAACTTATATTTTGTGAACATATCGAAAGCCCCTTATCTTTATTTCTCATTAAGTATACATAGAAATACTTTGAGAAATCATCAATAAAAGTTATAAAGTATCTTCTGCCTCCTCTAGTTAAAATTCCATTCAACTCACAAATATCATAATGTATTAGTTCTAAAATTTCTGAGTTTCTGTCCGCTCTAGGAAAAGGTTTCTTCGTCATTTTTGCTTGTATGCAAATTTCACATTTAGCATTATTATCATGCAAAGAAGAAATTAAACCATTTTTCGACATATAATTTAAAGAACCAAAATTAAGATGTCCTAAACGACCATGCCATAGCGAAATGGACTCAACAATATACACAGAAGAATTAATTTTATTGATATTGAGTTTAAACATCCCATTACATGAGTAACCCTTTCCAACAAAAATCCCATTTTTAGACAAAATTGATTTATCTGACTCTAGAACGGCTTTAATGCCATTCTTACTCAACAGACTCGCAGATACAAGATTCTTTCTAAGTTCTAGGACATGTAGAACATTTAACAATGTAAGCTTCTTTCCAGAAGTGAATTGAAGTTCAATCATCCCTTTTCCAAGAACTTTGGTGGTGTTGCCATTCCCCATTAGAATCTCCTGTCCATCTGCCGCTGCTGGTCCATAACTCTTGAAGTCATCTTTGTTGTTACATACATGAATAGTGGCACCAGAATCATACCACCAATCCATGACCAGGGATGGAACCAGGATTTTATCTCAAAGGTGGCCAAAGTATGAATAATAAAAATTTTACCTTTCAAGTATGAGAATCATATTAAAATTCAAGATTAAATATATTAATACATTGAATGGAGGGTAAATGGCTCAACTTTACTTATACTTCTCTAAAACCATGACAAAAAAAAAAAAAAAAAAAAAAAGGGAAGAAGAAGAAGAAGAGGGGTTGACATTAGCAATAAATTTGAAGAAGGTTTTAAAATAAATAAATAAAAGATTTAAAAAAATAAAAAATAAAAAAAAGTGTACCTTAATATGTAGAAATTAAGCAGTGATTTTCTCCGGTAAAATGCTTTCCGCCAACCGTTACTCTCTAGTGTGCTCAATGATTTTGCTTGACAGAAATCTTGGGTAAATCCAACATTTAAAAAAAAAATTTTTAAAAATGGCTAAAAGGATCAATAAGAGAAAATGTTTGTTTTTTGTTAATTATTTTGGACATTTTACCTTTTGTATATATTAATTCTAGCTTTTTATCCTTGGGTAAAAGTTGCCTATTTGACTTTTAAGGGATCATGTGAGGAACCATTGTGCTGATTGGGAGGGACCATTGGTCGATTGTGCCTAAAAAACCGAAACTAGTAAATTACGTTTTGGTAACCATTTAGCAATATAATACCAAAGGCAAAACCATTAGTAGTCATTTCATAGTAGGTCGATAATCAATTTGTAAGAGGTTAACAAGTAATAACTTGTTTTAGTATTAACTTCGAATTTGGTCACCAAACAATACTTTATCAAGACAATTTTTTGGTTAGTGAGAAAAAAGAGGGGAGGGGGGGCCATGGCCACCCCAGGCCCAAGTATAGTTCCATCTTTGAATCCATCGATTTGGTAGCAGCAGCCATATGCACTTCGGCTATCATTCCAATCTGCATCTCGAACACCATTGCAACGAGATCTTTAATCTCTTGATTTTCCACCAAATTTGCTGTGTTAGAAGTATTGCCTTGCACCTCAACAATCCTACATTCACGAATATAATGACCTTTTTTTCCACAGTGGAAACAGGCCCTATCCTTTTTTGTTTCTTTTGGGTTGTCGGAGTTTCTTCTTGAATTTGTTTCCGTTTTTATTCACTTTCAAATTTTGTTGAGTTTTCTTGAACTTACTTTGTTCAACATGATTTACATTAGAACTTGGATGGAAATAATTCTAAAAATGACAAAGGGTATTTTATAAAAATTCAAAAAAAATTATGATTCGACTCTTCAAAGAAAGACAAACATTTTGGGACAAAAAAGGTGCCAAAAATGGCCTATCCTTGTGGGAAGGCAGGAGTAGAATTTTAAATGATTGTATTAAAATTATTTTAGAGAATGATAAAAATGAGGATAAGTAATAAACCATGTCTACAAAAATGGAAATTAATCTTCAAACTTCTTGCTTGAGTTTGGCCATAAAACATTAGAGCAATTAGATTTGAGACTCTAATTTTGAGAGGGACAATTCAGCTATTCTTTGGGAAGATGCTATCAACTATGATACATGGACTTTGGTACAAGTGTCAGGTGAGGAACCACACTCATGTCACATGTGCCTGACACAGGTACTTCACATATTTTGAAATGTCCATGTAACATAGGCTATTAATAGCCTAGTCCTAGAAGGTCTCTTTCTCCTATACTCCTTTTTTTTTTTTTTTTTTTTTTTTTTTTTAAATCAACTAAAAACAGACAATATATACATGTATTCTGGACAAAATGGTTTGTGAGGACAGTAATCGACAGTTCAGGTTGAAAAATTCGAAAGTCTGATGGGAACAAGAATTGATTAAGAAAACAAATTATTCATTACCATGTTGAAGAAGATAATGATTACATACTAATTGGACTAAAAAGAAAAAAATTACAAATACACGGCCAAAGCAACACAAACTGCAAATTTGCAAAAAACCATTCAAGAATCATTTGACAGTGACCTCTGGTTCACTGTAAAAGACCATCTGATTCAAATACTTTGGCTCTTTATGAAATTAGCTGCCCAAGAAGAGAACAGATTGAACTCAGGAGAAAATTGTCCTCTCAATTTACTTAGGCAGCCCAGATTCTGGGTTTAGAAGAGCTTGACTTTCATCAGAAAGCAAGACCGGTCCTTTCCCAGGTCTTGTGCAGATGAAGTAACTGACATCCCCTTTGTACTTTTGGGCAGGAATGTTATCTTTAATTTCTGGAGGGGGTGGCAACGCTTCCACATCCTTCATTCCCTCAAGCCCAGCATCTTTTAGTATCGACTTATCACCAATAACATAACTGGAGAAAAAGGAAAGAGAACTATTGGAAAACTCATCTGTGGAGTGATATGATAACAAAACCTCTCCAAATTTACTTTCACTTTTTTTCTAAACATAATTTCCACCAATTAAAGAAAAATGTTCAACAATAAGCCTTATATATGAACACAAAATACCTGTTCAAATCAGTATCTGGCTGTGGAGGAAAGTAGAAAAGCAGTTTCTGAAGCAACACTCCAGCAACCTTTCTGTTACGTGCAATCATAACTGCATTCGGCCCCGCATCAAAAGTATAAGCCACCTGTCAATATTCCCAAAATTAGTTGCATTTCCCAGATACTCAGCATAAGCTTCAGATACTTTTATCACATGATCTAGTTTAAGCATCGAAACACTTCCCCCCCCCCCCCCCCCGGGGGCACCAAACCCCAAAAAAAAATATATATATATATATATATATATATATAAAAAATAAAATAAAATCTACTGGGATACAAGTGTATCTCTATATCTTTAATTCCCTCAGTAAACACAAACTGGGGGTGAAAAGTTAGCTGCACAGATCCAACATGATTACTGAACAGAGGCTGCACAAAGGAACTCAAACCAACTCTAGTAACCCGATGTCAAGAGTTTAATTTCACCATAGGTGGGTTAGTAAACTTTTGAGACAATCTAATGGCATTTAAATAACATAGAGCAACATAAACGACGAAGGTGAGAAGTGGCTTGAGATTTAGGATATTAAAAACATACAAAGAATCAATTTCCTTGAAACCAACATCATACAAAACCATTGGATTATGCCCCACACTGATAAGGGATCACCTAAGGGTATAATCCAGTTGCTGTTATTTAGCATGCTTTGTAACGGAGGATGCAGACTATACTGAGAATGAGATTAAGTGAAGCAATTTTACAAATTCTTTTACCACAATTTGAGTCCTGATATATAGATGATTCTGTGGATCCTATTAGAAAGGGATCATGAACAAGAAGTATGAGAAAACACAGTACGAGGTTTTGTGCCAGAATGGTAAATTGCCATCATAAATACAAGATTCATTACAATCACTTTATGCTGACCATGAGTTGATTATGCAGGGAAGAAAGGGAACTAAATTATACAATTGCTTATATGGGGTTGCAAGTAATTTTACGATGTTCATTGAAGAAGAATAATTTCCTTCCCTTTGTACTTCAATAGATGCGCAAACTTGAAGATCGAGAAGGGTTTTAATAGAACTTTCTTTGGGGTCGGCAAATAAAAAAGCTAAAATTTCCCCCATAGATAGATAGCAAGGGATTATTATAAATACAATCAAAAAAAATTGTGATATCTCCCCAAAAAAAAAAAAAAAAAAAAAATGAAAAAAAGAAAAAGTGAGATCTAGGTTTTATTTCACAGGGCTTTCTATCACATGTTTTAAAAGAAATCCCCATGGATCCTGACCATGTGTTGCACTGATGATACAATTTGCCCCAGGAATTTAAAAAAAAATTTCTCCACATGAGATGGAGAGAGAGAAAGGATCAAACCCCAGAAGAATCTAGAATCTCACCATCATATAATATTAATTCATTTATAAGTCTCTCTGTGCATGTATGTGTGCAATTTACACCAGCAATGTTGTTAATATTAGGGATGTAAGTATTCATGTATGGACTAACTTGATCAAAAAAGTATTCATGTATGGACTAAGCAAAATACAGATTGAGCATGACCAAATATAGAATATTGGGTGTTCACAAAACAGCATAAAAATCTTGGGACCTTTACAATTCCTCATGCAAAATTTATCATGTCATGAGAAAGTAAACATCAGTATTGACTATTGATGTTTATTCATTGAAAAAATGCACAAAATAGCTAAAAGAAAGAACAAACCTGAGGAGTCCCTTCAGACCGATTCCATTTTTCAACAATGCTGATTATCCTGAAACATAATAATAACATTATGAAGATTAGAACTACAATTTTATTGCTGGTAATATGATGCTCAAAGGACCAGCAACAACATTGATGCTACTTAAAATTCAAGACTAGAAAAAGGAAGAAAACAGGGCTTGCCTATGGGATGTATCATTCATGTAGAATATGGGAGGACATGTATCCAGGCAGACTGCATGAAACTGATTACTGTCGGCACAAGTCAGATGGGCAAAAGATGCAAAATCACGATTTCTGATTGCTTCTTCCATTTGAAGTATGCGTTTTGGAACTACTTCCTAGACAGTCCAAAAAAAAAAAAAAATCAAAATCCAACCTCCAATAATCTCAGAGATGTTCAATAAATATCAAATGTACTACGCTAAACAAAGCCTTAAATCCAACCACCTGCACTCCTGCAGATCATGCTACTATTTTAGTAGAAAATTTTTCTATATTTCACACCATTTCATTAACCAATTTACCCCTCTACATTCCTACAACAGACTGATGCGGTGGCCTCCCGAACCTGTAACGTTCCTGCACTTATCCTATTGACCTTTGTGGCATCCTATGACTACACACACTCCATAGCCAACCCAATGCTAGTTCAAGATAACCCACCTGCACCTGCAAATCATCCGATGGAATGCATCCCTACACTGCAAACTCTCATCACCTACGGTCTCCTCTCAACCAACTTGACAATCTTCTGAGAACCTGTGTCACGCCCATATCCAACAAACAGAGTAGAAAATACTCCTAGTTTACTAGAAGTTCCCAAGGGTAATTTCTCAATATATCATATTTATCAATGTTTTAAAAGGCGTGGGCATGAGGTGGGGCGTTTTTCCTTCTGTAGGGCGGGCCGTAAGCCCCAAGGCATGGGGCATAAGTCTCTTGAGTTTTTAAGTTTATATGAAATATAGAATAAATTAAGAAAAGTGAAAAATATTAAAAATACATGACAAATTCTATTTATTTAAAGAAACTTAAAACACACTGTTTTGTTTTAAAAGGCTGAGACAGTAAAAGGCATCAAAGAAAGAGGGACAGCCTTGCTGCAATGTTGCCTGGTCGTTAGAAGCTTAGAAAGCCTGAGGCATTAAAAATAAAATAAAATAAAATAAAGGAAAGCCTCATAAAAAGCCAGGGGCATAAAAAAAAATAAAATAAAATAAAATAAAAGGCAAAAAGACAAAAAGTAACCCAAACAGGGTTATTCCATTAGAACGCCTCAAGGCTCCAACGCAAAGGGGGTTGGGGCTGGGTCTGTCATCACTTGATTAGGAGCCAAAGGCGACCATTATCAGCTGGAATCATACCGGCAGTGATGATCTTAGTCGCTGGATAACATCAAGTCACATATCCTCATTGCCACTGAACCAAAAAGGTAAAAAAGATAAAGATATTCAAGATATCTGTCGATGAAATCAATTCCGGAAGGATCGCCGGAGGCTTCTGGGTTTCTGACCGTCATATATTCAAGCTATGCGGTCGCCGGAAGGTATGTAGTCTTCGTTTCTTCTCTTCTCTCTTCTTATTGACCGTCGTTTGCTTCATTCGGGTTTACCCTTTACGATTTAGAAGGGTTGGGGCGTAGGGTTACGACTGTTGAGTTGGAAGGAAATAAGGATACATGAAAACGCAGTCGTTCTGATGTTTGGTGCTTAAGTTCTGTTTGGGTAAGTGTACGCCTCATGCCAAAAATGCTAAAAAACACATTTTTTTGGGTATGGGATGTGTGTACTAGGCCAAGGGCGTACACCCAGCTGGAGTACCGCCTAAATATTTACGCCTAAGGGCGTTTAACACCTCAAAACGCCCAGAAACGCACCCAGGACACACTCGGGATGCGTTTTTTAAAACATTGATATTTATGACACACACACTTCACTCTATCCCGACTCCCGAGATAACTGAAGATATACTTTGACAAATCAATTACCTCACCACTTGGAAGGATTAGGACGATAGATGGATTTAAATACCTAGACACATGCATCCACCTGACATATGCACCAGGATTCATCTAAATAGCTGGCAGTCACACGATTATATATTTGGCCATTGGCATCAATGGAGAAAAGGAGCCTTGCGTGGTTCCGGGGAGGGAGAACCTCACAAAAATAACACTGAACAGGTGATTACCCTTCAGTTTCCTCTGCATTCTCCAAGCTGCAGAACCGCCATGGCCCTCAAAAGAATCATGTCGCATATCCACAGTTGTAGAGCTTTCAGGTTTTATGGACAGCTTCCCATCAACCCACAATACTTACAGATTGTTGATATTTTGACAACTACACCTTTATTGACCCACAATAGCCCACAGATATTTTTCCCTTTTCTATATATATGAGAATGACTTCCAAAATTTAATTCTCTTCCAGAAAAATGGATACCAAGTATGAAATAAATTTATCTCATTGTACTTATATGCCATAGGGAACTTACAACTTAAATTTATCTCATCCATCCAAGTGTTTTAAGTCTACATGAATTTTAATAACGCTATGACCAGTATATTATTTTTTATTTTTCCTCTTTCCCCCTTTTTTTGAACTAATTTTAATTCCTTTTCTAATTAGTGAACGTAGCTTATTTCCATCACATGCATTGCACTGGCCCTTTTATTACTTTAGAGATAAATAACATCTAAGAAAAAGAACAAAATAAAAAAATAAAAAAGGAGGCCATGAAAATTTCAATGCATTATAAATTTATAATTGAGAATAACTTCATCAAATGACTCCAAAACTGTGTAAAACGCACATAGTTCAGACTATTATGAAGACCTTTGACAAAGAAAGAGTACTCTTTCGAAGATAATACAGAAGGAAGTAAAACAGAGAGGACCAAAAGGTAGTACCTTTGCTCTGTGTTGTAGAAGCATACTTGTTTCAACAGTCTCACGCATTCCTGTGGTGCTACTTGTTTCCTTTTGACGTGAACTTACCTGGAATAAGCAGAAATTAAGTTGGAACTACAAAAGCAAGAAGGTGAAGGAGAAATTCATAACGCAACAGTCACTAATTTATGAACATTACACAAGAAGTTTCTCAAAAGGCACTAAGGAGAAATCAAGTAGCCATGAATACGACAAATGACTTCCAAAAATACCCAGCAATGCAAAACTTGAGACAAAATACCTTCCACAGCTCAAAATCAGGCAGTAAACTCATAATACAACAAAAAGCCACCTGAAATAGGCACTTACCACAGCAATTACAATTACAAGATCATCCCAGTGCTTCTCATCCGCAAGTTGAACTGCAATGCTGTCACTTCCTTTCTCATCCTTAATGGATCGAAAAAAAGAATAAGAATAGGGATCTAAAAAAATAACATGCTTTATTGACCGAAGGCACTAAAGATAAACATCAGATATCAAACTAACCTTTCCCATGATCCACTTTACAAATCCACCATATAAACTGCGACAAGCACTGCCTGAACCTTGCCTGTATGTAAATAAAAAAAATTTAGGAAATATCACCATCAATATTTACTTGCATTCTTGAACACCTGATATATGAAGAAACTAACAAGATTAAAGAAAGAAAAATACACATATGAATAAACAAATATAATTGTTCTTATAATAAATAATAAAGGAGGAATTACAGAATGGCCAGACTATGGGCAAATAAATACAAATCAGTACATTTGACTAGTAACTACAAATATATGAATACTAAATTAACCAAGAATGACTAGGAAGTTACTAGTATTACTAGTCAATTGTATTGATTTGCAGGTATTTGCCCGTAGGCGGGCCATTCTGTAATTCCCCCAATAATACATTACAAGATACTACAACATAAAACATTTTTATAATCAACAGTTAAATAGAGAGAATGACATAAATAGACCCTGTTAAACAACTGTTACATAAAAGCTTTAAATTGAAAGTGCATGCTTAAGGTACCAATACAGACTAAAGATGCATGCACTAGGTAACAAGTCAAAATTGCTAAAAATATAAAACTAGAACTTCAAAAACAAATGTATGTATGATAAATATGTAAATATATCAATTAATCAAGAAATACCTTGCAATAGCAGAAAGTTTCCCATGATCTTCTTTCACATTCATAAGCTTTGCAAGGGAGAAAACTGACAATAACAACCCGATAATTAGTTATGCCTAGGAATAACGGTTTTTTTCTAATAAACTATCAGATACAATGGATCAGATTGCACATATCAAAGCAGAGAATCTGTTATAAAGGTGGCTCTGAGCAGAAACAGAAAATCACAGAAATGGATACCATCCAGCATATTCTACAAATGCATAAGATTCCTTTGGCTCCACTGGAAAACACCCTGTCAAGATAGAAAATTGTTCGGGCAGATTCATTCCAAAACCTTAGGAGCTGTTTAGAACGCCTAAAAATCCTGTCACCTAAGATAAGCTGACCAGTCCTAAGGTTTCTTTGTTTGGTAAGAACTCTGTCATTGTATGTCTGTTCAGCCATATTCCATTTATTTATTTATTTTTAAAAAGCCTAAAAGACGCTGAAATTTAGACCAACAATCCATTGGCTTCCACTTGAACTAAATCACTTGAGGCAGGCGGACCTCTTCTGACCCACTTCAGGAAATTTGAATAGCCCCTAAAGTAGGTCAAGGATTCAAATTAGCATGGGGTATTATGAGGTCACGCACAACAAACTGCCTCTTTACTCCATGGGAGTGACCCAGTGGAGGACTGGGGGCTACAAAAAGAATACTAAAAATATAGAAACGGAGCTGGCCCTGTTTAAAAATGCTTTTGGATTTTGTGGTTAGAAAGAAATGCGAGGGTATTTGACAACAAGGTAGAGGAGAGTGGGATTCTATGGGAGAGGGTGGTTTTTTTAGCTTCCTTTTGGGTTTCGGTTTCTAAAGAATTTTGTGGAGTTCCTTTATTTCTTATTTCTTCTGATTGGTTAGTGGCGTGTGGAATGTAGGATTTTTGCTGTTTTTTCTGTTTTCTTTTCTCTTTTTCAGTGGACTTCTCATCCTCATGTACATTCTCCTTCTCTCTTAATAATATTTTCGTTGCCTATCAAAAGTAAAATAAAAAATAAAAAAATGCTTCCGTTTTAAAAGTAAAGAAACGAAAATATACCAGTAACAGCACATTTGGTCATTTGTGAATACTAAATTTGAGAAAAGAGTCAAAAACTAATAAAAATAAGGGTCAAACACAAAAAATCTGCAGTACAATAAGAAAGAACACTTCTAAAAACAGAAAAGGAGAAAGTAAAATGCTAGCAAAGGGTCAGTAAAAATGTAAATTAACACTCCATATAAATAGCAAAAATACCAGTTCTTGTGGTCATTAAATTATCCAAAACAAGGCAATATTCTGATATGCACAAATAACATAATTTGTTATAAAGTCTAGAATACGTAAGCAAAATAGAACTAAATGAATGTATCATTGATAAAAAAAAAAAAATCTGGAAAATAGTAAAAATTTCTATATTAGAGACCTTGGAGAAATTGCACCCAGTTATCTCCAGAATAAAATGATTAATTCCAAATAATAACCTCATTCTCAAAGTAAACAATTTCTTGGCCCACTAGTACATCAATATCAAGCTGAAAATATCATGAAATTCATAATGCAGACCATAAGGGTAGGCCAGTGTACACAACGGAGAAAACATAATCTTGAAAAGCATGAAAAGAAACACTAATGACACATTTCTGATGGAGCAGGAGGTTAATTTTCTTCTTGTTGATTCTTCATCTCTTCCATTAGTAGTTCTTATTTGAGTTATTTCTGAATTTGTTTCGAGAGCGTTTTCTTTAATATTAAGGTTTCTATTCCTTCTCTCCTTTTGTACTTGACTGGCTTGACCTAAAAGAAATAATAGCTGTCCATGCCAAATCCCCACCTTGAATTCATGGGTTATTTATGGCCAAAAGCTGGTCTTAGAAAATAAATAATTAAACAGACACAAGCCCAGAGAAACGAGGTCTATCTAGAAGCAAGAGACAATATAGAAAAGATTTTTAAAATTCAGCCTGGGCAAGATAGGATGTCTCAGGAAAAGAATAAGAAGGATTCTATTCTTCATTTTTCAGCATAAGGGGTTAAGCTATCAAGTAGATCAGCCTATTAATTGAGCTCTATCATGGCTCATCAAAATCAGGCTGAAATAAAGCAATCAAACAAGCCAAAACCTCTCCAATCGTCAAAAGTAAAATAAACCCATGAATCAACACCATTTTCAAAATTTATTAAAAAATAAAAATAAAATTAAAAAAATAAAAAAGCAACCTTATCAGGCAACCCATCACTTCAGTTTTTCTAAAACATAGATACCCACTAAACTAACATACTGTTCAAGACAATAAGATTCCAAATCTCGGTTTTACTTATGTCACCAAAGTTCTATTGAAGTATGATGAGATTAAAATGTGTATCACATCAAGAGAACAACATCAATATTACAAGAAAAAGTGCAAAAATGGGTTTGTTACCAAGGCAAGCCAAACCAGCAGCTGAAGAAGCCAACCCAGCAGCAGTTGGAAAATTGTTATATGAAGCAATGTGTACATGCAGTTTCTCCCAATCCTTTTTTGCAATCTTGATACCCTTTTTCTCATCCTCCACATCTCCAGCTCGACACCGGATTTCCCTCAAGCAACTTTGAAATCTACCACCAGAAAGGGAAATCTCCTACACTAACCAGCAAAATAAAAAGGCCGGGAATTAACACAACACCACCAAAACTACAAATTAAAATCACAGTATTTGGAAGAACAACCAACTATTTGTTTGGTCACTGCGAAAAATAAGGATCAGAAAATTAGTTTTTTTTTTTAAAAAAAAAATTTCCCTCCATTTTTTTAGTAACAATATGCCGTGAATTGAACAGAATAGCGCTAAAAGGATCATGGATTCAGAATAACACACATTAACTCTCTATCTGATTGCCAAATAAAAAAATAAAAAACAAGAAAAGTGAAACAAAATTCGAATTTCATTCCTATTATTTCAAGTTATAATGATCTCCATACATTTAAAAACTCTCCCTAACTAAACCAAATGGTTAAACTATACTTAGTTGACTTGGCGCTCTAATTTTCTAAGGTCCTAAACAATAAAAAATCTGATATTCAAAATTTCAATTTCTTTTCTTTTCCCACGTTTTCCTAGAAACCAAACAGAAATCCAAAAAAAATATCCAGGAAACTTCAACTTCCAGTTGACCCACATCTAATCGTCCACCCAAAAATAAAAATAAATAAATAGATAAATAAATAAATAATTCTAAAAGACCCACTTATTTTTGGATAGGTAAAATTGTACTACACCCTTGAAGGTAAACATAGTCTCTCTCATGTCCGAATCAATGATTAATCTAACCTCCAAAAATTTCGCTTTCTTTTTCAGCAAGTTCTGGGCAACCAAACAGATATTCAACGAAATGCCCAGAAAAAATTTACCTTGCCATTGAGCCACATCCGATCTTTGTCGAAGCTGGGACTCACAGCAACGGTAGTGGTGGTGCAGAGGTGCTCCGGATCCAGTGTAACACTGATGCTATCATTGACGGGCAAAATTAGGGTTTCGTCCCTCTTTCCCCAGTACTTGATGACGGCGATGTTGGTGGGCGTCTGAGCCGTCACCATCAATACCCATTTCTGAGATTCATCCGCCATTTCCAAGAGACAGGAACAGCACACAACCCAATCCAAAAAATTTTCCTACTCTTTATGCACAGAGGAGAGAATCTAGGCTGGGAAAAGGTCTCTCTCTCTCTTTGTTGAGGTCTGAGAAGGGACCTTAATGGGGAAGACGAGTTGTTGCAGCCTGCAGCTGCGTTTATAAAGGGGAGGGATGGTGGTGACTTACTTCATGGCTGGAAAGCTTTGACGTTTTGTGATTTTGTTCGTCTGGGTTTGGAATGGCCCACTCCCTTACTTTTGTGAGTTTTGGGAATGATTTTTGGTCCCAACTACTGATCAGACTTCCTTTTCTACGACCCAAAAAAAAAAAAAGGGAAAAAACTTATCAGACTTGACCAACATTTTGGCTAGGGATTTTTTTTATTACTGGATTTTCTAGTAAAATTTGAACTATTCATGTTTAGTAGGCCTCACATGAGAAGTTTTCACTTGTTATGAGTGGTCTAAATTTTATTTGATTATCTAGTAAATGAAAAGGACTCTTGTCTGTTTTTTAATTTTAACTTTGTTATTTCAATGTGCATTAGTCAATAACGTTTGTCACTTAAGATTGATTAAAAGACAAAGTTTGACTAACGAATCATATATAGCAACTACTACTAAAAATCTACGTAGTCTAATAGTTGATTGACACGTGTTGAAACTCACATACGAAGCACGTGACTCTTAAATCCTAAGAATTTGAACTTGAACTTGAATGAACCTGTAAAGGCAAATAACTAGTAAGATCAATATCCAGACTGCATTGGTTAGCATCCAAAAAAAATTCGATTAGCGTACAGACTCCATTGTACAACCCCATTAATTTAGACTGGATAGGCATGGTGAGGAAACAACTAGGTTGGCGCAAGGAGACGAGTAGAGTGCTGCCGTATCTATGGGGAAAATATATTCAATTCTAGTGATCCATTGCAATATTACATTCACTGGGTCCACTTGGTTGAGGTCCACCTAGTTCTTAACTGCAAAAATCCTATATACCCCAAATCTTTTTGCCTCACACCCATGAGAAGGGCTTTGGACTTTTTTTTTTTTTAACAATTGATAAAAACTTCATCTATTTTTAACTTCCTTTAATATTAATAAATGGGTATTAACGTTTGTTTATAAACTTAAACTTAGATCATTCACTTAACAAGTGAATTAATTGTGATACATAACATTTTACTCTGAGAGTGTTTGAATCTTATTGTCATTAAGAAGAGGGTTTGTAGAAGCCACCCAATTTTTATATTGTACCCTCAACGATGCAGTCTCTCAAAATTTGATCTCTTCGTAAATCTAAAACTATGTGACAATTGATAGTAAAACGTTGAGAAGCAAAAAAGAAAAGAAATAATTATTTTAAATTTTAATTTCTACATAAGAATTCTTAATCTATACATAAACTACACTTTATGGCTGAGTAGGCCTTGCTCCGATTGGTACCATTACAGATCTTAAACAATTTTAAAACATTGGATATACTATTCCACCTAGTAGACCAAGCTTGCTCTCTTGAACCATTTTTTATTTTTATTTTTTATTTATTGAGTTGACCTCGTTGGAGCTTAAGCACCCCATTTTCTTTTTTTTTTCTTTTTTTTTTGGGTAAGTTTAAATTTTTTTGGGTAAGTAAGCACCCCTATTTCGATCAACGTTGTTTACAATCCTTATTTACTTGAGCCTTGCAAGACTGAGCTGGGAGTAATATCCATAGTGATGAATTCAATGTCTTTTCAATTTTAAGAAAAAGTTGTACTGTGAAACATATATAAAAATATTCCGGAACATTTCAGGCACCTTTTCATGCATTGCTCAGCTCTCCTAGCTGCCAAAGTGGAGCATAAGTCTCCCTAAGAACGGAAAATGTCAGCATATTTTAAAGGATCAACAACTCGCTTTACGCCGTCCTATGAGTGCTCAAAATTGACGGGCAGGCGTAGAAAGCAAGGATTCCTCGTCATAGACTTATGGTAAGGAAGATTTTTCTTTTTTCTTTTTTTTAAATATAAATTTTTAAAGAAGAAAAAGATACTAATTTTTGGAATGTACACGCCTAGTTAGTAATATATATAGATATAAGACTTTTTAATATTTGTTGTATAAGACTTTTTATTCTTAAGTTCGTCAGTATCTTTATGTAAGAATTAAATTTCGCCCATACAATCATTGAATTAAATACTTTATTCATACATGTCATGCATATTTGGATTTTAAATTAATTGGATACCGAGAAGCGTTTGATATGTAAACTTATATTTCATTTTATATATAAAATAAAACTATAATTTGTGATAGTTTATGGATGACATAACCCTTAGGGCCTATTTGGGTGTTTAATACGAAATTAAACAATTTAAGAAATTTTACATAGAGGTGAAGGCATAAATCTATCATCTTGAATTAAAATATTTTAAAATATTGCAGTTATTCTTGTAATTGTTGTTGTAGAATCAAATCTAAGGAATTCAAGATACCACTATTTTGAATTTTCACTCTTATTTGTGATAATGACCATTATTTTCTTGAATTTGTTAATTTAAGATGATGGATTGCGCCTTCAATATTATATAAAATTTCTCAAATTATTTAATTTCAAATTGGACAACCAAATAAACCCTTAATATCTGATTTAATTTGAAATTCGACGTGCATGACATGCATGAAGAAAATATGTAATTCAATGATTGGATTGACTAAATATTATTCCTACAAAAAAAATAAATAAATAAATAAAGATTGAAAGGTGTAAGAATAAAAATTCTTACACCAGGTTTTAACAGATCCCTTCTCATATATATTTACATGGGGAATAACCCCCCAAATACATGGTACTGATGATAATAAGATCAACACGTAGTTTCTTGATAATATTTTATACGTATGTGTACCCATGTATAAGTAGATTGTATATAGGAAAATGCTACTTTATTAATCTTTTATCACTTATCTTTACCACACATCTTATGTATTAAAAGTGTATAGGTGAAAGTAATCTTATGAGACTCAACATGAAATAAAGAGAAATTTTTATATATAAATGGGTGAGAAAATATAGGTGAAATAGCACTAGCCGTCTTATTTTATAACAAAATTTTTAATATTAGTGGAGTGAAACAAGGAAAGTCCAAGTGACATTTTTTTTTTTAATTTGCTTTCAACAGCCATGTGAATGGAAGAACAAATGTTTGGTGCCTTAGTGGAGGTGATTTGAATAATGGGTTATTGACCCAATTTTCATCCCCTTTTTCAAATATCAACACTAGTGTGTTGCACATGCCAAAGCATATACTACACATTGATTCCAACAATTTGTCACATGCTTATCATTTAGTTCACATAGCTACATGAATTGTGGCTACCCATATGCATGTAGGTCAACTAGGGTTACTACCATTATTGGTCATTGTTTTCACCAATTCACAAGTTTCACTTCTGTTTGGTCACATGCATCATTGTCATCGGTCCTTTTCTTTTTTGGCTAAGCGGGTCATCGTGGTTTAATCTACTTCATTCACCCAATTTTTGGTCATTGGACTTTTGATCAATTAACAAATTACCTACGTTTTTCAATTGAATAAAAAAACTTACACTAGGACTCCTAGCTTGTGATGGAAAGACTAAAAATGGTCACCTTGTACAAAAAGATATTATTTACTGATTTTTTTTTTTTGTCCTTTTTTTTCTTTTTTAAGGCAAAGTCATAAGTATTTTCGGGCTTTTTATTATTTGAAGAGGTCTAATACTGTTTGAGACTCATTAGTTATATTTTATAAAGTGAAAGGTCTAGGATTCAATTTTCTGTTCTTTTTTTAGACTAGGCATCAATCGGGTTATCATGAGCATGATTCGAAGTGAAATGAGTGGTGACTTTACCTATGTCCACAAGATTAACGATCTCCACAAGATTAGTGGGATCCAACGTTTTAATATCCCTACTGACATGACAATTATAATTATATAATAATAATAATAAATAAATACAGTAACTTCATTGGTCCATAATTACAAATTATCTATCCATTTGGGTTCAACAGAAAGTCCAATGGGCCCTTGTACTATTTTTTTTTTTAGGTTTTCTTTTGGCACTCCAAAACTTGCTTTGCACCCTCCAATCCTTATGGTTTTATGAAAAATTGAAAAGGTTTAATAAAAACTAGTTGTTTTATCCATTAGAAAACATCATTTTGAACGATTTTGTAAAATAAATTTTTACAAAAATTGTTGTTTAAGTAGACTTTTTAGATTTTTATAGAAAAAGAAATTGAAAAAAGTAATAAAAGAAAAATCCACTTTTTAAATAAGAAATTTTGAAAATTTTTTTTTTACAAAATTATTCAAAATGATGTTTTTCTAAATAACAATGTAATGAGTTTTCATAAAAAACCTTTTATATTTTTTATAAACTACAAAAAGCCATAGGAGGTTGAGGGTGCTAAGCAAGTCTTGAGATGCCGATAAAAACCCTTTTTTTTTTTTTTTTTTTTGGCTAAGAAATCTTGTACTATACGATGGCAGTAATCCATCCCCTATTCATGTACTCAGAGACACAACCTCCTCAAATTCTCTCCTTTAAAGGAGAAGATGTGCCATCTAGGACAGAGTCCCATTAGCAATAATTACCAAGTATCAGAAGGCCGAACCAATTCTCAACTAATTCTTGAGGAGAAATTTTGGAATTCCTGGATGGATATGCAGTTGGTATACTTGCAATTAATACTTGCAGCCAAACATATCAGAAAATGTGTCAGTGTGCACACATTTTTCACTTCCAAGTGTGCTGATGTCTCACCAACCTCCCACGAATTCCCACTCAACAAGTCAGACTTGGCACAAGTCAAAATGAATCCCACCATTATTTTCAGTCAAATAATGACGGCCCAGCCCTTCAATATGGACTTGTTTATTTTATTTTATTTTATGTTCCTTCCTTGACCATATGTGCTATTATTTATTGACATTTAAATAAATAATTATTATACATATATGTACACATACATTTTAGAGATTTTTCGATATTTTCGGAGTAGAGACAAAGACCAGCCAAATGAAATTCAGGCGCTTTATTTGACCACCTACCTAATTTTTTATTTTATTGTATTTATTTATTTATTTTTGGAGCACCAACCCGACACCTCAAGTCCTTAACCCAGAGGTTATGTAATCACTAATCATCACCTTTTCCTTTTATTTTTTATTTTATGGCTGCGTCTTTTTTTCTTATTGCGATGAGATCAATATATAATCAATATAGGTTTTTTTTTTTTTTTTTTTTTTTTGCCAAACAATAGGAAAAAACATACACATCCACATACGCACTCATGTAAAATCGAAATGCGAAATTGGAAACCAAGAATTTTACAAATCCCACACCCTTATTCAGATGAGATATGCCATTAGACCCAAGGAACATGAACAATATATATGTTCAATTAGCGGGTACAAGTGACCGTACTTAACTTAAATTAAGACTTGGATTAATCTACAGAAAAGCTCAGTTAACAAGCTTGAGTATAAAACTAACATCAACTAGGGTCTGGTGGAATAGTTGAGCTGGGGTAGAGCACAAACTCGATCTTAATGCAACAAAGAAAAGAAAAGCTTTTAGAACCCACTATTAAACTTAGACTCGGCTACTTTGCATCCCATCAATAAGAAATACTCAACATACTCCCAAAGATAACTCAAATGATATGCAAAGGATCACGGTTTAGGAATCAAAGGTTTTGAGTTTGATTCATCACTTCTTCACTATTGGATGCATAAACTAGTAGGTGAATTGTGAATCGCATGAAACTAGTTTATTAACCCACCTTCCCTTCGTGGGAGTAAGCCTAGAATACCCACATTTGACAACGCCAAAAAAAAAAATAAATAAATAAAAGTCCACCACGGGACCGTCGGGCGATTTAGTGCTAGGTTGAGGCCAAACCTATACAAACCAAACCAAGTCACACTCCTAAACATGACTGATTCCTGAGTTGCAAATTTTCATGCCACCATAATAGATACCAAAAAACAAAAGTTCTAAATTTTTATGTTTTATTGTAATAAAAAAATGGGACAAATTCTATGCAAAACCAAATTAACCTGAATTTCACACGTGCTTGGCTGGTTTAACCATGCTAGTATATTGCTTGGTTCTAGGTTAAGACAGAGGTTAAGAAAATGAGAACCAAACCATGGTCTGTTTGATTTTGAACTGAGGCCAGACCAACCAACCCAAACTGGATTCTTAACACAAATTCCTTCCAATCCCTAATTAATTATTCTACATGCATCCCAACCATTTTCCATGTCGCAAACTATTTGAGTGTCGGAATTCTCTAGTTCTACATTTTCCTTAGTTTGATCTACCAAAAACTCTGTTGTTATGTTAAAACAAGTTCAAATTGCACTCTACACGGACTTCTGTTTAGAGGTTGTACTCCACATGAAGTAACACAAAACTGGGGGATGGCAGTTGCTCTCCATTTCGCTATCAATATCAAAAACTTACAACTCAGAGAATTCTTTTCATTCTAAACATTATAAAATAAACCTCTATCGCATCTTGTATACACTACAAGAAGTCCCACTTGATTTCTACTCAGAATCTGGGTCTACATCAATAATATCAGGAAATGAATCCATAGATGATTCATGATCCAATTCAATCTCCTTACCTTTCACAAGATTTGATGTTACCGTAGAAGTGTTTTCACCTATTGTAGCGAACCTATCATCCTTTGTCATCGTAATATCCTTGCCTGATGCAATTTCACTGTCCATTGGGTCTAATGCACCAACATCTGTTACCCTCCCAATCTCTGTTACTGCATCAGTAGAACCTCCAGCAGCAGGACCCATAACACGTTCATGAGAATTGGTCTTTTCAGATTGCTGCGACTCAACCATGATTTCATCTGCATTTCCTGCCCCCACCACATCAGCAGCTGGTGCTGGCCCCTGTGTACTGTACTGCAGTTTTTTTTGGAGGGGATGAACCGTCCACGGAAAGAAGCTTTTCTGTTGAAGGATCTCTAACGTTGTCAGCATAATTTGAATTGTTACCTAAATCAGCCCCCAAAACCTCATTTTCATCACTGTTTCCCAGCCAGCTGTTATACAGGTGGTCATCATCAGGATTCAAATCACCCAGTCCCATTCCAAGGGTGCCACTTGAAAATGGGATGTGTTTCTGACTGCCAGAATATACACTTCCAGAGAACTTGTGACTAACTCCATCAAAGGAGTTATGTTTTGCAGAAGGGAAATCTGCCAGCGAACGCGCCCTAGGATGTATGAGCACTTCCAAGGCCAGCAAGGCATAGGCACAGAATGCAGCAAGCCTCGTTCCTGTTTGTTGCTTACCTGGAGAAACCATTTTTATGAGAAGGGAATTAGAAGAAGTGGTAGAGAGAGGGTTGTTTTTTTTTTTTTTTTTTTTTTTTTTTTTTTTTGATCAGCAAAAAGTGAATTTTATTAAATTGAAATAGGAAAACAAGAAGTAGACACCCAAACAACAATAGCATCACACCCCACCAATCACACCAACCAGCAAGACTACTCAGGAAAACATTACAAACCCCAAACCTGCAACATGGCTACTCAAGATAAAACAAAACACCACGCACAACCAAAGCAAACCACTCCCTAAACCTGAAAATGCTCCCTGGGCATTCGCACACAAGAAACCCAACACCATCTAACACGCCAAAACCAATTACTAGAGAAAATCTACCCAAAAAGCTGCCTCCAACAAAGCAAAAGGAATAATATTTGCATACAAATCTCGCAACTTGTAAAAAGAAAAGTGATTAAGCTCATTTGAGAGAAGAGAACCAGCATCTGAAATCACTTGCACACCACAACTTGTGCTACATCTTTGGATTCATCCACCAGGTTATATGGCATCTTGTTTTTCATAACACAAGGAGCTCACACATTTGTTAATTACAATCATGCCATTGACACATCAGCCAATGTTCAAAACCGGTGGCCCGATAGCTTTAGCATTATCCAAAACAATTTCATGAAAAAAATAAAAGAAACAAAATTCACCAAAGGGGTCAGAGCAGCCTTCAGTCCTGTCAATGGACACTGTCATCACTTGCTTTATAGTGGAGCCATTTTACTTAAGGGCTGGTGAAATTATGCCTGCCTTACTGATGTGGAGTAATAGTTGATGTCCAGCAACTACAGCAGCTGATTTCTTAAGTTAGTAGTTTCTTTTCTTTGTTTTACATGTACTTAGAGCTCCTAATGATAGTTAATTAGTTAGTATGGGCATTTTTAGTAATTGTAGCCTCTATTCTTTTATATATAGGCTGCTATTAGTTGTTAGTGTCAGTTTTGATCCAGAATAATTTTTGTAACTGAAATTTTCTGTGATTTCTCACTCTAGAATCAGAGACTTCAAAATTTCCTTCACTTTCGCTCAATTTCTCTCTTTTCTTGCAAGTTTTCTTGCATTTTCTCATGATTTAATTTTCTGAGTTCACACTCACGCCATTTTTTTTAAAGAGAGAAGTACCAATGCTCGAACCCTGGCAAACAATTTGGGGAAAACAAACTTTTGCCATTGAGTCACTGAGCACTAGTCACTTACGCCATTAAAGGTGAAAGATAATTTAGATCAAAATTTTGATCAAGAATACCATGATGACTTGCGGTTTGTGGTTTTTTTTTTTTCATTTTTTTGGAGAGGGAGGGGGATGTCTTTTTGCCTGCACTCTTTTGCCCTTCCACTCTATGTGGCAAATCTACAAGACTACAAGTAATGAATCTATTAGCTCCAATATCTTTCCCACTGCTTGCAGCCACGTCCTTCTCAATAGTTCTTAGAGCACCCCTAGTAAGAACATCTTATTGCTTCTATCATTTTTTTCATTGCTCAAGACAAAGCAATCACATACAGCTTTCTCTTCTACATTTAGGGCTAGACTAGGTTCTTCTCTGTTCTGCACTAATTTCTAATTTGTCATTCTTAGTCTATATCCCAGATGAGCATACTGCCATGTCATTAGAATAAACTGAACTGACTATTTCGAGATGTTAATATTCTTATGATGGCATGACAATAATGAGTTAAGGTTTCTCCAATTTGTTAACAAGAATTACCTCTACGGAAGAGCTCAAGACCCTGGGCTAAATATGGGGGGCAGACACGAGCAGGGGAAAGCAGGGATGCCAAAAGTGCACGTAAGGATACAAGCTGGAAATTTGCCCAACAGGAGGCATGTTTGTCAAGCAGGAAAATATCTGTTTCCTCATCCGCCCATCCCGCTTTACAAGCAGATGTTGCTACAGTTATCAAAAGAAAATCAACATTTGTTCGCAAACACTCGGATCTTGAAGCACCGCCCTGTGGAAAGATAGGACAATAATTTAATGTTTCATTATCCATTCCAGAACATAACCAAAAAGGCAAAAAGCTGCATACATGGTTTAAATGTTTACTTCATATTTAGATCAAGGATACAAAATAAGGTCTTGTTAACTACATAATTATTTAATTAGGAAATGAGTGGAAATTAAACAACATTAAGTGGACCATCATATATTATAGCTAATAAAATTGACATTTGGACAAATACTATAATAATGCAAAAAAAAAAAAATACTGTTTGCAACAGCACTATGTTAAAAATAATAAAATTCTAAAGTAACCAGCATTACGGTGGAAAAGAAACATAAATAAAAGGTGCCAAAGTTTCAATGGAAATTAAATCAGCAAATGACATGTGGACATGCCGTTACATGAGGATGCATATCATTGTGATTAGACTTATCAATATGTAGTCCACACAATAACCTATATCATTAAAAAAAAATTGCGTCACATGAGATAAACAAAGGTACTTTTGTCCCACCGTAGAACGTATCATTCGTAAAATAGAAAGGAACCACTCTCCACCATTTAAAGGAACCACAGAATAATTATTATGAGAGTATCTGCATTTAAGATTTTAAGTGCCACAAGGGACTTTTCCAAATTAAACCAACGAGAAAAAGGTTTTCTAAAACCATTTCCAAGATCTACTTCCCCAAACATCAAACAGAAATTTGATGTTTCAGTGATAATAATAATGACCTAATTACACTGTTTGCAACCTAAAGGAAAAGGTGTAACACATAAGATTCAAGTCTCTGATAGACAGAACATGGAAGTACTATTACAATTAGCTCCTTAACTGTAATTCCCAAGAGTGGTAATTTATATATTTTTTGGATAAGTGAGTTAGTGTATTCCAAAAATAGGAAATGTACACTAGAAGGGAGTACAAGCCAAAAGGCCAACAGCTAAAACAAAAAGAAAAACAGCTCTACAGCCCACACAACTAAATAAGCTCAACCAAAGTGAAGCTTATTTGCCTGTGTACGTAAAAGAGAACCAAAATTAGATAGCTAGCCATCTCCCACACCCCGAGGGAGAAAGGAACAACAACTTCAGGCAAATAATTACATATGAATACTAAACTCCACTGATTTTGTTTGATTACAATCTTTCAAATAAAAATTTAAAAAAAAAAAAGAAAAAATCCAAAAGATTTGAAATGACATAAATACCCTTTAACAAGAATCACTTAAAACCATCATTCCTCACAATATTTGGCATTGGGAACTGCATGTATCCAAACTTCATATTTGAGACAGATCTGAGTCAGTATAGCATAATATACTGTACATCTATATGCAGGGCTCAGCAAAGTCAGCATGCAAGTATGATTCTAAACCTCTCTCATGTAGACTACCTTCAACGCTTTCGGAAAAAAATTTCACTTTCTAAAGAATGGAGCAAAATCAGATGGTTCAAGATCGAATAATAATTATTTTCTTTTGGTATCGAGATCCATAAAATGGGACCCTATTGCCGAGTTCTTTTCTTCTACCTGCAGTTGCCCTTTACTCATTGGGTTATGATTTTCAAATTTCTACTATATGTATCTGCCTTAATGTGCTCGTAATGGTTTAAGTACTTGAACTAATGATTTTCATTCTCTTAAAAGAGAAGGAAAAAAAAAACTTTTATGCTTATCATGTCAATCCTCCATTGAAACATGCATGCAAGCAACCACATGTACTTTCACGTGCACATGTACACACACAAATAGATGAAGGAGAGAAAAGAGAATAACCATGATACTCCTCTCCATGGTATGGTATGACAAAAACAATGCTTTAGAGTTTAAGATACCAAAATATAATGGACTCAACCTAGCATTCCAATTCACAAGAATTAATTATAAATCAAGATTTTGTAAAAACTTTTAAGATCACATCAAATATCCAACATTACCAAATTCACATCTAATATGCAACATTGCCAAATTTATAAATCAATATTTTATATCAACCAACCTGCTACAGCTGTTGATTAAGTGAATACAGGAATGTAAGATAATTAGCAAGTCGATCAAATAGAGGATTACCCCAAATTTAATTACAGATCAATAGATCATTATGATCAAAGGGTCAGAGGGTGACTTAATTCTCATCATCAATTAGATGCATACAACATAATGTTCTTCATGAAAATGCATGCAACACACGTACCACAGTGAGGAGAGCTTCTAATGCTTCCAGTGCAGCTATCTTCACAGAAGTCAGAGTTGTGGGGTAATTATTGGGTACTCCCGCTTGCGAACGAACTCTCTCATGCTGCTCCTCAAGAGACCCAATTGTGGTAGCATGCTTCCTTTTTCTATGGCTTGGCTGCAATAATGCTTCAGCAGAGACCTTTAGGCATGCACTCGAAGATGTGCAATCACTCTCATCCAAATCAACTGATGCATTGTTGACAACTTCCGGGGCAAGGAATACAGTTATTCCTACTCAAAATAAAAGCAACACTGATTAGTAATACAACCAAACCTGACTTCCATGAGAGACACTAACAATTATAGACATAAAGAACAAAAAATGAAGTTTCAATTCTCAATCAGAAGATAGCTCATATTCAACAGTTTTTAGCACTGGACAAAATAGAAGATCCGTGCTGCACATTAAATGCAAAGGAAAGAAAAGAAAGTCCATCATGTTGATTTTGAAGATCAAAAGTTCAAAAGACTAGAAGAGGTTAAGGTGGTGCCAATAGCTCAAGAATTTACTTCAAAGATAAGGTCTCTTGTTCAAGCCCAGCTCTTCCTCAGTCCCTCTTCCCATCAAACACCAAAGAGAACAACTAGCACCTTGTACAGCAACAGCCACACCCACACCGTATAAAAGGAGAGATGAAAAGGAATAAAATAGCCACTCAGAATTTCGAAGTTGATGCATCAATTACAATAAAATTATTAAATATCCAAGGTGGCACCAAATTCCTAGTGGATTCCAACGGTTCTCATGTACAAGAAACTGTAATACAAGTGAGCTTAAAGTTAGACATAATATTATATTGAACTCTCAACTTGGAATGTCTTTCCTATCTACATCTACACCCAAAGTTGGCTCGTTCTTTGGTGGTCGACAGGAATTACAATAAATCATACAGGAGAAAAACTCAATGCCATGGCTCCATTCATCCGCAGAAGTAGACCCATGTCCGCAATGACCAAACTAGAGAGACTTGGGGAAATCAGATTCTTCAGTAGTATTATTCAGCTGTCTATAAGGTCAGCTTCATCCTATTGCCAAAGAATCAACCCACATTTTTAGACTGGATGAAATAATAAAGCCCTAGAACAAAGTTTGCATAAGCCTCTACATATCTAGTAGCTTTGGAAAGCTTGGGTCTTTGTTGAAGATAAAAGACAACAAAAGCTCCACTCAATCAACAAAGCCTTTCACTCCAACTATAAGTGAAGATACAAGATACTAAGAGCTCTACTAAACTTAATTCAACAAAGGCACAGATACCAAGTTACCAACTACTTGGGTCAGTGATTCAAATCCTCTATCACCATTCAACTCTATGAAGGACCATATCCTCCATCAAGTTATATACTTATATGCCATCATGTTTTCTTTTACCACCGCAACCAGCATTCTTTTAAGATTCTCTTTGTTCCTCATAGTGGCTTCGACTTAAATAAAATCATTCATCCGTTTTGTAACCATAGGACTTTGTTTCACATCTCTAAACCATCTTAGATGACTTTCCCTCAACTTGTTGTAAATTAGTGCTACCTCTTTCTTGGATAAGTAAGCAATTCATTAAAAGATACCTTAGGCCAGTGTACAGGGAGCAAACAACAAAAGAAAAGAAAAGTAAATCTCCATTTTAAAAAACCCAAAAAAGAATAAATAAATAAATAATAAAAAAAAGAGAGCTCTAATTGCTCGATTAGATTCACCAATATATATAAAAGTTAAAAGGGGACCTAAGGATGATCTCCTTGATCTTCACAACCGAAAGCTCCTCCCCTTCAAAGATTCTTTTATCCCTTTCCTTCCAAACAATCCACATAAGGCAAAAAGAGGAATCATACCCCAAACAACTTTCTTCCTTTTCTCCCCACTTTTGATCCACCAACCACGTAAAAGCTCTCACTGAAAAAGCCATCACCCAATGACCCCAAGAAGAGGGATCAAAACTCTCTGGAAAATAGAGAACGAATACAAGGATGAGTTGCCATCTCCCTCTCAAACTTGCACTAGATACACGTATTAGCCATATTCCATCCTCTCCTAAATCAATCCTTATTTTGTTATTTCTTCTAATGGCCACAATCCCATCCCATCACTATCATTCTGTCCACACTCATGTTATGGGCATGTTTTTTCTTGATTGCTTATCATTCTCTGTCAGAAAGCATCATGTGGATATGATAATTCTCAACAGACTGTTCTGGCTTCTCAGATTCGGAGGATCAGTTCCAGTTAAGTTGTCATGTGTATGTATGGCAATAATCTGTAAGCATCAAAACAGAACTCCTATCAAACAAAAGTTAAAGTAAAATAATGATTTGACACTCATGTTGGTCATATAATGTATTTAACAACTTGAGAAAAAATTAGTATAAGAATATAGCAGACAAGCTGGGAACTGGTCAGCAATTGGTCAGAAAGGATCTTTCTTTTTCTTGTATAGTTGTCTTGATCAATGTATTCATCTCTTATTATAAACAATTACATTACATATTGAGGGCAAAAGGGAAAAAGGAAAAATAACAAAGTAATTTACATAGATTTAAAATAAAATAAACATCCAAAAGCTGCCATATTTTACCTGCAATATTCACAAAAGAACAAAAATATAGACAATATATATATATATATATATATATATATATAAGGGTTTTTCAACAAGAATCCTGCGTACCTGTTTCATGGTTTGTATCTCCTTGGTAAAGATCCTGTCAAGGACAAAGCTGGATTTGATTTAGACAATCTGGGCATATGATACTGAGAGCAAGAGTAGCAAAACTCCAATACTCTTAAGTGAATTAACTTGTTATCAGTCCATGATGTGTCTCTTTTTTACAATCGCTGGATATCACTAACTCCAGACATTTTGCTGCATTAGGATATCTCTTCAACCAACCTTTTGACTTTGCTTGGTTTAGAATCTCAGTAGAAACAATATTAGGTTCACACCCATCCATAATCATGTCTTTCAATAATGAGACAATGTCCCAAAACTTGCCTCTCTGAAAAATTGCCCACAATATGGTATTGTAAATGGCAATGCTTGGAGTAAGTCCATTCTGAAGCATCTCGTCCCTTAGCTGGAGAGCAACTGATATCTTCCCTTCCTTACAAAAGCCTTTGATAAAGGACGCATAGGTAAAAACATCAGGTTTCAATCTCTGGCTATACATATCCCTTAACAACTGATCCAATAGTGATTTATTGCCCTTTCTTATGGAAGCATGTATAAGAATATTATATGAAGTCGTATCGAGGAAAATTCCATTGTCTCTAAAGTCTCTAAAAACCTGGTGTGCTATTCCAAGTAACCCATTCTTGCAAAGGTTGTTCAAAAGTATATTAACAGTTACTATATTGGGAGCAGGGCTATTACGCAAAATGGATCCCAATGGCTTCAAAACTGAAATCTTCTTAACTGTACGGAAATATTGAATAGAAAATTTTGAATTTACAACATTAGGCTTTGCATCATTGTAGCCCATATGATACAACACCCTCTGAACCATTGAATAATTTCCCTGTTTGCATGCTGCAGACAAAATTGTATTCAATGAAACCAAATCAGGCCCATTTGCAATCCAATCAAAGTGATCAAAGAGTTCCAAAGCTTCGTCAATTCGGTTTTCCCTACAATATCCATTCAAAATAGTGTTATATGACACATTATTCGGTCTAAAACCACTTTCTATCATACTCCTCAAGTGCGATAAAGCTTCCTCTGATCTATTCTCGCGGCATAAACTATGGAAGTATATATTGTAAACAGCAACATCAATCTCACTACTTTCCCCATTTTCACCAGAGCTTTTTGAAATAGTATCAAGCAATAATTCTTTAACTGTCTCTATTTTCCCCGCTTTTAATAGGCCTCCAGCCAAAGCTGTGTGTGTGTATGGGTTGGGAGAAAACCCCTTCTGATCAATATCCCCAATGAGTGCAATAATGTCGCGCTCTCTATATTGCCGAGAAAGTTCACGGAGAACTATATTGTAAGTGACCAAGTCCGGATCACATCCTTCATTTTCCATCTCAACCAACAAGCCCCTTGCTTCCTCAATCCTCCCATAATCACAAAGAAACTTTATGATTGTAGTGTATGTTCTCACATTAGGTTTACACCCGTCAATCTTCATTTCACTTATACAATGAAAAGCTTCTTCCCACAGCCCTTCCCTGCTAAACCCATAAACTAAAGCCGTATACGAGCATTCATTAGGAACAATACCCTTCTTTTTCATCAAACAGAACAACACCAAAGCAGTATAACTTTGTCCAGCCTTACACAAAGCCCATAAAATGGGATTACAAGGGTACGCACTACCAAAACATCCCCTACCCAGAAGATCAGAAAACACAGAAAACGCCTTACGGATCATTCCAGCTCTGCAGAGCATTGAAATCAACAAATGCAAAGTGCGTTCTGTCGGAAAATACTCCAAATTTAACATAACCTCCAATATATCAAAAGAATCAACTAAATTCCCCAATTCAAGTGACCTTTTAAAGGTCTTCAATAACAAACTATACGAGGGCGTAAACCCACTTAAACACATCTCCTTTGCAATAAACACCGCATGTTGCAACTTCCCTAGTGGGAGCATTCCATTAAGGAGTGTCTTAAACGTTAACGAGTTTGGATAAGGCCCAAATCTTTTCATCCCAAGATATAATTCAAATACCTCTTCCACCTTCACATTGCGCGATTTTAAATAACAATAAATGAAAGAATTATAATTATACACACTTGGTTTTCCACGTATGCACCTCATGGAATCCAAAGTTTCCAAAGCCTCTTGGACACAACCCGAATAGGCATAATTCTGCATTCTACGCTTCAATTCGGCAAAATCCAACTCCTGGGTATTGCTCTCTTCGGTAAAATCTACTGTTCTAATCGCACAAGACGAAGAAAAATACATAAATGGATACAAAAAACAAAATTTTCTGGGGATTGGCTGTGAACGGTGAAGTGTCGGAATTGTGGGGAAATGCATTGGAGGGTTGTGAAGGAAACGAGATTTGAACGCAAAATTGGTGGGATAAAGCGGTGGGGAGTGATTGAATCAAATACAAATGCATGAAATATATATATACTAGTATGAACCCGCGCGATGCGCGGGAATCGCAAACTTTGAAGATGAATCAAAACGCTGAAATTGAACGAAAAAGGAAAAAAGAAAAATCAAGGAGAAGAAGAAGAAGAAGAGGGAAGGGGGCGAGCCTGGGTAACAGAATCAAAACCCTAAAATCGAACCCAAAAAGAAAAAGGAAAAATCATATGAGAAGAAGGAAAGAGGAAAAAGAAGAAGAAAAAAGGGGCGACAAACCTAAGCTGTTGAGGAAGACGTGATTGAGCGACCTCCAATTTCAAATTTTGAAATATGCTTCACAGGGAGTCAACTTTCTAGTCCGGTAAGCTCTACGACCCGGCGATTTCTTCTTCTCACTTGAAGTCATACCGAGCAAAGATGTGCCTTCCCTTGTTCGTGTTTGTCTTCTTTCGGATTCTGAACCTCTTTGCTTCCTGGCACGCATTGGTGAAAGTTATGAGATAAGCTAAAGGGATTTTCAAAATTTGAATTTTGAAGTACGCTTGAGAGAGAGAGAGAAACAACGCATCTATTATATATATCTACTAGAATGAACCCGCGCGTTGCGCGGAAATTACAAATTTATTATTCAAAAAAATTGCTAGACAAATTTAGAGCTTAATTTCCATGTTAGGAGCAAAACCAACGTATCACGCGGGTTCATTCTCTAAATCCACACCCGTTCATTGATAGTTTTGTCTCTCTTTTTTCATCTTCCTATTCCCCTCTCTTCAATTTTTCTTTACCCCTCTTCTTTCCTTCGTTCACTCACTTCAACCATGGAAGATTTCCCAAGTTTCCATGGCTCTGCTCTTCTCTGTTTTTTTTTTTTTACTTAAAACCCACAAATTGGGACGATAAAAATAAAAATAAAAATAAAAAAACCCAATAAAAAAATAAAAAAAACCCACAAATTGGGTCTCAAAATCTCATGAAAGGAGAGTGCTGAAGAAGATCCAACCCAAGCATAGTGAGTCATTTACACGTACATAAAGAAGAAGACATCAGGTGGGGAAAAAAGGATGAAAAAGATGAGTAAGCATCCATAGAAGCTATGGACATGAAACCATGGTCAGACGACCCACTCTCGTAGCCATGGTGAACCCACCACAGGATGAACAACCCTTTAACTTCAATGCCATAAAACCCCAACCTTAACTCCATAAATTGCCCCACTTCAAGAACCACAACATGAACAACCTTAAGGTGAACCCATTTTCGGTGAGCATTGGATGTGTCCATGCCACCCATTTCCGACGGGCATTGGTTGTGCCCATGCCAGCCATTCCCAATTGGTGAGGATTATGTGTTCACAAGAGAAAATAAAGGACAGGAGGGAGGAAATCAAATTTTGAAATTTGAAAGAGAGTGAAAGGGAAGAGGTGTTTGGAGAAAGAAAGGGAGTAAGATGATGACATCATAAATAATGTGTTGTGTGGGCCCAGAGTGAAGGAGAATGAAGGATTAAGGAGGGAAAGGCTTCTAGAGTGCCACCTCAAAAGTTGCTGACCTCACCAAAAAAACTCCTAATTATAGTATTAGAATAGATATGTGCCTTCCCTTGTTCGTGTTTGTCTTCTTTCGGATTCTGAACCTCTTTGCTTCCTGGCACGCATTGGTGAAAGTTATGAGATAAGCTAAAGGGATTTTCAAAATTTGAATTTTGAAGTACGCTTGAGAGAAAGAGAGAAACAACGCATCTATTATATATATCTATATCTATATTACCTATAAAAGGATGAATGTAAGAAAAACTTTTGATTGACTAATATATCCTTATTTTAATTTTTAAATACACAATTACCCACCCTTCTGGATATATAGAAAATATAGCAATATGGAAATTATAATTTTAAAACACATAACTTAATAAATTCTAAAACGCATACCTTAATATATAAAACACAAATAGGAATTCAAAGAAAACCATAAATCAAATACTCTATTTAATACTATACATATAATCCTAAAACACGTTGACTTCATATCTCCCTCTTCCTCTCATTCTCCAGCAAACAAAAATGGCCTGTTAGAGGCACACCTACTTCCCAACACAGTCACAAACCAAATATCCACATCATAGAGACGATACATAGAGACGATACCGAATCTCAAAGGACTGTTGCGTGAGTGTTTTATACTTTTATTATGTATTTCTTGAAATTTGATAAGAATTCATATAATGCTGGATTTGTTTGTGGTTGGAGGTGGTTGTTTTCGAGAATTTTGGGTAGATTAGGAAAACCCTTGAATGTGTTTTGATTGTAACATGGAAATTGTTGAAATGGGTCATATATGTATATGATAATAATTATTATTATTTTGCCTGAATTTGGTTGTTGATGGGAAAGGAGGGGGAAAAAGAAAAAGGAAAAAAATAAAATGAAAATCTCGATCTCCACTCTCTTTTCAATCTCTAAGTAAACAAAAAAAAAATGTAGATGATGATACCATAAAAAAATAAAATTGAGAATTTTTTTTAAGAAAAAGTGAGAAAAACTATATTATGAGGGATCAATTTCACTTATTAAAAAAATAAATTAAATAATATTTAAAAGCATAAAAAATATAAAATATAGAAAATAAAAATAAAATAAATATGTTTGCTACTTCCCTTTGGAATGCACATTGTGAACCCCGGAAATTGGGCCCACGAGGGATTGGCGAAAGGAGAGATTAGTTGGGGGGTTTGAAAGAGAAAAAGGAAAGGAGTCGCCACCTTATTTTTTAAAGGAAACAAGGAAAACCCTAAAAACCATTTTGTTTTAAGAAAACAATTTTGAATGACTCCATAAAAAAGGAAAGGCAAAAAAACAAGTCTTTTGGAAACCAAAGAAATCAGGGATTCGGAGGCTAAGTTATGACATGGGAAGGTTCTAGGCGAAGCCTATAGGCACCCATGTCACCCTTTCGGTCTCTCAGTTCATTTGGGCTAAATCAAGATCTTTTCCATACAAAAATCAGCAAGTATATCATCACAAGATAGCATGCATATCATATATTTCATTCATCCATCCATGCATAATAAGCAAACAAAACAGAAAATAAAGAAAAAGAAAACAAAACAAAAAGAAAACCTAGGATGCTTGGATCCTAGAACGGACTTGAGCCTCACGAAGAGCGCCTACGTACCATGCAACGAAATACATGGATCAAAGTCCACGTAGTTCGATTAGAACTAAGGTTAAGACCTAATGCAAACCTATGGTTAAAACCCTAGGTTTCCTTATTTGATCAAAAGAGAATTGATAGAAAGTTTGATTTTAGAAAGAACTCCACAAAATGGAAACTTTAATAAAAACCAGAATTTTGTTGGTGAAGGAAACCTCTAATTAAACCATAGGATCATATTAAAAATTAACCCTAGATAGGGAGAAGAGAAAGGATAAGGAAGAGAGGTGAATTGGGGCACCTTCATACCCACTTACCTGAGCGCAATAGCTCCAAGCATTAGCCATTTCAGACATGAGCAGCCCTATTTGCCATAGGACAAATACCACACCTATTTGCACCCTTACAAGTGCTCAAAACCATGCAAAAACAATGATATGCTAATCTGGACAGAATAGTATTATGGCCTAAAATCATCTACTAAGCATGCTAACAGCAAAAACAGCAAACAATAATAAGTCCTAACATATTCCTAAAACCATATTATGCATAAAAACCCTAGAATATACTAACATGCATGCAAAAACATCATATTTACTCTATATGCAAGACATATACAGCAAACACGAAGAAAAACCAATAAAAAAGTCTACTTTATCATGCTATATGAAAACTAACATAAAACAATGACTCTAAAATCCCTAAACTCACAAATATGCTTAAAAACACACCAAATAAACTCTAAACATGCTAAAATAAAACTAAACAGAAACTAAATCATGCATATTAACTAACTAAAGCAATATAACATAACAAGAAACCTAACTCTAGCATGCAATATCACTATCCTAGAACAAGGACAACGGAAACACAAGAATCATGACTATGCCTAGAAACATATAGAACAGCCCTAAAGCATGCTAAACAGTAGATAAACAATAGATATTCCATGTATATTAACTAGCTAGAGTGTTAATACATGATAAAAAAAGTTACCTTTAACATGCAATAGGCCTATCCCTATATGAAAACCTAGTTTAAGCTTGAATAGAGAAGGAGAATACCTTAGGAAGGGCCTTCCTTGCTGCTGTATGAACTCCCTCTTGCTCTTATGGATGACTTGAATCAATGTTCTCCAAGGCTACAGCAAGAACTCCAGCTCTCCTTCAAGTCCCTCTCTCTTATTCTCTCTCTAACACTAAGGTTTTTAGGCATAAAGTGGCTCCCCTTGTGCTGAAGCATAGGGGGTATTTATAGACTTCAATTAGGACTAACCAATGGCTGGGATTAAAACCCTAAAAATTAATCCAAGGGTTATTAGAGACCCCCTTGGGGCTTAAGTAACTCAGAAGTTACCAAAAATTAGAAGGAAACTCGTCCAAAAGAGCCCAAGTACGTCAAAATAGGGAGGAATCCGCTTCAGCAAGGAAACACAAAGCAAATAGGAAAGTGGCCTCGGGTGACCACCAGGGCCTGGGCGGCTAGCCACCTGGGCCCAGGCGGCTAGCCGCCCAGGCTTGGGTGGTCACCCGAGCCCACTTCTGATTTTTCTCCTATTTTGTCTCCCTTCCCTTCTAGAAGTGTTTCAAGGGGCAAATTAACTCCGATTTTGATGAAACAAAAGCCAAAACGACCGTGTTTCGATGAGGAATATGTTTTTGAACATTTTAGGGTGAAAACCACTAACCATGGGGGCATGGTTAGGTTTGAACAAGGCGGTTAACCACTATACTCTACCTTTGCTAAGCATAGGTATGCACATAGGATCAAACCAAATGCTTTCCTCATCAAAATTGAACTTCATAAAACACTTTTGGGGGTAAAATGATGACTAATGAAAGTCAATTTGAAAAGATTTGGTTGGTAATTGAGAGTCAATTAGAGCTAACCCAAAGAAGGATCAATTAACCAATCTTGAACTTCATCAAGCCATTTTAATCCCGAGCCATTGTTTTATCAAATTGAACCTAGAAATACCTCTTATGCATCCATATGAACTCCAATTGACAATTTGGAGATCATTCCAAGGTCAAATGAAAAGTTTGGGACTTAAAAGACGATTATGCCCCTCAAGTCACAAAAGCTCTTATTATTCCTCAAGATCAACTCCAATTTGAACCAAAATTCATACCCATTGTCCTTGTGACTCTAGAAACCTAATGCAAGTGACTAGACTCAAAAACAAAATAAAAACATGCATGAAATGATGAGCCCTAGTAAGGTGGTGCAAAAATGGGGTGTGACAGAAGCCCCTCATTGGCGAACAAGTTACACTTGTGAACCAATGATAAAGAATAACCCATTTTTGACAAAAAAGCCTGGAGAAATCACACACTGTACCAACAAGGATTGGAGGTTGAAAACCTGAGACTGAAATAAGGAAGTGTACTCAAGTCATGAGTATACTTAAACCACTGAGGGTGGAGAATTGATAAGAGAAGCATATTCAAGCCACTACGAATGAACATACTTTTGAAATGGAAAGATATATTCTAGTCATGAATATATTTAACCAAGTGATTGAAAATGAGATCTGAGAAGTACGTTCAAGTGATGAACGTACCTTGGAAATGGAGAAATATATTCAGGTCACGAATATATTTAACCAAGTAAGTGACAAAATATCTGAGAAGTATACTCAAGTGATGAGTATACCATTGAAATGGAGAAATATATTCAGGTCACGAATATATTTAACCAAGTAATCTGAGAATGAAATCTGAGAAGTATACTCAAGTGATGAGCATACCATTGAAATGGAGAAATATACCCAAGCGATGGATACATTTAACCAAGTAATCTGAGAATGAAATCTGAGAAGTATACTCAAGTGATGAGCATACCATTGAAATGGAGAGATATATCCAAGCGATGGATACATTTAACCAAGTAAGATAGAGAATAATCTGAGAAGTGTACTCAAGTGATGAGCATACCATTGAAATGGAGAAATATATTCTAGTCACGGATATATTTAACCAAGTAGTATAAGAATAATCTGAGAAGTGTACTCAAGTGATGAGTACACCATTGAAATGGAGAAATATATTCTAGTCACGAATATATTTAACCAAGTAAGTGACAAGTATATTTAAGTGATAAACATACCATTGAAATGGAGGAATATATCCAAGTGATGGATATACTTAACCAAGTAAGTGACAAGTGTGTTCAAGTGATGAACACACCATTGAAATGGAGAAATATATCCAAGTGATGGATATATTTAACCAAGAATGATCTGAGAAGTGTACTCAAGTGATGGGTACACCATTGAAATGGAGAAATATATTCTAGTCACGAATATATTTAACCAAGTAAGTGACAAGTATGTTTAAGTGATAAACATACCATTGAAATGGAGAAATATATCCAAGCGATGGATATACTTAACCAAGTAAGTGACAAGTGTGTTCAAGTGACGAGCACACCATTGAAATGGAGAAATATATCCAAGTGATGGATATATTTAACTAAGTAAGATAGGAATAATGAGGATTGGGAACTGAGAAGCATATTCAGAGGGTGAATACACTTTTGAAATGGAAAAACATATTCAAGTGATGAACATGTTCAACCAAGTATAATGAGGATTTGAAACTGAGAAGCATATTCAAAGGGTGAATACACTTTTGAAATGGAAGAACATATTCAAGTGATGAATACATTCAACCAAGTATGATAGAGAATGAGAATTTGAAACTGAGAAGCATATTCAAAGGGTGAATACACTTTTGAAATGGAAGAACATATTCAAGTGATGAATACATTCAACCAAGTATGATAAAGAATGAGAATTTGAAACTGAGAAGCATATTCAAAGGGTGAATACACTTTTGAAATGGAAGAACATATTCAAGTGATGAATACATTCAACCAAGTATGATAAAGAATGAGAATTCGAAACTGAGAAGCATATTCAAAGGGTGAATACACTTTTGAAATGGAAGAATATATCCAAGTGATGAATATATTCAACCAAGTGGGATGAAAAATCAAGATTTGAAATGAGGATATATGATCAATTTATCAAGCATGGTGCAAGAGGAAAGTGACTTGGCACATTGTCACTTGAGTTGGCATGGCATAGGGGAAATATATTCAACCCTTTCGAACATAAAATCAATTCAAAGAATTTATTTCAAGGTGAAATTTGATTGATTTTAAGCTCAAAAAGTGTTGAATATCTCATTTGGAAGAAGGTTTGATCACGCGCCAAAGCGAGACAAAGCGAGGGAGAAAGCCAAAACAAGATGGCTTGGGTGACCACCAGGCCTCAGGAGGCTAGCCGCCCAGGCCCTGGTGGCTAGCCGCCCAAGGCTTGGGTGGTCACCCGAGCCTAATGCTGAAAAATTCTGGGTTTTCAAATACCCAAGTGCACTATTCATACCCCTTGTTCAAAGAACCCGAAAATTGGAGCTTCTCTCTCTAGAAAGCTTACCCCATTTTGCAAAATCACTCCAACACTCAAAGGCATTCAAATCCACACTTCAAGAGGGATTCATACACATGAAATAGCATCATTAGTACCTAATTTCACATCAAAAACCAGAAATTTGCAGCACTTTGCAAATCAAAACCCATTAAACCCATTTTTGCTTAAAACAAGCTAGTTCATCCACCATGGATTCAAATGAAGACTCCACTTCAAAGTATCCATTCCTTGACTCAAAGAGTAGATACAAGGCACCAATATATGATGTTCCTCAAGAGAAATTGCTCCTAGAACCAAGATATCATCTCTCTTTTCTCCACTCCAAGCAAGAGGTAAGCTTACCCATTTTAAACTTTTCTTTGAAATTTTCATTTTTGTTGATTGAAATGCATTCCCATGAACTCTCTATGAGTATTCCTAGCAATGTTTGCAATGCCCATTGATTTTGGCAAGGATTGGATGTGAAAAGAATTCAATTTGAAAACTTGGTGAATAGTGCCCACCAAGTGTTTGATAAAATGCTTGAATGATGAAAATTCATCCAATCTTTGTAAAATTGATGTGCATTGCAAGGCAAAATCATAGGCATTCATTTCTAATTGATTTTAGAAACAAAACCAAGCATTTTCATGAACAAAGTTTGCTATATTTTTGAAAAACCCATGTTTTCATGAACAAGGTTTGCTTATTTTTTCCTCAAAAAACCATTTTGGAAAACAAAGTTTGCTTACTATTTTCTTTGAAAATCCATGTTTCCATGGTCTTGGAATGCATGGTTTACCAATGATCATGAGTTTGAAGAATAAAACCAATGTTTTCATAAACTTTCAAAGCAAGGTTTACTTGTTCATGAACTAAAAGACTTAGTTTTTGGAAAGCCAATTATCAATGCTTGCATATGATTTTTTTACACTAACTAGGTGAATCATTCTTCTTGATTAGCCCAACTTCCAAGACCTACGCATAAGGTCTTCGATAAAGAATCTTATTGGGTGGTGGAGGCGTATGGAGCACACCCAACCTTCCGCAAGGGAATCCATTAAGAAAGCGGGTTTTGGTTGGTTTCTTGACTCCTTATGGAATGAGCAGTGGGATAGGCAAGCTCTCCTTGCCTTAGCCGAATTATGGTGGGATACCACCAACACCTTCCACTTCAGTTTTGGGGAGATGACCATGACTCCCAAGGATTTCTCAATTATCACCGGTTTAAGCCTCAAAGGAAAGAGGTTGGAATTCTATGGGGATGCCAACACAAATAGTGCTTATCTCCTCACTATGTTGGGGATGGATATTGAGGCGGGTTCCCGCAGTGTTAGGAGGACATGGCTTTTTGAGAATTATGCCAATCAAGTAGAAGGTGTGGGAGTGGCTCCCGAGTGCATTACTAGGGCTTTCATGATCTATATGCTCTCCTGCACTCTCTTTGTTGGTGCCAATGACATGGCACAACTGGGATACCTCGCTTCCATGGTAGATGTGAACAAAATGGGGAGGTATAACTGGGGAGGGGCAGCACTAGCTACTATGTATAGATCCATGTCTGACATGTCTCGTGGTGTTTCCAAGAATTTTGGTGGGCTTCCCTTTGTTTGGGAGGTAAGTAAAAATGTTTAATTTTTAAATTCCTCTCAAAACTAGATTTGATTTTGATGCTTTTTTTGAATTTTGACAGATATGGTATTATGAATACCTGGGACTGTGCCGCCCTGCCCTAGATAATGAGATACAAGAATGGCCAATACTTGGGAACTATGCTCCCACCAAGATAGCTATGCGTGCCCCCAACAGGCATGACTACGCCCATGCAAGGGCGTACTTGGCGAGCCTAAATGCTGACATGGTAATTCACCTTCCTCATTCTTTTCTTTCATTCATTTTTTGTTATCTTGCTCACCATTTTTTTCAAATTCAACAGGTGGAGTGGAGTCCATGGGGACTGTGGGAGGCTAGGTTGCCTAGGAGGTGTGTGTCCTGTTTGGGATTGACTGGGAAGAGGGTACTCTTTGAGGGTCCCTCAGGGCGATACTGGTATTTAGGGGAGCGCGTCCTTAGGCAGGTGAAAGGACGAGTGGATGCCGCTCTTACCCCTGTCTTGCCTCCCATGAACATGAGGCACACTGACTCTCTGGATGGGGATGAGCTGATGGAAGCTCTGATTGGATGGGACGCTAAGGAGTTCACCTCGCCTAATACCGACTACATGACTTTCTGCAACCAGTTTCTGATGCGCCCTAGAGTCATTGGTTTCCCACCTCAAGGGGTGAGTTTCTACTCCATTCTTTTCAATTATTGGCTTATGCAAGCACTCCTCTTAAACAAATTATCTATTGCAGGGCCGGCGAGCTCGTGGACATAGTTCCACAATAGCATCCTCCACAGGCATGACTCACGGGGATGAGGATTATGAGATGGGGGGAATGGCACAGCCGCCTCTCCCAGTGCTCGACTGGCAAGTGAATATATGTAATGGGTTGGAGTTCATGAGGACTGACATTACCCGCCCTGCTTTTGATGAGGTCCCCAAGATTGACTCGAGCTACGAGCATGTAAGCTCTAAACCTTTGCCTTTCTTAGAACCCTTTTCATCATTTATTAACCATGTTCATCTTTTAGGTTCCCCGAGAGTACGCACAAGAGTGCCTTAAGCTCAGCGAGGGTTTAAGGCGAGACCTTGTTAGGATGAGTTTGGCGAACTCTGTGCTAGAGGGACGACTGAATCCCACTGTAAGCCATTCTCTTTGTTCATTCCAATCATAGGAGCTAATGATATAACCCTTCTTTATTAATTGATTTCTTTGCAACAGGTCTCCACACTGCGTCCACCACAACCAATGCCACCCCAAGGGAACCCTCATGCTGGTCGTGGTAGAGGCGAATCAAGTAGAAAGAGAAGAACCACGGGGGACCATTAAATTAGCTTACCCTCTTGTTTTGTAATCGAATGAAACATCTTTCTTTATGCTTTGTAACCTTTCTTTGAACATTTGCTTTGGTACTTTGTATGAGACTTTTGGAGTTCCATGGTGGTGATTTACTCATGTTTTTGTGCAAAAACAAGCTCAAAATAAGCTTCCCAAGGTCACATAACCATATAGGGGTCAAATTAGGTCAAAAATAGGCAAAACTGGGCAAAATAGGAAAACGGCCTCGGGTGACCACCCGGGGCTGGGCGGCTAGCCGCCCAAGCCCAGGAGGCTAGCCGCCCAGGCCTGGGTGGTCACCCGAGCCCGAAGCGGAAATCCCCCTTTGAATAGGAAACTTCCTATTTTGACGGATTTTTTCCTATTTGAACTTGGATTTGTGACCTTTTCCCTATAAAAACACATCCAAGAGGTTCCTAAACCTACTTGTATTCATTCATTAGAAATTATGGAGGCTCTAGACAAATTTTTAGGAGGGTTTTTGAGAGTTATGAGTGCTGAAGCAAAATTTGAGTTCAAGTGCTTTGGCTTGGATCCATTGCTTTCCTTGAGGCATGTAAGGCTTGAAACGAACCTCTTGACTGCTGCTACATATTTTTGGGATCCCCAAGTTCATGTGTTCCGCTTCAACTATGAAGAACTGTGCCCAACCATGGAGGAATTCTGCGCGTTGTATGGAGTTTCATCGGTAGGTCCTTTCATTCTCCCTACTCCTCGCCCAAGCTTTCTTACTTCTTTTTCCAACCTCCTTGGGATTCACCCACAATATGCCTCTACATTTGTAAAGGACCATATGGTAGACTTGATGAAATTGGCAACCTCTTTTTTGGTTTATGATGGTAAAGGTATTCTGAACTTTACCTTTCCCATTAAGTATGCACTTGCCTTTTGCCTCATTGGTCGTTTCCTTATTTCAACTGGTACTCCACATGTTCCCATACAAATCTGTGAGTTGATTCCTTTCCTTGCCAAAGGCCATAACCTGATTCCCATGGTACTAGCTGAAACCCTGAATAGCTTGGATAAAGTCCATGAGGAGCCAAAGGTTCCCTTAGGAGGTAGCCCCATTCTGCTGCAAATGTGGTTGCTTGAAAGACTGAATTTCCTATCACCCATTGCCACTACATCATACAAGCCCCAGCATTACTGCCTTCGCCGTATTGAGTTGCCTGGAAAATTCTCATTGAGGGATTGGCTAGGTTACTTCCAAACCCTTTCATGGAGGAATGTCAAGTGGTTCGTCTTCATATGGGGCTGCAGTGAACGAGTGCTTCTGCGAACTTCTGGATGTGCCATGGTGAGACTCATAGGACTGAGGTCTACCTCTTTCTATTGGCCTTCAAGGGTTCTTCGTCAGATGGGTGCCATGTGTCACACCCCATTTTTGCACCACCTTACTAGGGCTCATCATTTCATGCATGTTTTTGGTTCAAATTGGAGTTGATCTTGAGGGATAATAAGAGCTTTTGTGACTTGAGGGGCATAATCGTCTTTTAAGTCCCAAACTTTTCATTTGACCTTGGAATGATCTCCAAATTGTCAATTGGAGTTCATATGGATGCATATGAGGTATTAAGTCCCGTGGCCCTGATGATGAGTTTAGTGTGGTTATTTACGGATTATCCTTGAAGAATTAGTGCGAATCACAGCATGAGATTTTTGGTTAAAATGAAAAGAAAATTATTTTATTAAATTAGCCATTTTTATCATGACACTAACACGTGTACGTATGTGATGAGTGTGTGTACGCACATACGATACATGTGCATGCGTGTTAGCGGTCAGTCTCCCAATTTTTATAAAAGACAATTTCCTTTTCCTATTCAGATTAGAAGTCTTTTATCATTATAAAATACCTTTTGATTATTCTCCAAGGAAACCTAGTCCAGGAAGGAAAGGGAAAATCCAGATTTCAGCTATAAATACTCTCTTAATGTCTTTAAACAAGGGAGAGGAGAAGAGGGTTTGGAGGGAGTGAAATTCGTCATAATTCAGCAGCAGATTTTCTGAAAACCAGCAGTCGTATTTTAATCATAACCTTTTCATCCGAAGTCAGAATTTGATGAAATTGGTCTTGTTAGAAAGATAATTCAATTCTCTACAACTTTGTATTTCACAAGCTTTGTCCAAATCCAACGTTTTCATACCCAAAAACGCGATTGAAGTTGCTGCTGCTGCAAAGTGACGAAAATCACTTTTCTTTTCTCTTGTTCTCTTTTTGTTTTCTATTTTCTTTTCAAAGTTGAGTGAGTTTTGATCTCTTTGCTGTGATACCACTTTGACAAAGAGGAGGATTCGTGTTGGTTTGATTCACTCTAAAGACCTGAGGAGCCACGAACAATTACAAACACAAAGGAAGGCCCTTCCTAAGGTATTCTCCTTCTCTATTCAAGCTTAAACTAGGTTTTCATATGGGTTAGGCTTATTGCATGTTAAAGGTAACTTTTTTATCATGTATTAACACTCTAGCTAGTTAATATACATGGAATATTTATTTTTTATCTACTGTTTAGCATGCTTTAGGGCTGTCCTTTAGGTTTTTAATGCATAGTTATGATTCTTGTGCTCCTGTTTGTCCTTGTGCTAGGATTAGTGTCATTGCATGTTAGAGTTAGGATTTTCATCATGTTATATTGCTTTAGTTAGTTAATATGCATGATTTAATTTCTGTTTAGTTTGGTTTTAGCATGATTAAAGTATGTTTTGTATGTTTTTAAGTATATTTGTGAGTTTAGGGTTTTAGAGTCATTGTTTCGTGTTTGTTTTCATATAGCATGATAAAGTAGACTTTTTTTATTGGTTTTTCTTCGTGTTTGCTGTATATGTTTTTCATATGGAGTAAACATGATAGTTTTGCATGCATGTTAGTATGTTTTAGGGTTTTTATGCGTGATATGGTTCTAGGAATATGTTAGGACTTATTATTGTTCGCTGTTTTTCTATTGGCATGCTTAGTGGATGATTTTAGGTCATAATACTATTCTGTCCAGATTTTCATGTTAGTGTTTTTGCATGGTTTTGAGCACTTGTAAGGGTGCAAATAGGTGTGGTATTTGTCCTATGGCAAATAGGGCTGCTTATGTCTGAAATATCTAATGTTTGGAGTAATTGCGCTCAGGTAAGTGGGTGTGAAGGTGCCCCAATTCACCTTTCTTCCTTATCCCTTCTCTTCTCCCTATTTAGGGTTAATTTTTAATATGATCCTATGGTTTAATTAGAGGTTTCCTTCATAAACAAAATTCTGGTTTTTATTAAGGTTTCCATTTTGTGGATTTCTTTCCTAAAATCAAACTTTCTATCAATTCTCTTTTGATCAAATAAGGAAACCTAGGGTTTTTACCATAGGTTTGTATTAGGATTTAACCTTAGTTCTAATCGAACTACGTGGACTTTGATCCATGTATTTCGTTGCATGGTACGTAGGCGCTCTTCGTGAGGCTCAAGTCCGTTCTAGGATCCAAGCATCCTAGGTTTATTTTTGTTTTCTTTTCTTCTTTTTCTTTTTCTGTTTTTATGTGCTTATTATGCATGGATGGATGAATGAAATATATGATATGCATGCAATTCTTGTGATGATATACTTGCTGATTTTTGTATGGAAAGATCTTGATTTAGCCTAAATGAACTGAGAGACCGAAAGGGTGACATGGGTGCCTATAGGCTTTTCCTAGAACCTTCCCATGTCATAACTTAGCCTCCGAATCCCCGATTTCTTTGGTTTTCAAAAGATTGGTTTTTGCTTTTCCTTTTTTATGGAGTCATTCAAATTGTTTTCCTAAAACAAACTATTTTTAGGGTTTTCCTTGTTTCCTTTAAAAAATAAGGTGGCGACTCCTTTCCTTTTTCTTTTTCAAACCCATTTTTCTTTCAATCCCTTGTGGGCCCAATTTCCGGGGTTCACAGTTTGGCGACTCCACTGGGGATGTTGTGGGCTAGACTCTATAAAGTTTAATTGGGCTAAGTTAATTTCTTATGTTTAATTAAAATCAATCACATTGCATCCGCTAGAAGGGGAAGCCAAGGGGAAAGGTACTAGCAGTGATTCCGTGTTAGCTAGCAAGGTAGAAGCTTTGGAGAGAACCATAAAAGCGATTCGCAGGGCTGATGACATGGTCGATGTGCGGACTCTATCCCTGTTTCCAACGGCTCGTATTCCACTACAATTCAAGATGCCGGAGTTAGAAAAGTTCGATGGGACGGGTTGCCCTAAGACTCATTTGAAGATGTACGTGCGAGCTATGCACCCTCGAGGGGCTACTGACGAGCTTTTAGCTCAAATGTTCCATGAAACCTTGGCCACTTCTGCTTTGAAATGGTTCTTATCCTTGGATGAGAATAGAACCCGGACTTGGGAAGACATATGCAATGAGTTTTCAGAGCACTTCAAGTATAACACAGAGGTGGACGTTACTCGAAGGGACCTAGAAACTACCAAGCAAGGGGCTCATGAAACTTTCTCCGCTTACATTACAAGGTGGAGACAAAAGGCGTCGAGAATGACGGATAGGCCGAATGAGGAGGACCAAATTCAGTTAGTGGTTAAGAACCTGCTGCCCGTGTATCACAAGCACCTATTTGCCCACTATTTCCCGAATTTCAAAGCTCTCATTGGGGCTGGCACGCAGGTTGAAGATGCTATCAATGATGGGACAATCAAGACTGAGGAAGTGAGGAGTCGCAAGACAAACTTTACTGGGAAGAACAATGCCGAGGTCAACACCATAACTCAACCAATCCAACCCTTTTCTCTCAATGATGTCAACCCACCTCGCCAATTCACTGACCTATTCATGCCACTCGAAAGAGTCCTTGAAAAGCTCAAAAGTCGTGACCTATTGAAGCCACTCGACCCAAGACCTCCACCAAATCCCTTACTCAAGAGCTATAATGAGAATGAGTACTGCAAGTACCACCAATCCAAAGGCCATGCCACCAATCGCTGTATTCGCCTTCGCCACCAAGTCCAAGACCTCATTGACAAGCAAGTCATTTCACCACCAACCCATCCAAATGTCACCCGTAATCCTCTCCCATCACACAACAACACACCCCCACCTAACACCATAAATGCCATTGGGGTTGAATCCTCTCGCCCTCGCCATCCCATAAGACAATACACTCCGCTCCCCATGACCTTAACCCGTCTCTTCACCATTTGCCGCAATAACAGCCTTATCATGCCACTTCCACCAAAGCCAAGACCATCAACCCCTCACCAATATTGCCAATACCATCGTGCACCCGGCCATGACACCGAGGCTTGTTCTATACTAAAGAAGATCATCCAAGACCTCATTGACCAAAAGGTTTTGTTGTTGCCAAAGAAATCTATCCAACAAGAGCTAAAAGAAAGATATGAAGCAGGGGATCCTCAGGTTGGCCTATTAGGTGAAGCATCGGGGAAATATGATTACTATGTGCTGTACTCAAGCCCAAGTCCGATATCAGATGAGCCGATAGTCCCTTCAGGTTGGGATGACTTGCCGACAGAGATGGAGAGCATCGACATGATAGAATGGGATGACTTGATGAATGACTCCGAGGAAGTCCATGACATATGGGCTAGCGATGATGAGTTGGACCATATAACCAGAGGGGGTCGTCATTTCAAGCCCCCCCACCTAGAATCTGAAAATCCGTTGGAAGATTGGGAAGGGCAGAGGCGTCCTAACTTGCAAGAAGAAGAGGATGAAGTGCTTAGGCAGCTGAAGAAGACCAATGCCAACATTACTATTTGGGGCTTGCTCATGGCCTCGCATAAGCACAGACAGACCGTGTTGAAACTGTTGAATCAGATACGAGTGCCTGTTGACACATCCCCCGAGGGATTGGTACATTTGGTGAATCCAACTCCCAAGAACTCAACCATGGTGTTCACCGATGTAGACCTACCTAAAAGCGGGCTGAGCCATTCTCAAGCTCTCTATGTGACCGTTGACACTATGGGGAAGAGGGTTCCCACCGTTCTTATCGACAATGGGTTCGCACTGAATGTATGTCCTCTCCGAACTACCACTGTTTTGGGTTTGGGACCCACTGATTTCACGCCATCTGGGCAGACCGTAAGAGCTTATGACAACACCCACCGAGAAGTAATAGGGGTAGTTACTTTGCCTCTTATCATGGGACCCACTGAATTTAGGGTAGAATTCCAAGTGTTGGATGTGCCGTCATGTTTCAACTTGTTGTTGGGCCGACCTTGGATCCATCCTGCTGGGGCTGTGCCATCTTCACTCCATCAAAAGGTGAAGTTTCCTTATGAAGGAGCCATAGTAACACTTCAAGGGGACTATGAATTGAAACTCGCAGGTGTGCTTATATGTGAGATACAACCTGAATCAGCAGCGATACCGCTATCTGGGTTTGACTATGTCCAATGCATTGAAAAAGAGCTCGAAAAGGGTGAATTAATACCCTTGGACTTTTGCCCCCATGGCAACTTGCACGTCGGTGAAATAATGAGAAAGATGAGTTTCTTTCCAGGCATGGGACTAGGGCGTCGCCAACAAGGGATCCCTACGTCTATTTAAAGCCGTGTCACCTCATACACCTTCGGGCTAGGATATGAGCCCTCTAGAAATGATCATGCGGAAATGCTGAAGAGGAACAAAGAGAAAGTAAGAGCCAAAGCCGAGGGAAGGGTGCCAGACCTGAAGATCTCGCCATATCGACCTACTTTGAATGGTTACTTCGTCAAAGAAGGGGATGATTTTCTATATTGCGGGTTTCCAAAGCCCACCTTTGACCAAGCTACCAAGATCCGAGTTCCGGGTTTTGAAATCTTCTTCACCGAATGGTATCCAATCACAGCTGAAATGGTGGATGATGAAGCCATCAATGATGAGTTCTGGGAAAAGAAAGAGGAGGACTGGGCAGAGAACCTTGATGCAGGGGCTATGACTGAAATGTTCCAAAATATTATCCTCACCGTGGAAGACTCGACCATTGAAGAACTCCAGGGTTCATCCATTAGCCATACTACCATGCCACTTCTGAATTGGTACCTTGAATGTGGTGTCATTGCGGAGATCCATGAAGAAGAAGACCTTGGCCTACCTGATAGCAGCTTGTAGGTGTCTTAGTTTTGTAATATTTCCCTAATTCAATAAAGATGTATCTACTTAACTCACCTTGTGGAGTCATAGTATTGGTACAGATTTGTTTGTTTTCTTTCTTTCTTTTGTGTGTCATTCCCATTATTTCTAGTCAATAAAGTGTGCTTTCTTTCTCTATATATGCAATGTCTCTTTTCTCTCCTCTATGGATATTTATGGCATGGATATAGATCCTAGGAACGATGTCCCCCCGGAGCTCGTTGAGCAAAGGAAAAGGGGCGTCACCGAACCTAATATGGATGAATTGGAATCAATCAACTTAGGGACGAATGAATTGCCAAGAATAGTTAAAATTGGGAAAACCCTCTCCCCCGTTGAAAAAGAAAAGATGATCTCCCTCTTGAAAGCCAACATTATGGCTTTTGCATGGTCTTATGAAGACGTGTCTGGCATCGACCCCGATATTGTGCAACACTATATCCCCACTAATTCCCTAAAGAAGCCGGTAAAGCAGAAACTCAGAAGATTAAAACCAGAATGGGCTCTAAAAGTAAAAGAAGAGGTAACTAAACAACTAGACGCGGGTTTCCTCCAAGTTGTGGAGTACCCCGAGTGGTTGTCGAATATAGTGCCTGTGCCTAAAAAAGATGGGAAAGTGAGGATGTGTGTCGACTTCCGAGATCTCAACGCCGCGAGCCCTAAGGATGACTTTCCTTTACCCCATATCGACGTGTTGGTAGATAGCACGGTGGGACATGCACTCCTCTCCTTCATGGACGGATTCTCCGGGTATAACCAAATAAAGATGGCGCCTCAAGACATGGAGAAAACAGCCTTTATCACGCAATGGGGAACGTACTGTTACAAGGTAATGCCTTTTGGCTTAAGAAACGCTGGGGCTACTTACCAAAGAGCAGCTACGACCCTATTGCATGATATGATCCATAAGGAAGTCGAGGTTTATGTCGATGATATAATCGTGAAGTCCGTGGATAGAGAAGGGCATTTTAAGGCGCTAGAGAAATTCCTAGAGCGAGCAAAGAAGTACAATCTCCGTCTAAAGCCACAGAAGTGCGCTTTTGGTGTCACTGCAGGCAAGTTATTGGGGTTTATGATCACTCAGAGAGGTATCGAAGTGGACCCAGGGAAGATAAAAGCTATTGTGGAGATGGAGCCGCCTAGCACTGAGAAGCAGATCCGGGGTCAATCTAATACGCCACTGTTTTGCATATATATGTTTCAATGTTACCCTTACGATTATTGCATTGACACTTATGTTACTTCTCAATGTTGTAGGTTTGTTCCCCTTAGCATTTGCCATCGTGGATGTAGAGGACGAGGACAATTGGTTATGGTTTCTCTCTCACCTGTCGCAATTGTTGCCACGTGATCATCATATTACTTTCATATTGGACTAGAATAAGGGTGTTACATTCTGTCCTTCTTGCTTTCTCATACGGATACCATGCATATTGCTTGCACCATCTAAAAAGCAATTTGAGGGATAAGTTATCAGGAACTCCAAACTCATTTAAAGAGAGGATGGTTCACTTGTTGACCAAATGTGCTTATGCTCTAACGCTAGCATCATTCAACTACAAACTCAATCTGTTGCAGTAGGAGGGTGGCACTACAAGAAAATGGTTGATAGATGACGCTTTTAGAATTTAAAAAGATGACTGTTTTTTAAAAACTAGTCATCTTTTGATTTTTAAGATAAAAAGATTACTAGTATTTAAGTTCAAACTTAAAACAGTCATCTTTAAAACAACAAAGATGACTGGTTTTTAACAAAAGATGACTACTTTTAAAAAACAGTCATCAAATTCACTTTCCTCTTTTCTCTAACTCCCCGATCCTCTTTTAACACAACCTACCTTTTTTTTTTTTCCTCTCTCTCTCTCTCTATCTCTCCATCCCTCAGTTTCTCACAAAGCCTCACGCTGTCACGCATCAGGCCAGGCCACCCTCACCGTCGCCGTCGCCCAGGCCAGGCCACCGTAGCCATCGCCGTCGTCCAGGCCAGGCCACCCTCATCGTTGCCATCGCCCAGGCCACCCTCACCGTTGCCGTCGCCCTTATCGTTGCAGGCACCATCTCCATCTGCCTCAGTCGTGCCGACATTGTTGCGATCCACTTCGCTAGAAGCTGCTGCTGGCCTCGCCGGAGTTCGTCCAAGGTATATCTCTCTCCCTATCTCTCAATCTGTCGAGATCTATTCGAATCTACCTTGTATGTTTTTCTGTATTTTTTTTTTTTGGGTGCATTCTTTGTATCTCTCCCTTTTTCTTGCTTCCGATCTATGTCGGCATGCAGATTTGCTTCTCAATGTATAGTTACATGTGCATCTACATTAGGGTTTCATATGTTCTTGATTAGGTTTAATTTCAGGTTGGGGTTTGGTGTGATTCATTGTACACCATATATTATTCGATAATGTTCTTGGGTGTTTGGGTTGGGTTTTATTTTTTTCATTGGTTTGAGACAATGTTTAAGCTGGAATTATAAAGGATATTTAAGATTTGCAGGGGTTTTTAGGGGTTTTAATTTCGAGATTTTCTAAGGATATGATACATGTGGTTTTAATTATATAAAGGCATAAAGTTGGGTTTTCAGTTGCTTTCTGGTTTTAATTTGGGGCTTGGCTGTGAGATTTCCTTGGCGTCAATTCTCCTTGTGTTTCTCCAGCTGCGTTTTGGTTTATCTCTCGTCACTTATAGCCCCTGTTTTTCCTCTGCTGTTTTTTGCTTTGCTGCGTTTTTGCTTTGCTGCTCCTCTGATCCAAGATTGCGTTTTGGTTTATCTCTTATCACTTATAGCCCCTGTTTTTGCGTTTTTGCTTTGCTGCGTTTTGATTGTTCCAGACTTTGTGAGTTGAGCTTGAAAACCACCGCCTGAGCACGACTTAATTGAGATCATGCCAATCTTGAGTTGGCTGGTTTAGTTTTCTCCCCTAATGGTGACTGGTCCTTTCTTGGTCTCCATCATTATATCTTGTCTTGATGGGTTTTTTTTCTACGTTGTATAGTTGTTTTTAATTTAAAAAACACCATTGAATAATACGCCAAAATCTTTATGAAACATTTCATCACAATTGAATAGAAACTGTGGATTTTATTTTCCCAATCTCATATATAAAACTAGAGAGAGAATAGTTAACCTATCCTCCATTTTTAACCTTTTTGTGCAAAAGTCAACAAGTAGCTTAGATGGTCAGAGGACCACATCTTATGAAGGTCTCAAAATCAAATCTTGGCACTACGACTGTTAGATGAATGAGGTATGTGATTAATCGTGTACATTCATAGGACTAGTCTAGACCCAAACCATGGCAGGAGTTCACTTCAAATATGCTACCTTATGTTGTCCGAAAAAATATAAAATAAAAATCAATGACCGTTAAAAGAAAAAATTAATGAAATTAACATAAAGAAAAATGATATATCCAATAGAAGCACAATCCGATCTCTAGAATTGTAGGGTAATCATAGGTGCAAATTAGTGATTATTGTTTATAGTGACTAAGTGAGTAGCACACTCTAGATGCCTCATCCATAAAACTTTCAAAATTTTGTAAAAATCTCGTCCAACAAAAACAAATCCTAAAAAAGACAAATTTAGCATTTTAACCAAATAAATCCCTCCTCTCCACACCCATAACCCCCACAATTTCATCTCCTACAACTCCTAAATCAGTCATAAACATAGGTGTGCACTTATATATTTATATAACCTTGATTAGATGAGCGTGTACTTATCTAACTTATAATAGCATCATGCACTAAGAGCTGTACTCCATACAGTGGTCCAATGTACCCTGTAACCCACTAATGCCCGAAATACAATTCTCAATGCAAAGGCTGAAATGACATAATGGGGTTCGCCAGACGCAGTCCGTGTACTCCAAATACCAATATGTCCTACATCATACAAATATTTATCAAAATTTTCCTTCTTTTCATTATTGCCTTTCCAATCTTTATACTTTTGTTATTTATCCCAAGATTTTGTTGACTAAAGATGATGGGATTTTCATTCTGTAATAAAACAGTAGCCATTAAACGAAAAAATCCTTCTTTCGGCGAATTATATGGGTCACATGGGTCACATCACTCCCCAAGATGCTCTCTGGCTGCCACTGTGCCCACATCCATATTTCTGTTGACTTGGGTAATCATTTTTTGTTGGGATACAATATGTATGGTGATTTGACATTACTTCATTAGTACATTATACTAAAACATTTCTATGGTTAGGAAAAATCATACTCCCTTTTCTAATTTACTGGCATTTTTAAAAAACTCATGTTTTTTTTTTTTTTAAACTTATTAAATGCTTTTACAACAATATATGTGTTTTAATATTTTTTTAAAAAAATTATTAACTTTTTAAATAGGAATATAATTTTGGAATATCCTAAAAAAGAAAGAAGGCTGATAAAATAGAAACTAAGGGAGTATTAAAACACCACAACCACTTCCATAAGAGCATTTTCAATGGTGTGCTAAAAGGTATTCTATTATTACTATATTTTAGTAATAGCATACATTATTGATGCTATAGCATGTGCTAAAGGTTGTACTAAAAAAATGCAATGCACACTCTTATGCTATATTTGGCACACCCATATACTTTTAGTACAAAGGAGGTTAGAAAAAGGAAGGGAATGGTAATTGTGCAAAAAAATTACATATTGTGTCATATGAATTATTGGAGCACAATATTGTGTCAAATTGTAGCATGCACTACAACATGTGCTAAAATAAAAATAGCATAGGTAAAATAGCACAAACCAATGGAGGTGCTCCAAGCCATAGCACCCTGTGAACCCCGGAAATTGGGCCCACGAGGGATTGAAAAGAAAGTGGGTTTGAAAAAGAAAAAGGAAAGGAGTCGCCACCTTATTTTTTAAAGGAAACAAGGAAAACCCTAAAAATAGTTTGTTTTAGGAAAACAATTTGAATGACTCCATAAAAAAAGGAAAGGCAAAAACCAATCTTTTGAAAACCAAAGAAATCGGGGATTCGGAGGCTAAGTTATGACATGGGAAGGTTCTAAGCAAAGCCTATAGGCACCCATGTCACCCTTTCGGTCTCTCAGTTCATTTGGGCTAAATCAAGATCTTTCCATACAAAAATCAGCAAGTATATCATCACAAGAATTGCATGCATATCATATATTTCATTCATCCATCCATGCATAATAAGCAAATAAAAACAGAAAAAGAAAGAAGAAAAGAAAACATAAATAAACCTAGGATGCTTGGATCCTAGAACGGACTTGAGCCTCACGAAGAGCGCCTACGTACCATGCAACGAAATACATGGATCAAAGTCCACGTAGTTCGATTAGAATTAGGGTTAAGACCTAATATAAACCTATGGTTAAAACCCTAGGTTTCCTTATTTGATCAAAAGAGTTGAATTTGATAGAAAGTTTGATTTTAGAAAGAACTCCATAAAATGGAAACTTTAATAAAAACCAGAATTTTGTTGGTTAAGGAAACGTCTAATTAAACCATAGGATCATATTAAAAATTAACCCTAAATAGGGAGAAGAGAAGGGATAAGGAAGAAAGGTGAATTGGGGCACCTTCACACCCACTTACCTGAGCGCAATTACTCCAAACATTAGCTATTTCAGACATAAGCAGCCCTATTTGCCATAGAACAAATACCACACCTATTTGCACCCTTACAAGTGCTCAAAACCATGCGAAAACACTAACATGCAAATCTGGACAGAATAGTATTATGACCTAAAATCATCCACTAAGCATGCCAATAGCAAAAACAGCGAACGATAATAAGTCCTAACATATTCCTAGAACCATATCATGCATAAAAACCCTAAAACATACTAACATGTATGCAAAACTATCATGTTTACTCCATATGAAAAACATATACAGCAAACACGAAGAAAAACCAAATAAAAAAGTCTACTTTATCACGCTATATGAAAACAAACACAAAACAATGACTCTAAAACCCTAAACTCACAAATATGCTTAAAAACTCACAAGACATACTTTAATCATGCTAAAACCAAACTAAACAGAAATTAAATCATGCATATTAACTAACTAAAGCAATATAACATGATGAAAATCCTAACTCTAACATGCAATGACACTAATCCTAGCACAAGGACAAACAGGAGCACAAGAATCATAACTATGCATTAAAAACCTAAAGGACAGCCCTAAAGCATGCTAAACAGTAGATAAAAAATAGATATTCCATGTATATTAACTAGCTAGAGTGTTAATACATGATAAAAAAGTTACCTTTAACATGCAATAAGCCTAACCCATATGAAAACCTAGTTTAAGCTTGAATAGAGAAGGAGAATACCTTAGGAAGGGCCTTCCTTTGTGTTTGTAATTGTTCGTGGCTCCTCAGGTCTTTAGAGTGAATCAAACCAACACGAATCCTCCTCTTTGTCAAAGTGGTATCACAGCAAAGAGATCAAAACTCACTCAACTTTGAAAAGAAAATAGAAAACAAAAAGAGAACAAGAGAAAAGAAAAGTGATTTTCGTCACTTTGCAGCAGCAGCAACTTCAATCGCGTTTTTGGGTATGAAAACGTTGGATTTGGACAAAGCTTGTGAAATATAAAGTTGTAGAGAATTGAATTATCTTTCTAACAAGACCAATTTCATCAAATGCTGACTTCGGATGAAAAAGTTATGATTAAAATACGACTGCTGGTTTTCAGAAAATCTGCTGCTGAATTATGACGAATTTCACTCCCTCCAAACCCTCTTCTCCTCCCCCTTGTTTAAAGACATTAAGAGAGTATTTATAGCTGAAATCTGGAGTTTCCCTTTCCTTCCTGGACTAGGTTTCCTTGGAGAATAATCAAAAGGTATTTTATAATGATAAAAGACTTCTAATCTGAATAGGAAAAGGAAATTGTCTTTTATAAAAATTGGGAGACTGACCGCTAACACGCATGCACATGTATCGTATGTGCGTACACACACTCATCACATACGTACACGTGTTAGTGTCATGATAAAAATGGCTAATTTAATAAAATAATTTTTCTTTTCATTTTAACCAAAAATCTCATGCTGTGATTCGCACTAATTCTTCAAGGATAATCCGTAAATAACCACACTAAACTCATCATCAGGGCCACGGGACTTAATACCTCATATGCATCCATATAAACTCCAATTGACAATTTGGAGATCATTCCAAGGTCAAATGAAAAGTTTGGGACTTAAAAGACAATTATGCCCCTCAAGTCACAAAAGCTCTTATTATCCCTCAAGATCAACTCCAATTTGAACCAAAATTCATATCCATTGTCCTTGTGACTCTAGAAAACTAATGCAAGTGACTAGACTCAAAAACAAAACAAAAACATGCATGAAATGATGAGCCCTAGTAAGGTGGTGCAAAAATGGGGTGTGACACACCCTTTACATCTTAATTTCCCTTTTTTTTTTATTTTTATTTTTTTGGGTGTTCGGACTCTTGATCAAGTATGGTTCTCATGATTTTTGCCAATTTTCCTAAGATTTTATTTTACACAAGACAATAGAACTACCAATTACATTTACTCGACCACTTTATCCATAGATTAATATGTTAATTGTCATTGTTTTAAAACTAGGGTGAGACCCGTGCAATGCACAGGATAAAATATTTGATAAAAAAATATTATATAAATTCATATACAACGATCAATGAATAGAATCACAAAATTTTTATGAGTTATGAAGAACTCATACATAAAAATCAATGAGTAGAATCACCCTGTTTTTATTAGTTATTTGGACAAAAATCAAATCAAAGAATGGAATCAGAGAGTTTTTATTTGTTACTTGGACAAACATCAAAATCAATGAATAAAATCAAAGTTTTCTTAAGTTATTTAAACAAAAATTAATGAAAAATTGAATGGCCATACAAAATTAGGTTTTTTTATCCGCCTTACTTGCAATATGTTGCTGCAAAGAGAGAGGAGCTAGAGAAGGAGAATATTGCTGCAAAGAGAGGGAGGGAAGGACAATGTAATGAAGAGAAAATGAGGTGAATGAAGAGAATTAGCTAGGTAACCCAAGATGAATTATGAATTTGAGAAAGATTGTGTTTCCAAATAAGAATTAATTTATGATCTATTATAAAATAAAAGTAATTTAGAAAGTCAAAGAAGTTTCCAAATCAGAATTTATGACTTATAATAAAATAAAAATAATGTATAAAATCAAAGAAGGCACTTTGTGGTTGCATAAAAAGGTGTCGTATTAGATTAGATATGAACTCCTTTACTTTCTAAAAATGAGATATTACATTAAGTGGTGGATGAATCCGGTAAATACATCCTGTAATGTAGCACTACTCTTCATTTGGCATGGTAATTGATTTTAAAGCGTTAGGACTTATTTGGGAACTTTAAAAACTGGATTGGACTGGATTTAGTTTATAATTGTTATCTGATTTTTGAATAAACTAACTCATGATTAGTTTTTTTTTTAAAAAAATTGTATTTATGCATTGTTTTCAAATTCTGAAAACTAAACTAATTAGCAAGAAAAATAAATTTACTAAATAATGTAAAATCAAAACTGATGAGACTTACCATCGGTTAGGCAGGATGTAAGTTTTCCAAATAGCCCCTTAGGTATGCTGAGATGGTTTTACTCTTTTTGACATCTGCTTTGATCAATTTAGATGGATTCCAAAGGTTCCGATGGATCTATTGGAGGCAAAGTTTATACTCGTATTGAGATAAAAGCAAGCCTATTTGATTCTTTAATTTAATAATAACAATTTTTTTGCTTTTTTTTTAAAAAAATTTTATATATAGAAGAATTCATAATATTCTTTATGTTTCCCAATAGTTGAACACATTAGCAGACACTCAGACTATTTGGGCTGTTGTATTTGACTTTAGGGAATATGGTGTTTTGAAGGGTAATTGAGTCGGTGCCCACTTTTGCAACTTTCTATCTAATCCTCTTGTTGGGATCTGTCAATGTTGTGCTTCCTCCCATGGCGTGGTTGGTTCCTTATATGGTTCAGTTTTAGAGTAAATTTCAATATCTTTATATCGGGATCTAGTGTCAAGATGTGCTTTATCTCACTCTCTGTAGGAGTATTGTGCAGGAGTATAGAAAGGCAACATGGCTATCGATTTCATTGCCAAAAATGGCTGCTGTTTGATTTCTAGAGAGTTTTTTCTATGCTGAGATTGTGTGCATTTCTGGAGAGTTCTTTATGTGATGGACAGGATATCTATCCATTTATGGTGGCCTTTGCGCAGAATATGATATGATTTTTTGGTTTGCTTTCTGTCTGTGTGTGCATCTAAATGTTGATAGATCTATCTTTTTGCTATTAGTTCATTGTTACACAGAACTGTTGAAAGATTTTGCTTTTTGCAAGTAATAGAGCATTTCTATGCTTTTATTTTGCATTCTAAAGGGAGAAATTTGATGTTGACATTGATTGGGTCTTAATTAGTTCAAAAACTAGTATGATTTGTGGAGATTTTGTTTTTTCCCATTTTTGCATTTTTAGCTCTTTCTTTTTGCGATTAGCACACTGTTACATAGAACTGCATGTGTTAAATAGATTTTGCCTTTTGTAGATGCATGTGTAGGTGAGATAGAGAGAGAGATAGAGAGAAAGAGAAAGAGAAGGGATATTTTGCTTTGATAGAGTCAAAGAAATGGGAGCAAATTAACACTGAAGCTTTTGTGGATGCTCACTCTTCTAATTCGTCCCTTTTTTGTGGATGCTCACTCTTCTAAATGGGAGCTCTTTTTTTTTTTTTTTGGTTTTTTGGTTCTCGCCTGATGGCTTCTTTTTGTGTAGTTGAATCATGCACCATGGCTCACTCTTCTAATTTGTCCCTTTTTTTATTTTTTATTTTTTTTTTGTTTCTCACCTAATGGCTTCTTTTTGTGTAGTTGAATCATGCATCATGATCATGGCAAAAGGTGAAAATTTTTTGAGGATGTTGCCTTTTTAGATTTGTTTTTCATTTTAACATCAAAAATATTGTAGCACTAGTTAAGTCAAGGGAATGGTGATGACTTTTGAAACCTTGTTCTTGTAATCCAATGAAATGAAAATGATGGTTTTATAATTAATATGAGTGATTTAATTTCCTTTGTTATTTTATTTGTCTTAATTTCTTTTATTTCATATTGAGAATTTAATTATTGAGTAATTTGTATAAACAAGTTGATGTATCAAATTTAATAACAGGTTTATAAGGTAGTAAATAGTATATGACATTTTTTGTATATGAATACCACAAAAAAAAAAAAAAAAAATGGTGCCATAGATAAGATGACTGTTTTCTATAGTCATCTTTTAATACATAAGATGATTGGTTTTAAGAGCATAAGATGACTGTAAAAAACAGTCATCTTATACAGTCACATAGTCATCTTATATAGTAATACATGACTGTTTTTAAGAACATAAGATGACTGTGTTTCACAGTCATCTTATATAGTCACACAGTTATCTTATATAGTAATATATGACTGTTTTTAAGAACATAAGATGACTGTGAAAAGCAGTCATCTTATATAGTAATATATGACTGTTTTTAAGATAAAACCAGTCATGTTTTGTTGAATATATGACCGTTTTTAATGGTCATCTATAGCACAAAAGATGATCGTGTTAATGAATAAAGGATTTTCTTTCTTTGATTCAAACATAACTGTTTTTAAAAAACGGTCATCTATTACTCTCAAAGATGACCGTAAAAAACGGTCATCTTATTTGATGATAAAAGATGACGCCTAAAGAGATGACTGTTTTTTCTAAAAACAAAGATGACTGTTTTGCTAAAAAATGACTGTTAAATACAGTCATCTATCAACGTTTTTGTAGTAGTGTGGGGATAGGGTGAGAGTTTTCCTACGTAATCTCCCTAATGAAAACTGGAGTAATGCCCATTTTAAAGGCCAATGCTATGGAAAGATGTGGTCAAACGTAGCTAAGTCGTTCAATTCACAAATCAGGGAAGCTCGACATCTTCCTGTAACAAAGTTGATTGATTCAATAAGTAATATATTAATGAAACAAATGACGGTTCGCAGGGAATAGTCTCGAAATTGGGAGACTAGGTTATGCCCCACCATGGACTCTAGGTTGCAAAATATCTTGCAACAGGGTAGAACTTGGGACGTTTGTTCTACTGGTAATTGTGTATTTGAGGTCTAATCACACCTTTTTGTTTCGGTTGATATTCACAACCGGACTTGCTCTTGCTACTAACGACAATTGAATGGCTTCCTATGTGCTCATGTTGGTCAAGCGATACAAAAAAGTGGTGAAAATTTATACGAGTGTGTAGAAGACTATTTTCATTCCTACTATTTCTTCTCTTCATACTTGTGGAGCATATTCCGAATCCCTATTGTTAGTCTACAGGATCATTCAATAGATGGGCACGTTATTCTACCACCATCATAAAATAAAAAAAAAACAAAAAAAAAACAAGAAATCATGCAAAGAGTCCTTGTAATGTTACATTTTGTAGTCTCACTTTAGTGACATTAAAGTTTTTATTTTACTGTCCTTAGTACCCTTATGGGTCTCTTAGTTATGACATATCCCAAATAAAGTATTTTGATATACATCAAATGGTTTTTTTTTCCCATTAAATGTTCACCTTTTTTGTTGAAGACAGTTACTTAGTATAAGCTAGTGATTATTATCGAATTTTTCGAGTAGTATTATTAGTTCACTATTTCATTTGAGTTGCCTTCATGCTTTTTTGACATATCCCAAATGTCGTTTCTTGATACTCATCAGTTAGCCTTTTTGTTAATGTATACCCCAAATATAAAGGTTCATATATAAATGGCAGGACCATTTTCACATAGGCATGACCCTATTCATTCACAATATAAAACTAAAATGTGCTTTCACAACTTTCATTATAGAACAAAAATGTGCTCCTAGTGTTACTACACTAACGCTAAGGGGTAAATTTATGGTATGGTAAAGCACTTTTAACACACTCGTATCCATATACCCATTAACTCAACGCACTATTTACACTAATGTCAAAATGCTAATGTAACTATAATAAAACTAATGGGTAAATTGATGGTATTGTCAGCCCTTTTAACATACTCGTATGCATATATTGAAACATGTGTTCAATCATTTGACCATTTTCCTTTTTCTTTTCTTTTTTTTATCCTACTCAACATCGATCATGTGGGACATACACATCCCAAGGTAAAACAGTGACAAACCAATCAAAATACGACTCTAACCCCACACCTTCCACATTCTCTTTACAAACAAAAAGTAATCCAAAAAATACGTGTTACCCACTGTTTTCAACGTTTCCACAAAAATGTCACCTGTAAATCCAAACCAAAATGTCCCATGTCCAAAGAATTCTCATGTCTATATTCCGTGTTAGCGGTCCCACTAATTTTTCCAACAATTTTTTGTCTTCTACTCAAAATCATGTCAGACATAAAACTGTTGAAATAAAACAGTGACCAACAAATCAAAATGTAAATGTGACCCCCCTCTTTCCATTCCCTTGCCAAACAAAATATAACCCAAAAAAATACAAGTGAGTCACTGTTTGCCACGCTTCATATTATTCGTACGCACTTTGAAATCACTTCACTCCACGATCTCAATCCCTGTTGCAAATACTCATCCACTAACTTCTTTCGCATCAGTAGACAATGTTGCTTCCTGAAGTTAGTCTCCACATCAAGCGTGTTTGCTATTCTATGCATTAGGTAGCAATCGACAACACCACATTCCAACCTACATTCACACATCATTTATCAGATTATGTATATCTAAGCTATTACAACGGAACAATGCATTTAGAATTAACTTTAGGTTGACAAAAACGTACGATCCCACGAGTTGTTGTGGACACTCCTTCGACACAGACTCCGGAAGCATATATTATATTTTCGGCCCATTAATTGGTCTCACACCATTTCTTCTCTAAATTCTCTTCAACATATGTTTTATGGTTGAGCCTAAGGTCATGAAATTTGAGAAAATTGGCGAGGAGAAGAAATTCGAGGTTGTTGTGAAGGCCAATGGAGTAGGTGTGCCTAAGGACTATGTATTTGGAGACTAGTTGATATGGTCAGATGGAAAGCACTCTGTCGGGAGTCCTCTTGTGGTGAAGGCCAACTAGACATGATTGAGTAGGTTCATTTATGTTGATTGTTGGCTAGAGCCTTCAAGTTTCTATATGTAAATTACATAGATATTTATCTTAGATAAGAAATGAAAATGTCTTATTTTCTTTCGCAAAAAAATTTGTTGATGCAATGACATTTTTAGTGACAAATGAAAAGAGATGTAATGTTCCTTGCCGTTGTTCTGCATGTTCATAGTGTGTACGTTTGCATCACTGTCTTTAGCCCAAATTTTTGATAGCTAATAGGGTTCATGAATAAAGATGAAATATTTTTATTTACCAAAATGACAAAATAATGATGATGATGAAACATCTTTGCACTTTATACATTTTAAGATGAACAACTTATGGTTTGAGTCTTGAGGTCATGGAAATGGTTAAGATATTTTCTAAATTTCACGATCAAATCAAGATTGGCTTCATTTTACTTGGAACTTCAAGATTGAGCTCTAAATTCTATAATAGCTATTGATCTCTATTCAAATCAAAATTGAAATTGTTCTCCTTATTTGGGCATCTTAATTGCAGATCAAAGAAAATTAACTTGATGTTTCTAGGCAATGAACATATATGACACTGGTTCAAAAAGATCCTCAATCCCTTTTAACATTATTGGTAAAGAAAATTATTTATCATGTACAAATAGTATTAGTTGCACTAAATATCAGCTACATAAGGAAAACATGTTCGAAGCATCAATCAATGTACTTAAAGGCTTACAAGAACCAAAACCATATCACCTCATGATACTCATTTTGTTCATTAGACCCTCACGTGGGGGACTTCAACAACTCTAGACCGGTGGGTGAGTTTCTTGGTGGTGTTCCCTCTATATCGTTGTTGAAGGGATGATGGATAATAGGCTCCACTAGACCACTACTCATTTCTTCAACTTCAAAGTCATTTACCTTGCCTTTTGCAATAGAACTGCTTACTACTAGAGGATCAAATGTAATAAAATGGGTGAGATGCACTATATAATATATATATCTTCTGTGCACCATATCTCAATCTTTGAGGTTTGGGGTGATTTGATTATAGAATCCTTAAAACCCTTAATTGGGTCTCTTGTAATCATGTAGCTTATATCAATACGATCATTTTCCTTTTCAAGAACTCACACGTCCCATAAAAAATGGTTTGAACACATGTATCAGATTAGCAAAGCAATCTTTTGATTGAATTTGATCTTATAAAGAATATCCCAAAAGGGAAATATCTTGTAAATCCAATGGTAGATCTCATCCAATCCAACTCATTCCTCTACTTAAAACTGCTAAATTACGAAGAAAACTTGCGTGTAACAACAACTTCGCATCACAGAAAATGCCATTGATTTCTAAATATTTTCCTAATTCCTTTTTCCTAAGGATGTGGTGATTGATGTGGTAGTGTGGCACTCATCTAAAAAAATATTTCTCTAATCCTCCGCGTCATCTATATCACAAGCCAATGGAAAAACAGCAAAGCGGATATGTGATGGCCTCACATGTATACATTTTCCCCCCCAAATTAGATCCATCTAATGACCCGTATCAATCTTTATATGGTAGTATGGCATGATTTTTGTGTGCAGATCCTCAAATTGTTTGCCCAAATCCTTTTATACCATATCCTTTTGATGTCAATATTGCAGAAAACTCATTAAACCCATACGGATGCATATAGACGCAAATTTTTGGGGCATCTCCAAGTTATGTAGGACAAGTCACCCTTACTTGTCGCCTTGGCCAATTGCTGGATCATCAAAAGGTTGCACGCAAAACAGAGGGCACTTAACTAGAAAGCATAGGGCATTTAACTAGATTTGATTTGCGGACATGCCAAATCTAGTTAGTTTCTTAACTAGATTTGCTTAATTTCCCCGGGTGTTTATTTTGTTTATTCCTTTCCTATTTTATTGCTTTTTCCTATTTTATTGCTTTCCTAAGTTTAGTAGGATTCCTTTTCCTAGTTTACTTAGAGTTCAAGTATTAGTCTCTTTAAATAGGCTTATAGCCCTATGGGCAAGAATTAAATTTTGATCAATAATATTTCTTTGAGAGTTTTCTCTGTGGTTTGTGTTATTTCTCGTGGATTCGAGTTCTTTCTCATGGATTCGAGAACCTAGGCTATTGACGTTTGTCATAGTCATTCTAGCTTTCCGCTGCATCACCAAGGGTACTAGCTATATTTTTGCTACTTTAGCTAGCAAAACTATATATTTTAAAATAGCTAGCTAGCTATCCAAGTGAGTACTTCAAGGGTACTAGTTATTTTTGAGCTATTTCAAAATTTTTTTTAATAATATCTTTTTTTAATCATTTGGTGGAGAGATAAAAAGGAAATGATGCATAAAGAGAAGACAAGTGTCACTTTTTTAACTAAAAATAGTTTAGCTAGCGAATGTTCGCTAACTAAATGTAGCTAGCTGAAATAAAGATGGCTAAAATAGCTAGACATATAGCTAGCCTCTTCGAGAAAGAACAATTTAAAGGGAAAAAAACATGTCAAACCGGTCAATAATGTGTGATTTAGTGTCCCTAAAATCACTCTTATCCATAGAATTTTGTATTCAAAATAATACTCTTTCTACAACCTTGTTTTTTAAAAGGAAAGCAAAATATTTTTAGCTATAAAAGAAAGAACAGTTCACAAAATAGAATTACAAAAACAGGGGAAACAGAGAATCCCTTTAGGCTTCTCCTCGGAAACAGCGTCCTCGGGAGCACTTTTCAGACCCATTAATCCAAAGAGAAGCAATGAAGCTTTCAATGCTTCTTTCTGCACTTGTAGCAATTCTCCTTTTCTCTCTATTGCAGAGACCCACTCTTGCCATAAAGAAGGCAAGCATTCTTCTTTTTGTTTCTTCTATTTTTTTTGGAAAAATTGTGTTTTTACGCCCTTGAAATTAAATTATTTTTGCTTTACCACTGAAGGTGTTTTCTTGGAAAATAGCCTCCTATTGTTTCATAAATGTGAATTTACATTTTTACTCTACATAGGCATTATACATTTTATATACTAAAATAAAAATTACAGATAATATGAACTCAACAAACTAATCATTTGATCGTTAGCCATTACTCTCTTCAATGGTGTGTCAACGGGGAGGGAAACTGCGGTGGGTCTAAAATATAGAGGCTATTTGCTGCCAATAACACTGGGGGTTATACCCATGCATTTGTGGTTTATATATTTTGATTATTTGATTATTGGCCTAACCCTTTGTTCCATCTCTGCTTTAGTCATATATAGTGTATTTAGGAGCACATACACATGGCTTAAAACCTACAGAGTTGGATACCGAACGTGTAAAAAATTCTCATTATGACTTGCTGGGATCTTTCTTGGGAAGGTATGGAGATTCATATAATTTTGTATGGTAAATAACTAAATACAGCATTATTCCCATATAGAATTAATCATCCTTTTTTTTTTCTTTTTCTTACACAGTAAGGTGAAAGCACAAGATTCGATATTTTACTCTTATACTAGAAATATAAATGGCTTTGCTGCAGTCCTCGATGAGAAAGAAGCGCTGGAATTTGGAAGTAAGAAGTTCAATATGATCATCTATTTGAAATTTTGTATTAGTACTTTTATAACAATTTCAGTAGAAAACTCTCTTACCTCTGTTTTCCCCCTGGTTCAATGCAGAGAATCCAAATGTTTTATCGGTTTTCTTAAACCTGCCAAGAAAACTGCATACAACCCGATCATGGAATTTTCTAGGATTGGAGAACAACGGAGTTGTTCCTCCATACTCAATTTGGAAGGCAGCAAGATTCGGAGAAGACACCATCATCGGAAACCTTGACAGTGGTGAGTTCTGTACCAGATTTTTGTTTCGTTGTTGGTGTCTATTATAGCGGATCAATAGCATTTTCCTCTATTGTTATCACGATTGACATTCTTAGCATACCCCATTTTTATGGGGGCTGTGGTAGGTGTTTGGCCGGAATCAAAGAGCTTTAGCGATGAAGGGATGGGTCCTGTTCCATCAAAGTGGCGCGGAGTCTGCGATAAAGGAGTTCGTTGCAACAGGTCTTTTCTCTTGTTCACCTCAAGCTAACTAATTGTAACAACATCATTGGAATAGTTCAGACTTCCCCTGATTTTTAAGGCTTAAATGTAGTAGTACAATGTGGCCTGCACAATATGGCAATATCCATATTTTTACTCTGTCGTGCAATTTCCAGGAAGTTAATCGGAGCAAGGTACTTCAACAAAGGTTTTATTGCTGGTGGTGGCAAACTCAACGCCTCATCCTATACGCCGCGTGATGAAGATGGCCATGGTACCCACACCCTATCGACTGCTGGTGGTAGCTTTGTTCCAGGGGCAAGCGTCTTTGGTTTTGGCAATGGAACTGCCAAAGGTGGATCACCAAAAGCCCGAGTGGCCGCTTACAAGGTATGCTGGCCAAGATCCGACGGGGAAGGTGGGTGCTATGATGCGGACATATTGGCTGCCATTGATGCTGCTATACATGACGGTGTTGATGTGCTTTCAGTATCTTTGGGTGGGGCCCCCAATGATTATTTCCAGGACGGGATTTCCATTGGATCATTCCATGCTGTCAAGAAAGGCATCACCGTGGTTTGCTCGGCTGGAAACGAGGGACCTGGTGCTGGATCCGTCTCAAATGTGTCACCATGGATTTTTACAGTTGGTGCAAGTACAATTGATAGAGATTTCATTAATTTTGTGTCACTTGGGAACCAGAAGAAAATCAAGGTACTGATTTTCTTGTCAAACTCTTACCATCTATGCTTGGTAAATCATTTTGGGAATCACTAAAAATCTATCTTTCCTTGGCACTGATTCCTAATGAACCTTGGAAGATATTTGCTTGATGAGCAATGCCGGATAACCCACCAAACGGGTCATGCATCTTTTTTCCTTGCCTGATATGATTGGTATTTTCACAGCATAATGATGTACTGTACTAACTGTTGTCCTATTTTGACTGTTAGGGAGAAAGCCTTTCAGATGGAGGCTTGCCATCCAACAAGGTCTATCCATTGATCAGCGCTGAAGATGCTAATGCTGCTAATGCATCATCCGGAGATGCGTGAGTTTCAATAACCTGGCCATCCAACTTATTCACGTCGAAATTTTTGTCAACCAACAATTTCGTAGTTATAGCAAGACATATTGGTAATCAGCTTGATTTTGTGCAGTATGCTCTGTAAGCCAGGATCCCTTGATCCCAAGAAGGTGATGGGGAAGATCTTGGTCTGCCTTCGAGGGGATACTGCAAGAGTTGACAAGGGCCTGCAGGCTGTTCGTGCTGGTGCTGTTGCGATGATTCTAGCTAATGATGGCTCAAGTGGGAATGAAATTATAGCCGATCGACATGTGCTCCCTGCTTCACATATTAATTTCACTGATGGTGAAGCTGTCTTTGCTTACATCAAGTCCACCAAGTAAATATCTCCTACTCTATCTTATTGAGTTTGTTCCATTCAAAATTATTTATGTAACCCATTTCCGGTATACATTATAGGTCTCCTACTGCTTCCATGACTCGCCCGATAACAGAATTGGGAACGAAGCCTGCTCCATTTATGGCAGCATTCTCATCTCAGGGACCCAATACCATTACACCTGAAATTCTCAAGGTCTGCTTACCCTTTTAGTCACTTCCAATATTTCTTTTATTGTCCTGGAATCAAATTGTTGCGTTTTATCACCTAATGTTACTCTTTTTTTCAATAGCCTGATATCACCGCACCTGGGGTCAGTATTATTGCTGCCTACAGCCCAGCACAAGGTGAAGCTCCCTACGCCTCAGATTCTGGCACATCAATGTCGTGCCCTCATGTTTCTGGCATTGTTGGCCTTCTCAAAACCCTCCATCCAGATTGGAGTCCAGCAGCTATCAAATCCGCAATCATGACCACGGGTACTTAAAAAAAATCTTGGCTTAAATGTGGAACACATACGTTGTTCTTGTGGTTCTAATTCTTGTAATTGTATTTCATTTTCAGCCGAAACAAGAGATAACAACATGGAGGCAATGCTCAGTTCATCCTTCACCAAGGCAACCCCATTTAGCTATGGTGCAGGACACGTGACACCGAACAGTGCAATGGATCCTGGTCTAGTTTATGACTCGACCGTTAACGATTACCTCAACTTCTTATGTGCCTATGGCTATAACGAATCCCAAATCCAACTCTTCGCGGAAGGACCATACACTTGCCCAAAGGCAGTCACTCTCAAAGATTTCAACTACCCTACAATCACAATTCCTAATCTCAAAGGCACCGTGACCGTTGCTAGAACAGTTACGAACGTTGGTTCACCAGGCGTATACACAGCGCGTGTGACAGCACCGACTGGAATTTCGGTCTGGGTTAAGCCTACGAGGTTGGTGTTTGCCAAAACTGGTGAGGTGCAGAAATTCGAGGTGTTTTTGAAGGCAAATGGAGTTGGTGTGGCGAAGGACTATGTGTTTGGAGAGTTGCTGTGGGAAGATGGGAAGCACTCCGTCAGGAGTCCCATTGTGGTGAAGGCCAATGAGAAATGATTTAGGTAAAAGTCGATTTTTGTTTGATTATTGGTTGTAGTCTTCAAGTTTCTATATGTAAATTATATATATAGATTCGAACCAATGACTTGTATAGTGGCCAATAAAGAAGACAAGAAATAAAAAGAATGTGGTTTTCTGATGATCTTAATGTAAGAGAATAGAAATAGAATCATTGCAATAATGTAACTGAGATATGTTGAATCATTACAATAATGTAATTGACATACGTTTCTCAATCCCAATCTTTGAGATTGGGTTGGTGTGATTTGATTAGGAGGATGAATATTTGATTAATCTTAGGTGATCTCCTTTCTATATTTAGTTTATGTTTAGACTTCTATTTAAACCATTGTAATCAGTCAATTCTATTATCAATGAGAATTTAGTTTTTCTATATGGTATCAGAAAGGGTCGGTTGGACCTAGGTTTTTCTTCAACAACTTCCACGCTACCAGCGGGTGACGCCCTGTCGCCCGTCCGGTTTAAACTTTTGTTTCATTTTCTCTCTCTAGTATTTCACCAAAAAAAAAAAAAAAAAAAAAACCTTCATTCACTCATCAAATGACTGAGTTGTCTTGTTATATTCAAATGTCTATGATGTTCCTCTCTGTCATCAATTTTATGCTTGTGCAAAAGTTTAATCGGGTTTCAAAACCTTGAACTAATGGTTCGTTCGAAGGAAGAAGAAGAAGAAGAAAAAGAAGACTTGAGGACTTTGGAAAGCCCAAGTTTGGTCCATTGAGGCACGTCGTGGCACAAAGAAGCCCTAGCCCGTAGAGACCCTCCTTTTTAGCCTATGAGGCTTATCTTCATTCTCAATTTTCATTCAAACAATATTCGCTAGTAGAATCTAATGGTGGAAGGACACTCAGAAAAACATGCAAACGAGCAACAAGGCAAGGATTTAATGGCAAATCCATGAAGATTTTTTACAAAAAAATCCCCATGCATTTGAGGGGGAATGTAAGAGAATAGAAATAGAATCATTGCAATAATGTAATTGAGATATGTTGAATCATTACAATAATGTAATTGACATACGTATCTCAATCCCAATCCTTGAGATTGGGTTGGTGTGATTTGATTAGGAGGATGAATATTTGATTAATCTTAGGTGATCTCCTTTCTATATTTAGCCTATGTTTAGACTTCTATTTAAACCCTTGTAATCAGTCAATTCTATTATCAATGAGAATTTAGTTTTTCTATACTTAAAACATTTCCTGCCTTTGCTTAGTTCATATTGTGAATATCTGTGTCTGCAAACTGAAGTCAAAATGACCTAGTGTTCATGAAATGATTTTTATCCCTTGAATATTACATAACATACATTATAATCATCTACTTTATATTTGGACGATATATCAAATGATTACGTTCCACATATTCGTGGAAAAATATTTCTCCAATGCTATATACAAATGGGCTTATGGGCCTGCCATTTGATTTGGACTGACCGATCATCAAAGGTTCGTAAACAAACAAGACTAACAAACCCGTGGCTTCAAGTAAACTAGAGTGAGCTGATCAGATGGGAGGTTAAGGTTACTGGATTTTAAAGTCCTCTTCAAGGCCTCCATTGAATATGGTAAATTATATTATTTATTCAGTAGATAGACCTAACATTACTTATTTTAAAATTAATGAGATCGAATCTCCTACATACGATCAATTATTAATTATGATTAATAAATAAATGAATAAGAGCAGGTGCTACATGACCCATCCCCAAAGAATGGGGTGGGACCCACACCAATGATAAAAAATGCAAGTCCCATCAACATGTCCTGATACGTACGGCAATCATGGAGCATTTTAATAGTCCCATATGTGCAGGTTTTGGTAATTAACCAAGCGTTCAATCTCTCGATTGAAGATCAATTTTTCCTATACTAGACCACTCCTGAATGCGGATTGATTTTTCTTAGGAGTATCTATACGTTCATATATATGGAGATCGAATTAGGATGCTCATGGAGTACGTCATGCATCCTAGTTTAATGAGAACTTGCTAGTTTAATTACTTCATTTTTTATTTAAACCACTGGCCAAAGTACAAAATCAATAACTCAGTATAACTTTAAGAAAAACACCAGTATCGATGGATTAAAACAAAATCCAGAGTAATATTACTACTCATAAATCGGGTTGTGCTAACCACAAAACTTCCTCTTTGGTACGTTGATGTTATAAAGAACACAAAATGAATTTAACGAATCGATTGGGAGAATCCCAGGACCAAAGAATCACCAAACCTTGTGTCGTCACATGATGGAGCAGCCACTTTCACTTTTTCTGGCTCTTCTTTTGCCTTCATTTCCTCCACCTTCACTATGGTTGCATAGCCAACCTTCTTCCTCAGCAAGTTGGTCAAGCCAACCGAGGCCACTCTTTCTCCAATCACCACCAGCTCATCCTTATCCGCTCCTTGTATCTCCACTGAGGTCACCAGGGACGGAGCCAGGATTTGAAATTACCTTTGGCTAGGGTTCACCATTCCATTATATGAAAATTACCTATTTTTTGGGGTGGCTATTGGCACCCCAATATCTTTTTTTTATCTCGCACTTATTTTAAACTTTCTAAGGTTTTATGAAAATTATATAAAAGGTTTTCATAAATTAGCTACATTATGCATTAGAAACGTCATTTTGAACAACTTTGTAGAACAAAGTTTTTCCAAAATCTATTATTCAAGTAGACTTTTGGACAAAATCTATGGTTTAAATGGATTTTTTGGCCATTTAATGAAACAGAAATGGTAAGATCAATGGTTTTGGGTAAAATCTATGGTTTTGGGCTGCCCCTAGGTTTTTTTCACTTGGGCTAATTTTTTTCTAGGGGACTTTGGCCATAAGTCTATAAAGTTGGACTTGTGCAACCATAGGGTCTATTATAAAATCTTATGTAGCCAAAGGTCCCTCTTAGATATTTCCAGACGATATTACCCCTTCATATTATGTAGCAAAAGGTTTCTCTTAGAAAGTTACATATAATCTATGTAACTGTTTTTTTTTTTCTTTAAAATCTTTTTATACATAATTTTATATTCATCATGAGTCTTTTCCCTAATTTTTCCCACAAAAAAAAAAATCAATTAAATCTAGGCAAACATCTACTTGTAACTGAAGTATGTACTGAACCATAGAAAAACAGTTACATGAAAACAATTACTTTTAAGTCAATTGTGACTGAATTTTAGTCACAAAATATGTAAATCTTACAAATTTTTAGTTTCAAACACATCAATTTAACTGATTCAATAGTTACATCTAATAAATTTAATAATTTTATATGGGAAATTGTACAAAATTGAACTCACATTAAAATAGTTACATGTTTATTTATTTTAAAACCGATACATGTAAATATGTAATCAATGTAACTATTTTTTTTTATGCATAATTTTATTTTCATCATGGCTCTTGTTTTGAAAGGTTCGACGAATAGATTTCAAATATATAAATTTTATTGGAAATCAATATCTAAATCGAAAGTTAATGTCATTTTAAAATTTGAAAACAAAAATTAACACTTAAGGATAAACTTGACTTTATGCATTTACTACAGTTACAAAAGTAAACTCATTTGACTTAAAAGTGGACTTATGTTTGCATAAGTTTGCTGCATAGACTTATACCTCTATAAGTCCTATAAAAATAGGCTTTTCGCTAATTTCCTCTTTTTTCTATTACTTTTTGGGCTGGCTCTTAATTTTTCTCACTTGGGCTACTACCCAAGAGCACTTTAGTTACACAAGTAATAAAAAAAAAAAAACATTGGGCCGCTGTGTCCCTCCGCCCTTGGAGTTCACACCTGTTCCATAATCATAAGCTCAATTAAACTCAACCAACTTGGTGATTAATGGTGCATATGAAGTCAAAATTTGGGGCATATATATATATATATATATATTACCGTCTACCACCGCAGCAATTCTCATAGCCTAAGCTCTACATTGGTTGCCGTTCATCTGCGTCCACGTCAACTTACTTCTCATAAAAAAAAAGACCAGCCGAACAAGCTTCATGGCCTTGGATCGGCACTTGTCGCTGTTCAACTGCACCTTCATCACTATCTTTTGCTGCAGTTTGTTAAACAAGCATATATATATCAAACTATGTTAATGGTTATACATTTATAATAGCAAAAGCCATTTTGTTTTGGACAGCATGACCAAAAAAACTTTTGCAAGTAAAAAGGAAAGCATAAATCGATCAAGTGGTGCCTCAGAAGACAAGGGTTACCTTCATGTTTCACCGTATTAAATGAAAACTAGACAGCTTTTGTACGTGAGAAAATTTAGCTCTTTAGTCTATATGGTCTGAATATGTGATAATGCAACATGAAAAACACCTTGGATGGGGGAAATAGGGGAGATTCTTATCTACGGTTCAGATCTACAAGCACCACTGTAGATTTCCTCTATGCTTCAGATCTAAGCGTCGGATCCAGATCTAAGCTTCGGAACTATGTCTCTGCCAGATCTACGTTTACAAGTACAATATGTTTGCGTGTACACTACATCTACATATTTGTATACACGAGAAATCAGAGCAACATCTACACTTCGGTCATTGTCACCACCGTCACCGTCACTGTTACCATTGACGACATCGAATCTTAGGCGAATCTGAGGAGATCAGTCGGGGTTTCTATGGTGGTTTCTAGGGATGGCAATTTCGCCCCGATCCATAGGGTCCCGACTCGATCCATACCCGAATGGGCGGGTATTTTTTATTTTTTTCAGGTATCGGGTCGGGTATGGGTATAAATTTTTTTAAAAAATTTCGGGTACGGGTCGGGTATGGATCCCAACAAGAAAAAACCTAAAGACCTGACCCGACCCGCTATATTTACAAAATATATATATATTTTACAATAAAATATAAATACCTACTTAAACCTATCTTCATATAGGCTTATGGAGTCCATTCGAAGGCTCATTATGTATTTTTATTGTTTTTTAATCTTTGTGTTTGTGTATAATATTTGTGTGATCATATTAGGTATGATTTTATTTGAACAAGATCATATTAATTAGGTGCTAAAAACATTTATAAGCTTGATATATAATTATATGAATAACATGTAATAGGTGTAAGTAACAAAAAAAATGGAATTTGGGGGAAAAAAATCCTCACAACAGGGCGGTCGGGTATGGGCGGGTCGGGCATGGGTAGTCCAATAAAACAGTGGATCGGGGATGGGGGTTAATTGTTCATACCCATCGGGTATCGGGTCGGGCATGGGTATAAGAAATTAAAGGTCGGGTCGGGTATGGGGTAGTGCCGACCCGCATCCGACTCGACCCATTGCCATCCCTAGTGGTTTCCGACGAATCTGAGGCGATCAGTCAGGGTTTGTGCAAAGTCTCGAGGATTTCGCAGATGGGATGTCACAGATGGGGATTCACAAGGGCGTTTCTTCTTCACATCGCTGTTTTCAAGGTTTGTTAGAATTCTTCTTTAGATGTCTACTGGTAATTGAAGGATTTGTTGCGGGTTTCTGATAGGTGTTGATCGGGGTTTTGTTTTGGGGCTTTAACTGAGGGGTTTTGATTGGGGTCTTATTAAGGGTCATTTTGGGTTCCCTTTCCTCTTTCAATGGCTAATAGAGTTAGGTGGGAGAATTTGGTGACAATTTTTGTTGATAATCTTCTAGAAGAGATGGATGTGGTTTGGCTGCGTAACATATTTTCTTGGTGTGGTGTTGTAAAGGATTCTTTTATTCCGAGTAAAAGAAGATCGAGAACCAATTCTAGACTTGGTTTCATCAGGTATGAGACAATCAGGGAAGCTAGGGCTGCTGCTAGAGATAAGAACAGGGTTTTTTTGTTTATACTCTAAATTGATTGTCAAGCTTGTTGATTTCGGTTGGAAGAGGAGTAAGGATAGACTGGGTAATCTCTTTCAAGGTGATAAAGTGGGGGGTGAATATGGTGGTGCTTCTAATAGAGGGTTTGAGAAGGCTATTGGCAGTAAGGCTCTGTTTGAGAATGCTTCTAGGAGGATCCTTGATAACAGGTCCTTTGCCGAGGTTGTGCAGACCTGGTTGATGAAGAATGGCTTGAGTGTAGTCTTGTGGGAGAAGTGGAGCACATGGAGAGCCTTCTCTACCTTGAGGATCGTCTCTTACAAGAAGGGTGGGCAGATTTTTCTCTTAGGCCACTGGGGGGTAAAAAGGTTCTGATTGTCTTCCAAGATGCTAGTTCCAAGATGCTAGTTCCAAGAGCTGTTTTGTGTGGGATGCAAAAACTGTTTGTTAAGTTGGAGAATTGGGTTCCTCATATTGTCAATACAGATAGATTGGTTTGGGTGAGTATTGTTGGAGTTCCACTTCATGCATGGAATGAGGTTAACTTTAGAAAGATTGGACAAAGGATTGGTGATGTTATTAAGATTGAGAATGTAACCTCCAACAGAGAATCTTTGGATAAGGGGAGAGTCTTAGTATCTACAGATCTTGTTGACAGTAATGTATCTTTCAAATTCAAAGTCAATATATGACACCATTTTTGATGTCACAGTTAGGGAGGAATCTGGTTTGCGATTATCTTTTTTCCCCAGGACTGTGCCTAGACAACTCAATGGTGCCAACTCTCAGTCAGGTGGTGATGACAACCTCTCAGTGGGTACTCCCACAATACAATGCGTTAATGAAGCCTCTAAAGAGGGGCTTGAGGTCCTCTCTTTAGAAGTTGCTGCTGAGAATGTATGTGCTAAGGACTCAACTGGTAGGAGCGATAGAGTAGAAACTCAGAGGGAAGATGAGGTGGGCAAGAATATGAGTCAGATTTCTAATTCCTTATCTGTTGGTGGGTTTAGTGATACTTTAATTTCCATGGTTCTGGATAGTCTTAGTAATCAACCCTTAGGCTTAGTTGATAAAAGGCGGATATCCTCAAAGCATGGTGGTCGTGATAGTCTTAATCTGCCTAAAGGGGACTTCTTTGATGACATGTTTGATGATGAGGAGTTGGAGATGGGTTGTAGTTCATGTGATTTTCGTTAAAGTAAGAGCAAGAAAAGGAATATGGAGGAACGGATCAAAAGGAAAAAAGTTTTGAAAGCGAGGAGGGGTAGGAGGAAAGCTTTGAAGGAAAAATTGAATTGTCAAGAGGTTATCCCCAAGGATTTGGTGGATTTACATGGGAGTGGAGCCTCAATGTGGGATAGTGGGATCGTTAATAGAAATAGGATTTTTTTGGAGGAAGCTAAAAATACTTGGGAAGTTTGGAAGAAGATTGGGATTAAATGCTTAGGTAATGAAGAAGAAGTTATTAGCAGGATTGCCGAGTTGAGAGCGAGGGATTGGGACTAATTTGAGAAGCATCAAGAAGAAGTTTAAGTGGGGTTTGTTCTTGTTTTGTTGAAGGTGGTTCTTGTTGTCGTGGGTTATTGGCTGTTTTTGGGTGGTTGGGATTTCCTGTTTTCCATTTGGGTGGCTGTGTTCTGGCTTTTTTGGGGTGTTTTTTGCTTGAGCTGGTTTCTGATTGGGTTGTTGGAGCTACTTCTTTGTCTTGTTGGTTTGTTGTTCTTTGTCTTATTTGGGGTTTGTTCTACTAGGCTCCTGTTGGAGCTGGTTTGGGTGTTCTTTGTTGCTAGCTGGGCTTGCTGCTGCTACTTTCTTCTTATCAGCTGTGTGTTGTATCTTTCTTTGGGTTTCAGTTAGTTTTCTTTTGTTCTCTCTAGGTGTTAGTGTGTTCTTTGTTTTATTTGGGTTCTCTTTGTGGTGCTCTGCTTTTTGTTCTCCCCAGCTGTTCGTTTTTTGGGGTTTTGCTAGCCGGTGTTTTGGGTGTTGGGTTTTCTTTGGGTGGGTGTTGGGTGGGTGTGTTTGGGTGTTGGGGTTTTCTCTGGGTATTGGGTGTTGGGTTTTCTGTGGGTGCTTTGGGTGTTGGGATGTATTGCTTGATGGTTTGCTGTGGGTGTTGTTTTTGTTAGTCGGGGGGTTTTTTGGGCGTGGTTTTCTGTTTCAGCAAGGGTGTTATTTGCAGCTTTTTGGGGAGTTCGGTTTTGCTTGGAATGTAGTCTTGGTATTTGGATTTTCCTGGGGGTTTTCTTTGTATGTTCAGGTTTTTCATATTATTAATAATATTACATTTTGTGGATCAAAAAAAATGTGATAATGGTGAGAGGGAAGATAGTGGATATGTTTTTATAAAGGTACTTTGCCTGGGTGTTCATACTATTGTCTTGTCCTGACTTATAATTAAAGCGGTGGGCCCTAGCTTGCTATTGGTTTTTTGGGTTTTCTCGATGTCTCATGTTTACCAGAAGCCATAAAAAATGCTTGTCTTGTGGATGGTAGTGTTTGTCTATAGTTTGTTATTTTATTTTGTTTTATTTTTTTTTCCTGTTCTGTCTTTTGTTTCCTTTTTGGTTTGTATGGTTGGTTTACTTAAAAAAAAAAAAAAAAATGGTGGGTAGTATTAGCCATCTTGCAGAACTTTGTCAATGCCATGTATGGTGGGTATTATTTTTTTATATTCAAAATCTCTTTCTTGAAGATATGGCAATTAGGTTATTAAAAATTTCTTTAAAAAATATTTAAATTCACAAAAGGCTTATGTCGCATCTTCGGGTGAGCAAATTTGAGCAATTAAACATTTTTCTTATTAGAATAATCAAATCATATTACAAGCAGATCAAGAGTTAGCAACCCCCAAAACATACATAGCAAAATTCACCACTAATGTTGGCTAATGAAGATTGGCAACATTTTAACCTCTTTTTTAAGAGTTAGGCCCTTTTGGTGATTGACTGTGAGTTAAATTTATGAATTCTTGGATCCCATTTGGGCCATGTTGTTTATGTAGGCTTCGTTATTTGTGTTTGTACTCCTCTGTTAGAAAAAAACATAAAAATAGAATTTACAAAACCCACTATCACACCAAAATGAACCCAATACAATATATTTAAGGAAGACCGGCCCCTCAACACCAAAAGAATCTATACCACAAGAATCAATAGATTAAAAATTCATTTAGAAAAAAAGCAAGTGCCACATAAGTTATTGCATAGGTTGGATGAAATATCAGGTTCTACTTACCCAAAAAAAAAAAAAAAAAAAAAAAAAAGGAAAAGGTAAAAAGTAAAAAAATCAGGTTCTATTGCAATTTCTAAAAAGATTTATGGGATTCACTCACTAGACGATCGATGTGGATCATGCAATTCTTCTTTGTGCTGTACATTCAACCCAATCTTGCTTTTCACGATTGGTTGATTGGGCATCATATTGAAGGGTGCTGTTGACACAAGTTGTGTCCGTTATGGAAAAGATTACTGCAATGCATTCCACAAAGATTGAGCATTGTTATTTTGCCCAATTGTTCAGCCCAAAATCTATTTGTCTAATAAACGCCACAACTGATGTGCCAAAAACGTAACCCAACTGACAAATTCATTTTAAAAATTATGTGCCAAATTAATTATGTACCCTATAGGTTGGGCATATACTTGGATAAAAATTTAGGGTTTGTAACAGTTTTTCGAGACATGCGTTTAGTACATTCACTCACCAGATGATGTGATCATGCATTTCTTCTTTAAATGTAAAATTAAAATAGTCCGAACTTTCCTGAAACATTTATTAGATTCACTCCCTAGATGTGACCATGCAATTTGTCTTTAAATTTAAAATTAAAAGGGTCCAACTTTTATCTTATTTCAACATTGCCATGGCATTAAAAATAAAATTAAGAAAATTAATAAACTAGTATTAAAATTTTAGCTTAAAAATGATAAGACAAGCTAAGCAATGTTCTAAGGCTTCTTAGGGATGATTCTGTTGGGAATCGAACTAGAGAGGAAAACATACAAAAGTGGAATAAAAATTTTCCGACAATTCCTAATCCCATGAATCCAATTATGCTTAATACAAAACAAACCCTAACTAAAAGAGGGTAAGAATTACTTACAGTTGATTAATGTCTTCTCTTTTATACTCCAAGTTTTGTCTTCTCCTTTTTGCTCCAAGCTTAAACTCCGGGCAATAATGAATGAGCAGTCCAAGTGTACTGCCTCCAATGGTATCCACGTCTAGCTTGAGCTTGAAATCTTTTCCTTCTTCTTCCTTGTTGTTGCTAAAGGTGGAGAAGAGAGAGAGAGCCTCCAAGCAAATTTCGGCCAGCCCTTGGGGATTGTGAATGTGATGATGTCATCACATCATAACAAGGCTATTTAAAGCCACTAATAGGGCCGACCCTAGGGAGGATTCCAAACCCTAAAGGGTTTTGTGTAATTACTCCCAATTACACAATAACCCCTTTAGTTTATATCAAATACAAACTAGCCCCTTAAGAACAATTCTTTTATTCACTTATGCCCTTTCTCTCATAGACTTTCAAACTCTCTTAGCATGATCAGTGTGTGACCCATTGGGTTCACATCATCAAGTAGTAGGAATAGCACGAGGTGTGCACAATGGAACTCTTTCCATTAAAGGTTCTAATTGAAACTCCTTTCAATTCCCTAATTGATTATAACTCATTTATATCAATTAGGACTTCTACTAACCATGAGTAACACCTAACATATAGCTCATGGTGTGGTTCTTAATGAGGTGAATAGTCATTTATAAAAAACCCTTCTGTTATAGTTTACAGGTTACAATTACATCCTTTCATCAACACAATGTCTCTAATTGAACTAATAGGACATAGAAGTCTGTCAAGTCCCTAGTTCAATTACTTTATAATCATTCATTAATATCAATTAATGATGAACTTATGGAAACTCTTTTCCATATTCATTCTACCATGGATCCATAGATTTAATGAGTTATATTCAATGAATGCTATATGAGACATTCACTCCCTTTTTCCTGAGAGTGATAGATTCCTTGTTGATCACTCACATGCCTTTACACACATAGCAATAGGGCCAATGAACACCCTTACAAACCCCTGAATAGGATCTGCACTTAGTGTTATCAAACTTCTAAAGCTACATGCATAAGACAACCATAGTGTCTCAGATCTAAGGATTACTTGTACCACTATAACAATGAGAAACTGATTGACAGGCAGGTTAAAACTCCATTCAATTTATCTCATATCTTTGGTCACATTCAGTGTATCTATTCTTATAATAGGCACTCACTTGTTGGTTGTAGTGTCTACACACAAATAGCTTGAGACTAGCTATCCTCCTAGAGAATCAACCTAATAAGTGCTAGTCCTATGGTTCATTACTGTCCATCATAGTGAACCTTCAACTAGAAATGATTTAGGAGTTTAGTACAGAGATATGTTAACAGTCTCAAAATTACAACACTTTGTAATTCCATATTCTCAACTCTAACTCCATGGACATATTATGTAAATATAAATGATGCATATAAACATAATAGAATAAGCCCTTTTAGTAAATCAATAATAAATGTGACATGCATAAATGAAATCAATTGATTGTTCCTAATCCCTAAACAATCATCTCTATGATTGGCTTTAGGGCATAATCCTAACAATCTCCCACTTGCACTATAGCCAATCCACCATGTATCTCATACCCATTTCCTGTCGGTGGTGATCCAACTGAATTTGGATTAGAGCTTTAGTAAAGGGGTTTTCTACATTCTCTATTGTATTAATCTTCTATATGTATATGTCATCTCTTCCAATGATTTCTCTAATCACTTGGAATCGCCACTTAAAGTTTGGACTTTTGATGAGACCGTAGTTCCTTGGTTTGAGCACTAGCCCTATTGTTGTCACAAAACAATGATATAGGCTTCTCAATGTTAGGAACCACTCCTAGTTCAGTAATGAATTTCCTTATCCAAACATGCAGCAATGCGCTCTAATTTACAGCTCCACCATTTAAGGTGAGAACATACCTCGATGTTGATCTCCTATCATCATCGTCAGATTGAAAATCTGAATCCGTTCTACCAATCATTTCTAAGTTCTTTCTCCATAGACAAGGCATAAGTCCTTTTGTTCTTCTCAAGAACTTAAGGATAGCCTTGACTGCTTCCCAGTGTTCCTTATCTAGGTCTGCCTGATATCTGCTCATAACATTTACAGCAAAACTGATATCTGGTCTTGTAATTATAGACAACTTGATTCCATATCTGACAGGAATTAGACCTTATTTTGGAATTATGCATTTTGAACCCTTTCAAAATCTTGTCTATGTATTTTGATTGGGAGAGACCTAGCATCTTTTAAGATCTATCTCTATAGACCTTTATTCCTAGAATATAGGATGCTTCTCCCAAATCTTTTATGGAGAAATTCTGTGAAAGTTAATCTTTCACTTATGACAACATCTCTACATTATTCCTAATAAGTAGAATGTCATCCATTTATAGGACCATAAATGTGATCGCACTCCCACTAACCCTTTGTACAATCATGATACAATAATGGGTTCTGTCTCAATAGGGATAGGGGTTGTATCAATGTCAGTTTATGTCTCATTAGACAAATCTTTGAGTTCTATTTTCCTGTTGTTGCCTCTTTCTTGAATAAACTCTTTTTCAAGAAAGATTGCAAACTTACAAAAAAACACTTTTTGGTCATCAGGATAATAGACTTAGTATCCTAAACTTTCTTTAGGATAATCCACAAACCTACATTTAAATTATCTTGATTCCAATTTGGTTGCATTATATGTCTCTACATATCATTGTGCAACCCCATACCTTAACATTCTTAAGGCTTGGTGCTTCCCTTTACATATCTCATATGGGTTCTAAGGGACAGCCTTGGTTTGAACTCTGTTTCACAGGTACGTGGCAATTTCTAGGGCATAGCTTTAAAAGGATAATATTAGGTCAGTGTAACTTATCATGGATCAGACCATATCCTATAAGGTCCTATTCTTCCTTTTGACACACCATTAAGTTATGGTATTCCAAGAGGTGTCCATTGTGATTGAATGCTCGTTTGAACAAGTTGATCTAAAAATTCACCGGTTAAATATTTGCCTCCTCGATCCAATCGAAGAGCTTTAATACTTTTACTGGTTTGTTTCTCTATTTCATATCTGAATTCTTTGAACCTTTCAAATATTTCAGACTCGTACTTCATCAAGTATACACACCCAAACCTAGAATGAATCATCGGTAAAGGTTGTAAAGTAAGAGAAACTTCTACATACATCATTATGTATATCTTGTTCTCTTAGGTTTATTAGCATTCAATTTAGAACTATCATGCTCCAATGCAATTCATATTTGCAATAAAGTTTATAAAATAAAGGCCATCCACATAAATTCCAAAAGTAATGAACTCTTCATTTAATAAAATAGAAAACATTTAGTAAATCAAACTAAAACCTTGTTTAGATAAAACTGAAATAAAATTAATGTTTCTAATAACTTCTGGAATGTAAAGATAACCAACTATTATTTCTAAACTACTCCATTAGGTAGAGTCAAGCAGCAAGCCCCACAGCTAATGCAGCAACGTTTGCTCCATTCCCACTTGTAGGGTTGATCCGCCTTATTCTGCCTTCTGCTTCCCACTAGATTCTGCATGGAATCAACATTCGCATCAGAATTAAGTACCTAAGTGGAAGCAGAACTAACATTTAGTTTAGAGCATGATCCATACCTTCTAAAGGTTGGTTCTTTAGAGTATCCAGATACTCCCGGTAGTTACGTTTCCAGTGCCCATCCTTGCCGCGGTGAAAACAGGTTCCTTTGACTTTGTTGTTACCTTTCTTCTTTTTTCGAGTACTCTTACCCTTGCCTTTGCCTATGCCCTTGGGCTTGAGCTTAGACTTGGAAGTAGCAGTTTCATTAGATTCAAGTAAGAATTCTTTCCTATACAACTCTTGTATGTTGAGAAAAATCTTATAAGCATTGCCCATGGACTCGTGTTACTTCTTAAGCTCGAGACTCAAATACCATCATATAGCACCTTGCTATGAGATCGTCGTCCATGTGCTTCCAGTAAGCGTCTTTCT